>JAQQSE010000309.1:0-269518 GCA_035772565.1 Antheraea assamensis
GTGAAATCGACGGCTTTCTCAAAATAGCTACTAGTGAGTGTCCTAACGTACTCCCAGATAGACGGCATCTCCAGGTCCCTGTGGAGGTCGACTCTCCGGATATACCAAGGGGCACCTACTGCCCTACGAAGAAAACGATTCTGTAGTTTTTGCAACTTTTCGAAGTTATAACTTGACATATGCGCGAAAACGGGACAACTATATGTCAGAATAGGACGGATACACGTCTTATACAAAGTAAGCTTATGTCTGAAGGACATTTTACTTTTAGGACAAACTAATGGGTGCAAGCGACCCAAGACCATAGCGGCCTTGTTTCGAACTCTATCAGTATGCGCTTTAAAAGTGAGGCGCCTATCTAATGTAACTCCTAGGTATTTGACCTCACGTACCCAAGGAATCTCGGTTTCGTACAGCCTGAGGGGCTTTAGATACTTGGGTTGCGGACGATTTACGGGGTCGAAAAATATCGCGGCGCTTTTTTCGGGATTAACCTCTATTCGCCAATGACGATACCATTCACCGAGTGTGACGATGGCTCGATTGATGCGATTTCTAAGAAAGTCCGGCCGCCAACCGGAAGCGTAGATAACTGTATCGTCAGCATAGCAACCTACCTCGATCCCCGGGGACCGAGGTAGGTCACTGATGAACAGGTTGAAGAGAGAGGGTGCAAGAATAGACTCTTGGGGCACACCTGAGCGTATCGGGTGGGGCGGGGATAGCTCACCTTCCACTCTATAGCGGAAAGTCCTATCAGTGAGATAATCGCGGATTATATGTACTAAGCTATCGGGTATGCGAGACTGAAAAAGTTTATAAACGAGCCCGGCATGCCAGACCTTATCGAAGGCCTTGGCAACATCGAAAAAGACTGCTATCGTGCGTTTCGGTTTAGGTTTATCCGGGTTGACCTTCTTTTGGGGATCTTCGTTAAATTTAGAAAAAATGTACTCCGTGAGGCGGTGTACTTGATTCGTACATGAGTGTTTACCTCGAAATCCAAACTGCTCAGGTGGTAACAAATCTAACTCTGAAATAGAGGTCTGGAGACGGTTCAGAAGGAGCCGCTCGTATAGTTTGCCTAATGTATCGAGGAGACTGATAGGGCGATAACTTGTGGGAAGCGTAGCTTTTTTGCCCGGTTTGTGAATTCCTATCACTACGGCCTTTTTCCAGACGGCTGGAAAGTGACCCTGGGACATGGCCGCATTGAAGATGCAGACCAGGAGAGCTATAATGTGGTCAGGAAGGAGCTTCAGTACCTCGTTCCTGATCCCATCAGGACCTGGAGACTTTCTAAGCTTGAGACGCTTGATGGCGGCCGATACTTCATCGAAACTAACCGGGGTTAGGGTATCCGCGCGAGGAGATGCGAGAGAACGCTCTACCGAGGATTCGATCGATCCAATATGGATAGGGTCAGTGTTAGCAGTGTTCGGAGAGCATTGCTCCTCTAAATTCGCGGCGAGACATTCCACTTTGTCTATACTATCGAACGCGGGAGGCAACCCAGGACCTCTGTCTAATGGGGGCATCGGTGTACTGAGAGATGGCTGGATCTCCTCCAAAAGTTTGTCCCACCTGGCGTCTCGGATTTCCGAAATACGTTTTTTAACTAATTTACGTAACAAACGTAACCGATTGCGATTATCTACGGACGGGTAAGTGTCGTAGGCTCGAGTCGCAGCGTTCTTTTCCGTGATCAACGCTCTCACGTCGTTGGGGAGTATAAAGCGGCGATCATTCACCGCTTGTACTTCTTTCGAGGTCTCCCTAACGGCGGTCTGAAGAAAGTCGACCAGGGAATCGATAGCCTGATCCGCGTCGGTTTTAGACACCAACACGTCCGGGATTCTATTTAAACTAACCGAGGAAGGATTATCTTTAAAATATTTACTAAGCTTCGTGTAGTCAGCTACGCGCGCGGGCTGAAAATCGATGTCGGAACTAGAACCTAACTGTAATACCACAGGACGGTGATCAGAGTCGAGTTCGTGTACGACTTGTATGAGTCGTACCTCAAGCGCGACGTTCTTTAACAGAGCTACATCTAACACTGTCGGCCGACAGCGATCCTGATAGTGAGTGGGTTCCGGCGGGGCTATGACATCAAAAGCGAGATCATTACCTAGCTTGTCGAGAATCACCCCGTTACGAGAAGTACTCGAACTATTCCATATAACGTTCCCGCTGTTGAGGTCCCCGGCTATAATGACCGAATTCCCTAAAGCGAACAACGCCTCTAAGTCGGACTTGAGAAGCTTTTTATTCGGTGAAAGGTACGCGGATACTATTGTAATCGTCTGATGACCGGTCATGCCTAACCTGAACACTGACACTTCCATATTGGAAAGAACGGGCGGCTCTACCGGCATGCAATACAACGAACGTTTATAATAAATCAAAGTGCCGCCCCCGCGGGTGACACGGTCGTTTCTAATTATACTATAATTCGCGATCGCGGGATTGCTCATCTTCGGTTTTAAAAGCGTTTCTTGAACTAAAAATATGTCTATCTGTCTATCACGTAGGAAGGCGGCTACTAACTCTCGTTGTGTTCGAAGATTTCTCGCGTTAAAGAACGAAAGACAAAGACCACGCGGTTTAATTCTATTTAACGACGCGAAATCTATTTATTACTATTTACTGAGGCGCGGGCAAGGCGTTGTATCGTCGCAGCAACGCCTGGGAATGAAGAGACCGCATTAAGGAGGCCGGTGTCCCTATTGCTGTTAACTATTTTATTGAACGCGACGATCTCCTGAATATCGTGTTCGAGCAGTACCTGTGTCAGCCAATCAATTCCAGACTGGGAGAACGAGAAAGCGTGGGTAGCCTGGACAGGCATCGCTCCTTGTGGTTGGGGCTGGGCCTGAGGCTTGAGAGCCTGACGCTGTGGTTTAGGAGCCCAGGGCGCTACGGGCGCACGCCAGGACTGGGGCACGCGCGGCACAGACGGTGCCTCACGTGGTGTGGGAACCGGCGCTACCGGGACACGGGAGGTACCCGGCAGGTCAGGGAAGGCCTCCACGGACATGAAAGGTGGAGGCGGGGGACGTGCGGAGACAACAGGCGCCCTACGGGCTTGTCTCGCTTGGCGGGGACGTTGTGTGCGTGGCGCGCGAGGACACCCGCGATAATTCGCGGGGTGACCTGCGTTACCGCAGAGAACGCAGCTCGGGGGCTCGGGAGTGTCGGGAGTGCGTGCGCACTCCTTCGTAGGGTGGTCCCCTAGGCACTTAACGCACCTGGGACGAAGATGGCAATTGCGGGCTGAGTGACCATAACTCTGGCAGTTATGGCACTGCGAAGGAGTATGGGACTTCCGAGGGGCCTCAACAGTGATGCCGGTGAGGCCACAGACAGAGGTGAGGCCGAAAATAGCCTTACCCTCTTGTGATCGGTCGAGGACGACCAGGACCATCGGGTAGGGGGCTTTGGTACGGGGGTGGTACATCCTATGTACCTCTCGGACAGGAAAGTCTTGCTCCTTAAGGGAGCCTGAGACATCATCGGTCGATAACTCGACCGGGACACGCCTAACTACAGCGCGAAGGAGGCGCTCTTCTTCGAGTGCGTAAGTAAAATAAGCGAGCTTCCTCTCTCGGAGAAGAGAGGTAAGCTTGCGGTGGTCGGTGGTAGATGAAACTTTTACTTGAATACCTGCAGGCGTATTCAAGGCGGACGTGTACCGGATGTTCTTCTCGTTTAACCGAGTGGATATCGTCATCCAGGATGCCTTGTCTTGTATAGTAACGGGGGGTGGAGTGCGGGGCTTCTTGGCCTCGGCTACAGAACCCGTAGCTCGGGCTTGGGATAAAAGATCGGGACTAGACCTACCTGAGTGAGTCGGCTTGTGATTGGCTGAGACAGACGCACCCTCTACTTGTGGCTTCTTACTTACCGGGTATTCCGTACCCGATTCGGAATCTGAGGCGCGCGAGGTGACGGGAACGGGCCGTTGCCGCTTTCGGTTTACGGTTGTAAAACCATCGTTCGTGATTGCGGGTGACGCGCCGGTATCGAGCTCCATATCGGAATCGGAGCTAGAGTTTGGGATGGTAGCTTCAAGTACTCTTCTATCCTCCGGGATCTCCTCAGACAGAGATGACGCCAATGACGCGAAAGAATTCATCGTAGCCACACGGGGCACGCATATAACATTTTCCGAGGACGTGGTAGCGGCATCGTTAACGAATTCCGTGAATAGCGATGGGGCGCGAGTAGCGACAAGATGTCGCAACCTATCGAACTGTTCCTGTAGTGACGCCATGCCGTAACTTTACGGGCACGGTGCGATACAAAATAACCTCCCTGCCTGAGGGGCAGGGGGGTGCGCGTAAACAAATTTTCGGAACACTTCACACACTTGTAGACACTGTAAACTTAACACGTGGGTCGCACTAAGAAGTGCGGTTTACGATCACAATAACAATCGCACAAAACAAAAACAAAACACTTCACACAGGTGCGTTTCTTGGAAGTAATCGAAGTTCAGAAACACAATAGTATCGAGCGATGAGTCACTCGACCGTACTGCGCACCTGAACGACAATTTATTAGTTCGCAGAACAACATCTGGCGCGCAACGGACACGTCCGTACACGACGGCTGCTGGATCCATTTTGTAGGTGGTAGAGCTACGCTGAAGCTATTACTGGTTTCAGCATGAATGGGTCGGCTCGCCCGGGGTAGTACCACCCTCTCACAGAAAACCGACGTGAAGTAACAATGGTTACACTGTTGCGTTTCGTTCGGCCAAGCGCCGGAGGCCCACATATTTAAAAGGCCGGCAACGCACTTGCGACTCCCCTGGTGTTGCTAGTGTCTATGGACGGTGCTGATCACTTACCATCACGTGACCCACCTGTTCGTTTACCCCTATAATATATAAAAAAAAAAGAAAAAAAAATAAAGAAATTAACCAATAGCAGCACGCCATTTTGGTGACGTGACTTACGAAAAACTATAGCGTAAATAATCATAGTGCTTGAATGTAGTTGTGGTTTTTATTGTTTTTTTTTGGTATAAAATAATGGAGGAACTAACACAGTTTATCAAAAAAGTCTTTCTTGTGCTAACTTTCATAATAGTCGGTTAAATGGCCACAACGTTTATCAATCTTAGCTATACCCACATTCATTTTATATGTAGAGGTCGCTCGCGACTTCGTCTGGGCTGTGTATGTTTATAAATGACTACCTTTTGCCCGAAGCTTCACGTGCGTTGATGTAGTTTAATTTATCACTGGGGAACAATTTTTTTTTAAAGATGTCCTATGTCTTTTTCTACGCCCTTGATAGGTACCTTATTTTATTGAACAAACACATTTCCGCATTTATGATATTAGTAAGTATTAAGATAATTCGTGTGGGAAACATAAATACCACTAAATTACTCTTAATAAAAATCTTTGGACAACTCTTAAATTCTTCCAAACTCATATTGACACTGTCATCACTTGGGACATATGTAAATCCATGCTGGTTCCGCTTAAGATATATTTGAAATACACGAGACCTTGAATGACCCTATCGAAGCTTCATTTAAAAGACACGCACAAAGCTTAACGGTTCAGTTGCTCTGTGTAAGTGTCTATAGATTTATCACAAAATGGTGAGTAATTATTTTTTATTATGAACGACACGTGGTTCTCAATCTTATATTAAAAAGAAAAGGAAATTTTATAACGATTTAATCTCATGATAGTTAACGTTTTAGTCCGTTTATCGGTGATTTCCAAACTTTTGCTTCAAAAAAAAAAAGGATAGGGATAGGGTATTCAAGTCCTGAATATGCCTCATATGTGAAGGACATGATAATATAATAGGCGAAGATAAAACACAGTTCAGTACATTTTTGTCCTATGTCTGTCGACCGATTTTCTTTTTTCTTTTGATTAGTAGCTATTGTCCAGCTTTATGAGTGTTATCAACAAAAACAATTTGGAAATACTTTTTTCCTTTATTTCTCTCTATTCATTCACATTTGTATAATGTACTTTTCCCATCTATCCATCTATGTCTATACATTTAATAAGTATATAAATTTCACGTGTCTGTCTGTACTTTCAGATTTACATAAAAAAATATTGCAAGTTTTAGAAATGACTGTCTGTCTGTTTGTTTCTGTAAGCATATACTCGAGTAACATTTAGTATTTGTGAAAAATACAATATTAAAATAAATAAAATACACTCCATCAAGTCAATTTAAGTAGGTCTTTTATTTCTATTGAAATCAGAACAATTTGCCAAATGGTTTTTGTTCAGTGTAAAAAAGGTACGCGTGGCGTGAACGCTACTTTTTAATTTGTGCTATTTCCCCGCAATTACCTTTTTTTTTAAATAAAGTTAGCCTATATCATTCCTTATACTATCAGCTATCTACCAGTTAAAGTCCTGTAACAATCTGTGGAATCGTTTCGGAGATTATCCGGAACAAATAGACAAGACAGAATTTTAATAATACCTTTTTTTATAAGTAGCGTATATAATTTCATATCTATTTAGTAAAAGCTCATATTTTGATATTACATATAGAAACTTCAATTTTATTCATTTGTATAGATTATGTTTTAGAATATAATGATACATATGCTATAAGGGATACAAATGCGGTTTCGACAAGTTTTGAAGTAGCAAACATATTTTATCATAAAACAATTTGTCGGTATCTTGTGTTGTCTTAATTTGAAATAAGTATTTTTAAGACCGAATCGTAGGAAAAAGGTTTATTAACAATTGGACATGGATTACGATGCTTGTCACTTATGTCATTTAAGTCAAGCCAACATTTTAGTTATACACTATCGAAGCAGATAAATTTTCGTGAAACCCCCCATTTTTTTGTCACGCCAACGTATACCCCCATCGAGTCTCCTGTAGACTCTTGGGGGTCCACCTAGACCACTTTCGGAACTAAGGATCTATTGTATTGTTGTTGTCCATTTTCCAATACCCGCCTGGGCGCCACCCTCATGTTGCGGCTGTTCTACTCGCAACCCTGTCCTACTTTTTAATTTTTTGTCTTACATTTATTTTCATTTGACATTAGCCAAGATTATTGTGAAATGTTAACCTGCGAAGTGTATAAAAAATGTTTCGTTGTCTTCTAAATTTAAAATCAATAAATTTCGTAATTCTTTTCTAAAGATACTTAAAGACAAGCACATTTTCTGGTATGATCAGACAGACCTTTGCGCTAAGGTCAACTGACTAGGGTCGCAACATTTGATATTTACATAATGAGATTCAACTTTAAGATGGACCGTTCGTGACGAGTGTAGCGGGAAGCGATTTTATTTTATAAGATATTTGAACATATTCTGTTACTTCACGGAAACTGCATGATTTATTTTAATTAATCGAATGCTACCTTTGAAGGTTCTTTTTTCATTGCAATTTCTACATTACTGTAGACATTTAAATTAAAACCTGTGTTAATTACTGCTGCTGGTACTTTACTGCTGAATCTCTATGCATAAGCGTAATAATATCTAGTCTAGATAATACTTTAAACCATTCTATGTTTGGCACTGAAAGTCCCGTCGTAATTGGTTCAACCGTTATGGAGAAATAGACAAATCGAAAAATAGTATACGTTGACCACTGAATCATTCTTCATATACGTATATAAATATATAAAATAGAAGTGTCGGTTTCTAATGTAAAATAATAGCTTTTTATTAAAAGAATATGAAAAAGTATATATGGTACTTACAATAAAAAAACAACTTTTAAAATGTTTCTATATATTAGTTCCGGTTAATCTACAAAATTGTGAAATAAATTTGGTAGATAGTAAATGTTATTAAGAGGAGTAAGTAAGTTAGGGAGTAATTTAAGTTACTTTCATTTTAGAAAAAAAATTCGGGTCCACGCAAATATAATCATTTATAAACACAGACGAAACTACGGGCGGCTGGTAGTTAATTTAGTATACGAAATCGCTAAACGCTAGCGCTGTAACAATATGTCCTTAATCTGTTTGTCTATTACAAAGTTAATGTGGTCTGTGGCATGACGAAATGCTATTTACCATTATGTTTAAATATTGAAACAATGTGGAAATAGTAGGTTGTTGATATTCTCTCAACATTAACACCAGCTATACTTGAGGATCCACACGCATTTTTTATTATCTCTAATATTATATCTGTCGTAATTACTGTTGTGTCAATAATGCGATATATGTATGTACTTACCAAACTCAAAGCTAAGGTGTATAAAACTATTATAAGACCAGTGCCTCTAAGTGCCGGGTTATTTAAGACATAGATCAGATAAAACTACATGTGGCAGAGATGCGAATGTTAAGATGGATGTTTGGTGTAACCAGAATGGATAAGATTAAGACTGAGTGTATCAGACGATGTCTGAAAATAGCACCAGTGACAGAGAAGTTGAGGAGTAATAGATTAACATGGTATGGGTATCTCATGAGGAGAGATGAAAGCCATGTAACTAGAAAAGTTTTAAGTATGAGGATAGATGAATATAGGAGTATAGAGGAAGACAGAAAAGGGTATGGATAGGTTGTGCCAAAAATGATATGTATATAAAAGGTGTCAATATTAAGATGACATCTGACAAGGGAGAGTGGAAAGACGATCTAAATTCGTTTTATGTTGGTAAATCATGTTTTTTTTTTAATTTTTCATGGCAAATATTAATTTGATACCTGAAAAAAAAAATTCGTAAAAAAAAAATAATTTCATTCGAAAATATTGACAATTCCACATTTAATGGGAAATTGCCGCAAAAAGTTACTTTAACAAAAAAAAAAAAAAACTAACTTGCATCGTCTTGCCATACGTGTTGCTTTTAACAGAAAACAAAATTTTCATTTTCTTTTTCGCGTTTTTTAATCAAAAGGGAGTTTTTCAAGTGCGCCAGAAACGAACATAACGAAAGCTTTGCCTCATTCGTAAGGATTTAGACCTACGTCGATAGAAGCCATCATTACTTTTAAACCTCTCATACATACGATATGCATACTACATGGTGTGTAGTTGTTAAGGCTCAAACAACATGCATAATACAACGTATGTTTTTTTGGCCGCTCTCTATATAGCCCTGAGTTTTTTTTTTTTTTTTTTCGAACTGACCTACACTGCCAGCAATATTGCTTTCACAGTTTCACCGGACTACTAAGGGGAGCGCTTAAGGCACTCACCCGATTTTATATAGACGGTATAGCCCTGAGTTCGGGCTTGCGCATAATATAGGCAAGTGTTTATTACAAAACAAAGTATTATCGAAATCTAGAATTAGCATTGCATTTATTATTGAGTTTTGTCGATGTTATACGTATACTATAATACCTATTTACACCTAAATTTGTGTTCTGTGCAGTTATTAAAAAAATTAACGAAAACGGTTTTTTTTTTGTTTTTCAGAAATTCTTAATCCTATCATTATTCGTGACGTACGTCGCTGCCGACGTGTCTAAAGTGGAGCAAGAAGCAAAGATTGTCGCCCAAGAGCTGGATATCGGCCTCGATGGCATATACCAGTGGTCATTTCAAACCGACAACGGTATCTCCGCTAGAGCTAATGGCGCTCTAAATAACCCCAAGAGTGTAAGCAATACGAAGACTTTACTAACAAAACCATTACATATTTAACACTGTATTTAGGGAGGACAGTCGAACTGTAATAGTATTCAGAAGTTTCAAAAGCTTTTTCTGTTTTAATACTTATTTATTATATATCTACTTATATACATATACACTTATTTATTATACACTTCATATTTATTGATCAGTGATTTAAACCCATTTCGCCACAATTGAAGACTAGCGTTGGAATCACCTGTTATGATAGTAGCGAGCTCATGCTGATTCGTGAGCCATTGTAGAAACTCTATGACCTAATTTTAATGTCTTGTAATGTTTAATTTTTTATTTATTTTATGATATAATTTACTTTATATCTTCTGTTTTCTTTTATAGGAAGATGCCTCTCAGGTCGCCCAGGGTCAAGCTCAATGGACAGCACCCAGCGGTGAGGTGATCAAATTCGAATACATTGCTGATGAAAATGGCTACCAGCCACAGGTACTTGCGCTGTTTTGAATTTATGATAAGTCATTGCTAGCATGTATTTTATGCATATATCCCTGATGGGTAAGAATAGTATAATACGAAGATAACGATGACCATCGACAAATCTTAATTAATCGGCAGTCATCGCTGGGTAATATAGAAAGATGACAAATCAAAAGGTAGATGTACATGCTTGTACCAATTCAGGCGAGTACAGACACCACCGTGCTTTATTAGTAAAGTAGCTTTATTTATACGCTTAGCTGGTGCAACTATTACGCTTGTTGTTTGTTAAACTAGAGCTACTGGATCGATTTCGACCAAGTTTTATTAACGTTAATTCTTAAGCACTTGGTCGCTACCTAGAAAAAAACATTTATATTAAAAGTTATTAAAGTTTTAAAAAGCTACGAGTCCTATAAGCGTTACGCGTTTTGCGATATGTGAAATGGGACAAGCGTTGTGGTGCGCATGCACAGGAAGGAGGAAGTAAACGGATAACACGGTTTACAAAATTTCTTTGTATATTTTTGCTTCCAATTTTTTGTTTTTTTTTTTTCTTTGCACGCAAAATCGCGAACGTCAGCTAGTTAGTGAATAAAACCTCGGCTAGGTAATAAAACTTTTTAGATTAGCTAAGTTGAAAATCTATGAGTAAAGTAACCGTCGTGTTTATAATAGATTTCGGGGGAAAATTTACGTCGGCAATTAATTTTAATAGCATTTATATTAATAATAATAATATTTAGAACACAAATCTCTTCTTATTTATTCTGAATGTAATAGTGGAATTCTTCCAAACGTTTTGTTTGCAAAAAAACTCTGAACGGGAATCATATAACTGACAGGAAGTACAATCCTTGTTAGTCTTTTTACCGCTCTGAATGTAGCCGCAGGTTCGGGCTTGCGCGTAATTTAACTAAGAGTTTAATACAAAAGAAAGTTAAAATAGTATTGTAGGAATTAAAAATGTCCATTTATTTATATTTACAATGTCTCGATGTTATACGTATTTTTCGCAAGTATATTCAGAGCGGTCGAAAAGTTTACCGAGAACTGTATTATGCTAGTCCCATACCTGCGAGTATCGGCACGAACTTTTGTCTATGGTCAGACTAAATGCAGATGTGGGAGACATTATCGTTATGCGTTATGAACTATCGGATTGCGAGACAATACACGCAGCACGATAACTGGACCGGCGGTTTATGCGCACATCAAAGGAATTTGTCGGACGCTAATTTTAAGTTATTGGAAAGACACAGGTCTTGGAACGGGAATTCTGTGACTATATCGGAATGATTTTTGAACGTTAATTTTAACGGGACAAGTAGTAGAAGCTTCGTCACGCAAATATGGGAGTAGCATTTCAAATTGTATTTGTTAATTTAATTCGCAGGGTGACTACATCCCAACCCCACCACCAATTCCAAAGTACATCATCGACGCGTTGGAGTACATCAGGTCGCACCCACCGCCACCGTCATCAGATAAAAACTAACTTCAACTAAGCAAATACCATAAATTTATTATAACATAAATATGTACTAAATCTACTTGTAATTTTACTGTATAACTCGCTATTACTTAATGCTATACTGTATTTTATTGTGATCTAAGTTATATATTGAATGTAACCCGGACGAAGTCATATGTCTGTAGCCCGGTGAACCTTTAGAGGTCTTGCCAGGTCAATAGTGTAGACAGTTCGAAAAAAAAACGAAATCATATGCGATTAAACATAACCTATAAATCTTGAATAAGATATATTAAACATTAAAATATAAATATTATCTTTTAATTTTTTTACAGCATATGAATGAATGACCAATGAAAACAAAGAATGCTCGTCGACCGTGGGAACGAAATACAACGGGGTTCTAAAAATTATAGTTAAAACTAAAACAAAAAAAAAAAAAAACAGAGATAA
Organism: Antheraea assamensis; assembly: GCA_035772565.1. Taxonomy (NCBI): domain Eukaryota; kingdom Metazoa; phylum Arthropoda; class Insecta; order Lepidoptera; family Saturniidae; genus Antheraea; species Antheraea assamensis. The sequence goes on from JAQQSE010000309.1 coordinate 11,981, forward strand.
TCAAACTAAAAATTAAAAAATAATTCTTAGCATAAGAATAAAATCACTGATGAGAAAATTTGTCATAAAAGCGCGAGGTGCTTTGTATGACATTTTTTAAATCTAACTCTGTCGTTTCGTAGTAATTGTTATATTATTAGTAGGTTTTTTTTTCGAACTGACTATACTGTTGACCCGAAGGCCTCTACATTTTCACCGGACTACTTATTATTAGTACTCGACAATGGCAGTAATAATCTAGAAGATTGTTTGCCAAATACAAAAAAAAAAAACTAACATCGAAATAGAAGTTGTCATTATTTTTATGTAAGTGTTACCGAATTTCTTAAGGTTTTATATAATTTCACATATTAAAATGTAATTTATGGATTGATAAGAGTTTTAAAAACTTTTAATCCGGTGAAACTGTAGAGGCCTTGCCAGGTCAAAAGTGTTGCAGTTAGAATAAAAAATTAAAAGCCAAGTATAATACAACTTCCGAATAGGAAGTTTAGTGAGTTTGGAAGTAAATCAGACATCGTGTACAGGTAAACTATTTAGCCTTTTCGTTATGGCGATTTACCGACATGTACGTGCAGGCGCTGCGATATACTATCGATAAGAAAGTGTTCGAAGGGGGCGACAGTCGTAAGTCTGGTAACGCGTAAACTCTATTGTGTATTTAGGTACTGAAATCAATTATTGGAAAGAGTGCTGTAAGTTATTATATGTCATAAAACTTGCGAGGACGCAATACACTGCGCTCTGTTCACACATTTGATTGCCGCACCTGCAGTGTTATTTTTATAAAAGGCAGCTTGTTATAGTTGATAATGAAACTTCAAAACTTCATAATTTATGATTTAGTCTTTTAATAGTACAATATAACAAATACATTTTTCATATTTCTCTTAAAATGTCGTCCTGTGTAGACGCAACTTCCAGAAAGATCTAGAAGATTCCGAATCTATATATTAAACTGAATCAGGAACTATAACTTCAGCTTCTATTGGTCCTAAATCTTGAACGGTGAACAATTCTGTAACAAAAATTAAATTAAATCGACAAAGATATTAGTTTTGTTTTTTTTTCAAATCATCCTGATTTTTTATCAGGGAATATTAAAACAAAGACTCTGTGCAAATACCAGCTCTTAATATTTATGTTTAGAAAGTCACGAGTCGATTTTTTTTCATTTTTCACATAATTAACAAAATCTATATTTTATATCTTTCTATATTTATAGAAAAAAACGCGTTTGACCACAATCTCATCTGATGTTAAATGATGCTGTGGCCTAAGGCGGTAGTCACGCTAAACCTAGACGGAGACTGGTTCTAAGTGGAGCTGCTGGAACACACCAACAGGTGCGCGGCGACAGATGTCCAACTCGAGGGTGGTAGCTAGCCAGGCGGACTTAGAAAAAGCCACCACCTACCACCATGCTATGGTTTCATCACGATGTTTTCCATCACCGAAAGCTCCGACTCAGTTACTAGGATTCGAACCTACGTCCTTAGACGATGTGTCCGAACACACTATCAACTGAGTCAATATCGCTTCTTTTCGCTTGTGTATGGTGATCGCGACCCGGTCTGGTGTAAAAACCTATTTTATTTATGAGATACACTGACTGCTCCCGAAATACGACCGTTTATCACTTGGTGTATGGTGATCGCAATGCAGACGGGACGTATTTTAAATTCATTTGATTTAAAAGTCCTATCTTTTTGTTTGCACCGAATATAGGAGTAAGTTCAGGCAAAGTTAAAATATTATTATATGAATCTTAAATTGGTATATATTTATCCTTAAGTTGTCTCGATGTTATATGCATATAATATAACATGTATTTATATCTAAGTTTGAGACTTATATCAAGACGAACGTCAATATTCACAGCGGTCTGAAAGTTTGACAAGGAGTGTACAAAGTTAAACTTTGGGAAGGAATATATCAAATATTGAAAGCTGTGTCTTACCACACTCCATAGGTAAGGCATTGTCAGGTAAATGTCGGACTGGGGAACTCTGCGTTGCGATCTCTTCTGCAACAAAGAAGATCAAAATCTATATATATATAAAAAAAGTGTGTGTGGTACTTATGTACACGCGTTAGAAGTTATATACTTCTTTGGTGTAACAAGGTAAAAATCTTATCAAAAATGTTATCTTTCGCCTTATTCTAGGTTTGTAGAAAAAACGACACTAACGATAGAAATAAATAAATATCGTGAATACAGTTGTCACTTCTCACGCAAACATACGTAGATGTCCTTACTTTTACTTTATTGATTAACTTTTTTGGAATAAATTTAGCGACATCTGTTGTGAAAAAACTAAAATCTTGACTATAGCTAATTTCAGGGTGTCGGTTTTTCGTGACGGTGTGCGCGCGCATCGTAAAAATTTACTCACATCATTTTCCCCTAACGCGCCAACAGAAGTATAACTTCAATAAATAAAAAACCAATTGCCGAAGTATGTAAGCGTATCACTTCCGAATGGCTGCACCGATTTAGTTAATTAGTTGCTTATGAAAATTTCTTCTTTATATGGAGTATATACGTACATCGTGACACCAAATCGGGTGAAATTTTTTTTTTTTTTAGTATCTCTCAAAATAACTCTCCTGGTACATTTCGAGATTTTTCAATTACTCGTTCAAAAGTTTTTTTTTGTTTAGTTTTTAGAACATGACTTTCTTAAAAATGGTCTCAATTTGATCTTTTTTTACTATTTTGTTTGTACATGGCCTTTATAGAAAAAAATACATCAAACATATTTCAAATTTTTTATATAAAGATTTTTTAATTTTAAACTTTATATCCAGTTTTAAAGATGAATATACCTTGATTAATTTTTTTTATTTCAAACTTCTTTCCATTCCTAAATTTTTAATCTCGGCCTGGAAATGCGTTCTCTACAACCACAATTAATTTTCAATTGAAAATAATTTGAACTTCAGTTTTCAAGTCTCTCGTTGAGATAAAAATTTTAAAAATCGAAAATAAAAATAGTTATAGAGAACTAAAAATAAAAAAAAATCGAACCAAGCTTTCCCAAGAAGAGCCAAACTGTGAACACCCATGTCAGGGAGGTACCATTCCTCCACGGTTCAGAAGGGTGCGGTTTCATTCGCGTTATTGTAGATTCGATCTATCCTTTGGAAACAATACATTTTTCAGGAAAAAAAATAGTCTATGTCCTTGTCCTTATTTCTACTCCTGACAATGTGTAAATGCAAAATCTCATGATGATCAGTTGATAAGATGAAGCATGAAAACGTAACAAACATACTGAAATTCTTATTTCTATCATTAGTCAGGAAGTAAGGAATGAGCCGAACGAAGTCACGAGCGGTTACTAGCATCTTAGACGCTAAAAGTTACTCCGCTCGAATCGAGAAACAAAAGTTATGCCATACATCACTCACCCGAGACTCGATGATTCCCCTTCAATTTGAACACATGATGCTTCAACAGCACCATATTGAAAAACTCCTCGCCGCAGACGCACATCGGTTTCTGTTTCAGCTTCTTGTCTGGCGCGTGGTCGACGAGCATGTGCCGTCTCTTTTCCTCCGCAGACGCACATATCTCCCTGCAAAGTATGCAGATCGACAAATCGTACAGTTGCAACCCTTTGATCCGTGACTCCATCCGGTACTGCCACGGGGCTACAGCGAACCTGGGCGCGAAGAACCTCCTCAAATCACCGTCAATCTTCTGAGGAACACGTCTCTTGTGTGTTTCGACATGCTCATCGAAGTACTGCTTCTTGTTCACTGACAAATTGCAGCCCTCACAATAGTAATATCCTGGATGGGTAGCTAAATGTTCCATTCGCTGACTTTTAGATGTACTTCCCACTAGACATATCGGACAAGTTGTGTTTATGTTCAATTGGTGAAAGTTCAGGTGGAACCACATCTTGTGTGATTTGAAACTCTTGTGGCACTTCGGGCATGGTATTATTACTTCGTTGTTCAATTTGTCTTTATGCAGGTATTGTATGTGGGCTATTAGGAGTCTCTTATTGAAGAATATGTTCTCGCAATGATCACATATGTATATCTCTCGTTCGACACGTTGAGCTGTCGGGGAACTTAGCAAGTGATCACTCTTGATGTGAGATATTACATTCTCAGCTGATCCTTGGCCGCGGACACATATCTGAAAAGAACATCTTAATTTGACAATAATACACTTAGCTTTTTTCATATACATAGTACCCGGCTTTTCATTTGTTACATCCGAGGTAGTTGGCTAAGCTTGATTTCCTATAGCGTTGTCTTTGTCTATCATAGTAATTGCGCCGTGCGATAGAGAGAACGCTTTATAAAACTGAAGCCAAGCCGTATTAACCCGACATCTCACTTTTCTCCCTGACGTGCCAAAGCAAATGACAGACCCTGTATTGGAAACTACTTTTGACGTATTAATATTTAGTTGAGAGTGATTTTATAGACTAGGATATATTTTGGGGCAATGGGAGAGAATTGCTTATTCTGATGTTATACACACGGTGAAGTTACTTGTTACATATAATTCCTTGAACACTGCAATTGTTACACGTCATGAAATTAGTAACCAATTATGAAATGTTATAGGGATATAAAGTTGGCATTTATTTATCCTTCAAGTTGTCTCTATGTTTCATATAATATAATATTTATCTATATCTGAATTCCTATTATGTGTATTTATATTCAAAACGGTCAAAAAGTTTTGACAAGAACTAACAATAATATAAAATGGAGAGCGCCTTAGTGATAAAACCTCTATAAAAAAACATTAAGGTATGCCAACTTTGAAACTTCTATCGACTTTACCATTGCTGCTTTTCTAAGTTTGTAGTTTTGTCTGCAGAATTAGACTATCTTTTCCAAAAGCTATATATTTAACAGGAATATGATGTTCATTCTTTTCATCAGTTTGTACATGCAGATTTTCCACAAAAACCGCTCGCCCAATGTCTATGAAATTTCATAGGAAGCTTATATCAGTCCTCAATAGACAGAATACAAAAATTGAAAAAATATTTCCAGCAATCATGAAAAATTAAAAAATATATGTAGGTTAGGGAAAGTATATGAATTATATGCCGTAAAAAAAAATATAGCAAATAAAACTGATCAATATATTTTTTTATAATTTAAATGCAATAATTTGCTTGCAGTAATTGAGTACACACTGAGTAAACAATATAAATACAGTGTAAAGTATATTAACGACACTCGATGTAATGACAAACTCCATAAAACATCGTAATTATTTGATTCAGGTTGGTTTACATTTGTAATTTTTCTGTAAGAAAAACTTATGAACCATACGTGGATGAAGAAGATGAAATGTACAATCCTGTGTCTGCACCAAGCGTCAAACAAACATTTGAAGCAGCAAAGTTATTTTGCATTATATTAGTAAACAAATAATAGAATAGGAAACTAATATCAATATTGTTTATACTCTAATTAATGACAAGTCTATATAATACCAAGAACTACACAATCCCTTAAGTGTCCTTATATACAATTTACACTGTAGCTTTTTCCAATTAGAACTATTGGAATCAAATGGCATACAAGTAACTATCAAATATTTAATTGTTTTACCTTTAAACTAGTCAATATCCACTTGCTTCACAACACACTAAAGAAACTTTTTATTTAAAAAAAAAAAAAGATAGAGGGTCAATGGAATCAAAAAATGAACAGCCCAGAACCATCTATGAACAATAGTATTTTGTTTCTTCTTATTTAGTGTTAGCCTTGATGTGTTTAAGCTGTAACGACAATATTGCTGACATAGTTTTCGGAGAGCTGTCATCGGTGCGCCTTGCATGGCCACAGTTAGTGTTACTCTGACCGGTCCAGGACGCATTCGCCCGCTCAATTATATATATTTAAATTGTACTTGTTGAAATAATACTATTCATATAATTATAAATATTAAAACACATTAAGAACTTTCTGTTTAAACACTGTGAACAATGACCATCAAAAAGCCTTAAAAGAACTGTTTCATTATAGTTATAGATTCAATACATAATTGTTTCCAAATTAATACGTACAGGAAGAGCGTGGTAATGCTCATGGTGCTATCTCGATACGTTTAATAGTTTAGACATAATTTAACCTCAAAGTAACTGTATTTTCATTACATACATATAAAAGTTAGATAAGTAAGACTTAGTTTTTATTCGGTAACTTTAATGTTTATAGTTATAATTATAATTACGGTGCCAGTAGCTATACTTTTTGAATGACTTGACAACTGTATAATTTTCAATACTAAATGGCTTATAGTAGGGTATAGCTTGTTCACACTGAGATTATTGGACCTTTTTTGAGCCTATGTAATCCTTGTCTTAAGCTCAATTACATCAATCCTATAAATATTGATAGATAGATGATAACTCTAAAGGTTCCTTTAAAGAAATACCTATCTACACAAAACATATACACAGAGATGTTAAACAGTGACCAATAAATCTGGTACAGATGTCGCTAAATTTGTATTTCAAAACTATAAGTGTTGCACACACATAATCACATTAGGTGATTAAATTCAAAAATATATTATTCAATTTAAGCCTTAAGAAGGCACTTATGCATGTCAAACATATCATCACCGTATCACTACTATACTACTACTATAATACTACCGTATGTACTATCACCGTTTCAGAAAACAACAGTCAGCAAGAAGAACTAGCAAGAACCTTGATCGGGTTTATCTTTTTAATGCACATATTTTCATAATACATTATTGTCAAAATTGTTTCAGTGGATGCACAGAGAGAGGTGTCAATTCCAGACATCACCATCGTTCACATATTGCTCCACCCTATAATAGCCTTTTCACACCAACCAACAACTAACCACCTTTCATACTGTAGTATAGTGTATTCTGCTCTCCAATAATACAATTTTTGTTAAAATACAATTTGTTAACATGTACAATGTTATTTAAAATAATTTTTATTTGTTATGCTAGGATAAGGGTAAGAAGATTTTTATTGATTTGTGGCCCCTGTGGAAAGTTCCACACTTCTGCCAGTGTCATGTAGATTTTTATCAAATCCAACGAAAGAAACCAACAAGAGATTTGAAGTTGATTTAGACCACCCCCATTAGTAAGTTCCTAAACAACTAAGTTAGTAAATATATATATATAGTAAAATTATTATTATTATTAGTGATGATGAAGTTGCTTAGTTTTAGTTTAGTACCTATCAACCATAAAATGCCCACATTTGCATAAAAAGTGGTTAAAATGACATCTCTCTTGGTTTACTCGTATGTGAAATTCAGAATAAAAGTTAACACTTACTAGACAAAAATGTTCCTTTTCGTTTCTAATTAATGAGATTATTTCGGCTAAGTGTTCTTTTTTTCGGTGTATGTCTACATCGGTTTCTGTTAGCCAAGGTTCCCCACATAAATCACATTTGTTTACGTCCGAAATAGCTTTATTTGTTTTAGGTTCTGTTTCAAGTTTCTCGATCTCTATTGGCTTTCGTACAGTATCCGCATGCGTACGGAACATGGTCTCCTTATTTCATTTGTTACAATTGTTTCACAAAAGATATTCAACTCGCATTTTGCGATAATAAGAAAATAACAGATATTATCTGTGTTGCCAGCAATTATTTTTGAAAGTTTCAAAAGTTGGATTCATAATTCTATTTCGTATTAGTAATGACAATTAAAAATTCGATTTCATTGGATGAAAGCATGCAACAGAATGCAATTATTATTATTGGTTGGCAAAAAATCGAGAAGTTTTTAAAAATCCCTACAAGATGTGAAACGTTTAGAAAGTTTCTATATTATGTCCAAAAAATTGTACTGCCAACCCCACAAAATAGAATATGTCAAAGTTGAAGTGTAAAATAAGTAATATTCTTTTTTTTTACGGCAAATAGATACACGTCTCTTCGTGCTTAAAAAATGGACGACAAATATTTTAATATTTTCAACCGATTAATTTTTTTAAGAAAATACTACAGGTAATTCGTGTCACCCTCTTATATGAAATAAATTCACTTTTGCGAACAAAACATTTATTAAAAAACTTATAATCAAATGAGAATATAAATTTAACTATAATAATACAATAGTGAAGAATGAATACACTATAGAGCTTATGCTAGGTTCAGCTGCGATAGCATTTTTGTAAAATTAATTTATATCGAAAAATATCAATAATCGGATGTGTTTTTATGCGAAGAAAAATAACAAAGTATCATTACAGTACACAAAATGCTCAAACGCAGTCCTCGAAGTATCAATTTATTATTAATTGGCCTTAGTTATAAGTTATTACATTTCTGAGTAAAGTTATAGCCTCCAGTATACACTTAAATTATATAATATGATTGGAAAATGTACTTATGTGTAAATTTAACTCATACGTTAACTATTATTCTGTATAATGTATAACTATTATATTAATTACTCCTCTTTTTGTTGTTCCGCTTTCTGGTGTTCACTATATTCATCTTCGCTAACGTAAATATTGTTATTTATGACGACATTCGTTGCCTGACTATTGTTGTTATCGTTTTTGTTATTTGTCGAAACGTTATTTTGGTTACTGCTACTCTGTTGGTTCGAAGCGTTAGCATTCGAGTTGCTATTGTTTTCGTTTGTGTTCTGATTATTTTGCTGAGAATTATTGTTACCATCTTGACTATTATCGTAGGTTATGGCTCCATTAAAGTCTTCCTTGTCGCATTGTTCCAAATCCTTCTTAATGTTTTTTGCCCATGTTGAGACATCTGAAACAATTTGAAGCAGTTTTAATCCATAGTGTATGAACATATAAGTAACAATTTTGACATCTAAAAATTCTTTTAACCATAGTTAATCCAAAAGTAAAGGTTTTGAAGCTATTATGTTTTAAGTACTATCGCATTGAAATGAACGTTCATGGGAAACGTGTATGAAAAAAAAAACAAAGAATTTAGTGAAGCATAATAGGATTATTCTTAAATTGGAAAGCTGTGGACAAGAATATGTTCTTGTATACCAACGGTCGTATTTGAGAGCCAGCTAGATAAATTAAAAGAGTTTTTTCTTTTAGTGGATTACAACCTCATAAAAATAATAATGAAACCGCAATAAAGGCTATAATATAAAGAAATATATTTAAATAGTATTACTATTTAATATAAAAATAGTATCTTGTCTTGCTCACTTTAATTATGTATTCCAGCTACACTAGATCTTAAAATGATTTAAATTCAAAACTATTTCAGAAAAAAGGTCCGACCAAAAGTCTGCAGAAAAGATAAATAAACTAATAAAACAAAAAAAAAAAACACTAAAATAGTTACTACATTGAAATACATCGTCACTTGTATTAGGTAAGATTGAGGTTGACTCCGAAACATTCGAGTCAGAACACCTCGTGTTGCAATAGTGACTATTTTTATTAGTAAGGGTGGTTGGCCCTTATAAATTTAATAGCTGCATTTCAGATAATGAGATGTGTTTCTGGTCTGCATCTCATTAAAAGCATCTGCATACTATGTATTTGATTAATGACACGCATACCCGAAACACGTCTCATTATTTGGAGCACTAATATAAAGTTTATTTATAAGGGCTAACCAAAGGGTTTTCACAATCGCAACTTTTACATTAAAAATAAGTAAAAGAAAGTAATCAATCACCTGAGTATCCCAACTCTTTGAAGAAGTTACCACAGTAGCTAGTCAGCTCTGAAAAAGAAAGTGCTCATGAGAGTCAAATCTATCATTGATTCTAATGTAGAACCCTCGGTGAGAAGAACAGATTGGAAAGTGAATCGGGTCCGTAAAAGCATTTGACAAATTAATTTATGAATTTAATTAACATGACATTGGTACATATCGATTTATACTGTACTTGAGTTGTATTTAGGTTTGTCAATTGTACTATAATATTATATAGAACTCGAAATCAAAAATACTTTATTCAATTTACATACTGAAAACGCGCTTACAAACTATAAAATATATCACTGGTTCGCAAAACAAACCAGGTCATAAGTGAATCTGGTAAAAAACTTAAAAGCTTTGCTGACAATGGGATGGACGATTCAAAAATAACTAAAATTCAGGTTACAGTTACAGTTGAATACATTTATAAGAAGCTTGTATTATAGAAACACTATTAAAATATCCATAAAGTGTAAAATAATAGAGATTTTATATAAATAAATGGGAAAAAAAAACAACCTCATCATCAAATTAAATCTATTCTAATGCAATTATATCGTAGTGTAATGGTTTTTTTTGTCACTGCTATTTCGCCAATGATACATGAAAACCTACTGTGTTAAGCAATAATAATTAGCAATATTTATATGTGTTTATATAATTATGATTATATGCATAATTGTATTTATTCCCTCCTGCTATCATGTTATATATCTTTCAAGTGGACGAGGTAATTTTAGTGGTTACTGTAAAGTTTCACGTTGAGAATATAAAAATTAATGTTAACATGGACGATTCTTCCAAGTCGCTATTTTTGCTTTGGTAAAATCTATATTTTCTTAGATATAAATTTATCACTCAATACAGTGAATTCACACGATAGTGCGCTATAAAATAGGCGAATGAATTCTGCAAATCATATTGTAGTCAAGTGAAATCACACTTGTATGAATATAACAGTTATATGCAGCATATAATGGGAAAAATAGCAGTGATATACGAAATATGCCCTGACAAAATCCCTTCTTTAACCGAGAAAATGATTGTAATGCTATTTATTCCCCGATATAAATGTATAATATGTTACAAAAAAATATATTTACCGTCCACTACGTCATCTCCAACTGCAAAAATAGAAAAACGATTATTATAGAGCACGTTCAATATTTCAGTTAACAGTGTTATATTGAATCGGAAATTAAATGGCGAAAAGTAACTGGGGTAACTTGTGAACGATGAATGCCGTTGAGAATGAAAGGGGAAAGTTTATTAAACTACTATAAGACTAATCGTTTTATATGGATCCGTGTGCTGAGCTACGAAAGAGATGGATGAGAAAAGATTACGTGTGGTAGAAATGCAAATGTTAAGATGTGTAGTGTAGAATGGATAAGATTAAGAATTAATATATCAGAAGAATTTTGAAAATAGCACTAGTGGTAGAGAAGTTGCGGAGTAATATTGATATCAAGGAATGATATACTCAGCAACACTCAACTAACCAAGATAATTAGTTTTGACAACAATGACATTTGACATTAAGTAATGATATACTCAACGATGGTAATATATTAAACTTAGAAGTATCCCTGGTAGTGAAGGGATCTTTTAATTGTTATTTATTTTATTTTTTCAGAGTAATAATACTGTTTCAAACTTACGTCCTGCATGATGGCTGTTAGCGAGTGCACCGGCAATTGTCACAACTGCAAAAAAAAAAAAATGTTGTCAGAAGCGTAATCGCTACTAATCAGGCTATTAAAAAAATCGTGTTCAGTTTGTTTTAGTCTATTGGTTAATTTGTGGAGACTTGCGATGGTATCTACCTAATTTATGAAGACGTAGGATATGACGTAGAATTTAAGGCGATTGCTTAATTAAAATGCTTGATCACTTATCGAATATTAAAATTAACAGTGTTTGTATATTAAGTCGTCTTATGCTAAATAAGGATCACGTCAGAAAATGTAGTTTCAGAGCTGCTTCAACTCAAGATATAAGTGCTAGGTTGACACACACATTATTCATTTTATTAATACAGAAAAGAATACCCCACCTTTCAAAAAGATGGCGTGCGCGTCATCGAGACACCAATTTTTGTAGTCACCTGTGAAACAAATTTCAGTAAGAGAACTTCCTGATGTAATATATATTGCGTAAATTCAAACATTATTCGACAACATATTCGACACTAAATAGATTAACATGACGATCATACAATTTTACTATCAATACGAAGACGCGAGCAAAAGCTAGTGTAATATAACAAGAGATACAACCGAACTTTACAGCGCATTTTTGTAACATATCACAGAGTGATATATCACCTTCAACTACTCATGTTTTCATTTGCTTTTTGGCATTTTGACAGTTCCATTTTTTTTAAAGCACCTACGTTAGTGACACTTTAGGTGGCTACTACGGGGAGCGCTTAGGGCACTCACCCGATTGAGCAACGAGTTACAAGAGCCAGCGGGACCTCGGCTTGGGCTGTTGCTGTATATTGCAACATACGAGCATCGATCTAAACTAACCAAGCTAACTAACTATTCATACATGTATTCGTTCATGAGATATACATTTTCATGCATGTCTCACCAACTCATACGTATATTTCGAATTTGACAATTGGCTAATACTGACACTAACCAAGATAAGTGAGGTAAAAAAAAATAATAACCCTCGAATACAACAGTTGCATCAAAGTCAACGCTTTATAAGTAACGTCAGTTAATCAGCGATAGGAATGCAAGCGTCATAAAACACCTTCTCACGACCTCGTTAGAATGCGTCGACTTTCTTCTATTATATATAATTAAATGTACATGTATCATCTTCTTCTGTACATAAGGAAAAGGCAGAGGAGATACAGTTAAAAACATAATCCTACTTCGTATCATCGTATCTTAACCGATCTTCTTTATCCCCTTTGTTGAGTACATATGGATGAGTTTCAATATTATCTTTCCCTTTATACTAAAACTTGAAAAATCAAATGAATTATGATCGAATTTTAAGCACTACACGATCGTTAGTACATATAAATCTTCTGGGTGAAATTTTCCAAATTATTGTAAATACCGAATCAAAATATGTTACATAGTTTAGAAGAACTAACAGGACACACAGGTTGTTTAATATAATTGAATGATTACTAACTTTATATATTATAATATGTTTTACTTACGACTGAATAACCTAGCGATATGCCAAATAGCTTCAGCCACCAATCGTTTAGTTCCTGTAAAAATACGTTCTTAAATATTTACACATTTCAATCAATAATTTACGTTTGCAACACCATTTTGCAACTAGAAGTCAGGGTTATCAAATTTTGATTTAAAAAAAATCTAAAATAATACTTTAAATGAATTTAAGTCTGAATCGTAAACATAATATGTTACTAATATATACTGCATAAATTATTATTATTGCAATTTTAAGTTGGTAACACACTTTTTTTTTATAGTATGCAACACCAATCATGGTACAACATATTTGCTTTTAACTCATCAATGCAGCTCATAGCTTTTAGGTAGGTCATAGGTTGTAACGTTTGACCACACCTGATACAATATTATGAAGTGATTTATGATAGTAAACAAACTAAGCCAAGGTAGACTGGTTCTAAAATGCAGCTGCTGGAGGTGGTAGAGGTGTCTCGACAGACTTTCAACTTGAGGGTTATAGCCAATCACATTGGAATATCACCACTTTGAAATTATAACTCCTGGTTGATAACAATGTCATTACTTTTTCTAAAGCATGAAGCACCAATCTGGATTCAGTGTATTTGATGTTAAGTGATGAATGAATTTCACTGCTATATGGCATAATGGTAGGGCTTTTTCTAAGCCCGTCTGCAAGCTACCACCATCAAGTTGAAATTCTGTCGCCAAGCGCCTGTTGGCATGTTTCGCCAGCTGCACTTGTCATCCAGTTCCTCTCCAGAATTCATGTATTTACCATCTTAGACCACATCATCAGTTAACATCGGATGAGATTATGATTAAGTGCCAAGACCTATATAGTATTAATAGTGATTACATTGTATTTGACTACAAGCACAATGGAATCTAAAAAAACGATCTAGAAAAATACAATCGATCGCTAGTCGTCCCTCTCTTTAGTCTCATCCAGTCTAAAGAAGTTTTATGAAAAATTGTTACCAATCAAACCCTTCAAGCCTTTCCCGTTAGTGTATTTCTTCAGCAACTCTTCGACGTCACTTTGACAGTGCTCCAACTTGTAGCATCTGATCACGCTTCCGATGTCGTCGTAGTGACCAGAGTATGGTAACCATCCCCAGTGCGAACCGTAATTGTTATCGCAACAGAGACTGTGTTCTGAAAACGTATAATTTTGACTCGACTAAAAAATGAGACTTGTAATTTAAAGCTCAAGGGATATTGTTTTTGAAACGATGTTCGTCACGAGGTTACGGATAGCAGTAACCTGGGAGAAATCGTCACATAAGGATAAACTGTTACTTACTTATGAACGAAGAATATTTTTTTTACTAAATTATTAAACGAAACTTTTTGATCTGAATTTAAAATTTAAATATAAATCAAGATATACAGAGAAAGAATAACGCTTTTTTTATACGTGACGAAAATATACAAATACCTTTTCCTTTATTAATTTTTGCCCAAGGCTTTTGATTTGTTTAATTTTTTGAGTACAGTATTTTTCTGGATGAAAGTTACCTGATATCCTTTTCTGAACCTCTTACAACGTCTATGCAAAATTTCATATTGATCGATTAAGTAGTGGAAGCGGACCAACAACCAAACAAACAGACTTTTTGTATCTATAATATTTGTTAGAATAAACAATCAAATTCTTCATATCGAATAACATTCAGAGTTGAAGAAAACGCGCAAGAAACGTTGTTTTATAAGTTCCACTAAAATCTTTTTTTTTCTTCTTAAACACAACTTTCACATCACAAATCAACGCCGGTGTTTCGGAAATATTCATAAACATATAATTAATCGATCAAAGTACATAAACTTTCAGAACAATTCTTTTTTTCTGTTATCAATTATACTGTAATTTGCCGCTAGGTGATGCTGGACTATATGTTATGCTAAGATGCAAGCGCTTCCGTTCCTATTAATTATTTATCTACTAAAAGGGCGACTAGCGGAAACGTATTGGATTGGATATATAATAAAAGCTGTTAAAATCTGTATTAGGCCTCTGGTTAAGATTCTAGTCTAAGGTTATTCTGTACAAAATAAATAAACTTACTTGAATATTTGTGCGAGTCTTTCAGAACGCAAAATATAATTCTATGTGATGCGATTACCACTGGAAAAGAGATGTTTATGTAATAATTTGTTGCATAATACATTAATTGTACCGTAGATAAGCTAATAATAACAATAATAAGCGAATAATTCAAATAATATTATATAACGACATCTCTCAACATTTTTAGGAAGCAGTATCGTCCATTGGCAGCAATGCAAGTACTAATATAATTGCCAAGATGGCACTGTGTGGCATAGGTTAGACTTGGGTATAAACAATGTTTTCTGTTGTTGGTTTTGGAAAAATATGGGTATAAAGCAAAACATTATCTAAATTTTATCCAAGTCGTTACAGCAGTTTCCGAGATATATACAATAAATTTATATACATATATATTATATGTTACAAAAGATGGTGCCAAATTATATTATATAAATATCGTGATTTATTTTAATATAAGGACTCAGTATTGTAGAAGCAATACAAGAAAAAAAAGCTGTTCGAAATCTATCCATTAGTTTTTTGTATTCTGCGCATACAACGGCGAACCTGTATCATTTTATTTATGTAAATTTAATAAAATAACATTAAAATACAAAAATAAAATATCTGGTAATCCCTGAGAGATTGGTATTCTTCTCCATCCGTGGGTCTATTTCAAGATATATATTATTCGCCCATTATTGCGAATTAAAATTATTGGGTACTTACAATTGCTGAAGAGTGATCCAACTGTAAAAGATAAAACCATTATATAATCATTACTTTGGAATCAAGTATTCCTTGTTGAAAAAGTAAATATTATAGTTAGAATAATTGTAAAAATTGTATCAAAATAATTTTATGCTATTAATGCCATCTAGTGATCACATATTGTATGTACCGTTTGTATTGTGCCTATGTTTAATTAAAAAATAAAAGTTTTTAGTCTCGGGTAAGCCGCACTGTCGTTTCCATTAATAATACAGGCTGCTTTAACACCTTTGCTATTACTCGATGCGAGGCTTTTATAGTGCGTTTATACGCGTTCGTACGAAGATCAAATATTCAAGTTAGCATGAAGAAATTAAGTTAATAAATATGTACTCACATCCGCTGATTAAGGAGTCAATAATATCAGCATTTCCTTTGGCAACTGTGAAAGTATATAAAGTTATTATTTATTATTATTATTATTATTTTGAACAAGCTGACATTATGTAGTAAATTTAAATAGTTGTAAATCAAACCTTGTTTTGTATCAACAAATAATACTTTTATCAGTTAGATTGAAGTTATGTTTTTAAATTAGTTATCGCTCGTTTCTTTATCGTCGGTTTAGACGCCACTCAAACATAGGATATATAGATACTTTATTGTACATTCTTAAATTAAACTGTAAAAAAAATATAAATACCTCCTCCAAGCGTTAATAGATGCCACTGTTTTAAAATTTAACATATTTTAATAGTGGCGCTAAGCAATAACCATTAGTGGACTTCTATTTATTTGATACATTTGGTTACATAACCAGAAAAAATCATACATCAACTAGGATAAATTTAGGTTACAGTTATCAATGTTTTTCACTTATACATCTAGGAGATTTTTTGAAATATAATTCTAGTATTTTGAAATCATAATAACATATATAAATATAATCTTAAGAGTTTATATAATAATCAAATAACAATCTAATGATCAAGCTACTGCGAAACAATAATTCAATAATATATAACACATGCAGCGCCATTTCTTGGAAGCCTTAAATTATATAATTTTGACTTCACGTTATTTTCACTTTCGGGACATCTATTTCAAAGAATTTTATTATGAATTTTTAATTATGGCATACACCACTAGATGGCGCTATTGTGTAATTTTTAATTCTTTGTTATTTTCTCGACTAACAACAATTTGGCGACTAAACGTCAAAACTGTACTCTAGTATTATTTCATTAAAACAAATATATTATATCAAGTTCTAAAGGTGTAAATAATTTGTTTCCATTTTTTTAATACTTTTTCGTTTATTTCTATAATAAATACGGTTAATTTTAGAATTAGATGAATGTATTCTCATTATAAATATAAATTATTAAAAGTTTGAATACAACCTACGCAATACTGATCTATAGATACCCACATAGATATGTATATCTATAGATCGCAGTTCGTTATAACCCGTATAGTTATAACCCATATATCTACTATATAATGTACTCTGTGACTTTACATAGCGCTAACTGTCTGACTGTTTGAGTACCAGAGAGTGTATCATATGAAATTACCTAAGAAAAAATAAAAATATTAAAGAAAACAAAAATTTCGAACAACTGTTAGTAATGTTTATATATTAAAAGTGAAAAATATGTCATACCTTTGAGTATTATATCTATAGATTGATCGTGGTCTCCGGAACCATCTGAAACATAAGATCCCAGTGAGATTATTGTAGTATGGTGATAAGGGTTTTTCAATAACCGCCTGGCTAGCTGTCCATCCTCGAGTTGAAAATCTGTCGGCAAGCACGTGCATCCGTAGGTTACAGCTACTGTATTTAGTATGTTACTATTTTAGACCACAACTTCATTCCGTATTATATCCATAAATGCTAAACGAACTAATGAAAAACTAAAAATAAACTCTTCATTTATTTCGTGCTCTGCATATTTAAAAATATTTCGCGTTAGTACATTTTTTTAACACCAGTCTTGTTTTTAACGCCATCTATCCTCTCATTCTTTGTACTAGATTATTAGCTCTATGTGTCTTAAACGGTTATTTATTTAAGCTGTCAGCAAATTTGTTTTTAACGCCATTTATAATTATATTCCCATTCTTCGGAAAGTTTTTCATGTTAATTTTACGTAGTATTGAGGTAAAGACGACCACTAATATATATATATAAAGATTGGATTATAAAGTTAATATTTGTTTAAAAAAAATACTAAGTAATAACTAACCGCATTTGGATAGTTCCGTGAAGATGTCGTACGATTTTCCGCATTTACCTGTAAAAATTAAATGGAATATATCATATAGCCTTATCATTTCCAGTAAATGAAATAGATAATGGTTGGTGGAGTTCGGAAATTGCTTCAATCGAATTTTTTTGTGAAAATAGATACGACCTTTAAGTTGATGTTAACTTCCGTCGTCTCTATATAACATCCACTTTTACTCCTAACTTCATGTGATAGGATTGTAGGCTCAGTTGTCGGTTTGTGGTCGAACGTTAAATAGATAACAGAATTGAGTTCTTTTTTGTCCTTGTTCCACTAGACTGTATGTCTACAAAACATTATTTTTTTCATATTTATTCCTTTTTTTTCTTTTCTTCTAAAGTATATTATTATAGATATGTCAGTCTCATCACAACTTAAATATACTTCCAACTAAAAATAATAAAACTGAAGTATATGACAAAGCAATGAGAAAGGGAACTTAAGTGAACTTTAGAACGTTCTAGAAGAATCCGGACTCGGTTCTACCAGAATGAAAGAAAGAACGACACATATATTTGACACATACAACACATTTATAAGTGTTGCTTGAAGTTAATAAGTTTTTTCTTTCAGCATAAGGTAAAAATAAGCAGAAGATAAGACCTGCTGTATACACAAACGCATCGACGAAATTATACTAAATGCAAAAATACTGTGGTAAGCACTCATAACTCAGATATTATTTAAAAAATTCTTAACTAATAGTTTTAATACAATTTTTATAACTTTCCATCAAGACTTATCGACCTAACTACATTAGTTGCAAAACCGTGGCTCTATGTTGTGAAATGAGATCTAGCTTAATGTTGTATGACCGACCGCATACCTCAAGATTAATCCTCTTTAGGATCTTCTTGTTTCTAACTAGTCACTATCATCGCCTTCAAGCACTTCTACTACTGACTTAGGAGTATAGAAATATAAAAAAACCTATGTTTTCCAAGTTACAAAAGAGAAAACAATGATTCTACAAATGCATATTAGTAAAAATCGAATTCAAAGCTTATATGATAACAGGAAATGGGTTTGTGTACACAGAAATCGTTGCCCATTTGTGGGAGTATTGGAAGCATACTTACGGCTGACACCTTTCGCTAAGAAACCTGAAAAAAAAAAGATTTATTTTAATTAGTGCAATCAAATGACCCATTAATAAGAACTAGCGGCTTGTAAGAGGAGAGCTGAAGACGTTTTATTTGTTAATTTGAAGAATATAATCCAATTGTCTTTAATTTTATAAATTATAGCATCTTAAAGCTATCTCTTACAATATGAAATAAAGCAACGTAACGGTACACACATTAATAAAGTAACACAAGCAACAACTTATTGAAAATACACTGGGTATAGAAAGGACACTTGCAATAACAAAGACTCGGATCATGTCTGAGGATAAAGGGAACACATAAAAAAAAAGAAATAAAGTAATAGAAACTTCGAAACTAATGATTTCGTTAAACACAGTAATTATTGACCATTATTAAGAAAATATTGTATAGGTAGTTATTTCTGTATAATGTTGATGCGTTATAAATATGAATAAATATTTCACTGAATATTTATCAGATGGCGCTATTTCATAGTTTATAGTATTTTGGAAGACAATAGTTAACATAAAATTTAAGAGATGGCATGTTACATAGTTTATAGTACTTATAATAATAATTATAAAATATTCTATACTTTGAAATAGTTTACGATAGAAACTTCTAGAATTTGTGAAGTATTTTATCAAAAATTAAGTAGGCTTCTCACGCGTTTGTTATTGTTTGTAGTAAGCTAAGTAAGTCGGTATAAATGCACTGGACCGTCATGCAGGGGATATCTAGCGTGAAAATGTTCCTTGTACTCAAATATATACCGAAATAAATTTTCACGAAGATCAGTCGAAGAATACAGAAATCGATGTGCAAAAAACATTCTCCGTGTAAAAAGACTTAGGTGTGCTATATTTTATGGGTATAGGTTAAATAGGTTTGATGGATAAATTTTAAACAAATTTCTTTAGTTTTATTTTTAGACATTTGGTCCTTATAAGAAAAAGTGATGTCTTAATTTAATATGCAGTGAATAAAGTTGAAACAAATTAAATTACGATTTCTATAAACACGAAAGGCTAAAAAATTTTTTATTTAACAGAGTATATTTTTGCTTTCAATTTTTTTATGTTTTTCCTCTGTACATACAAATACAAATATTTATATCTTTCTAGAAAACTTTACAAAACGTTCGCTTTAACAATGCCCCCAAACTAGGCAGTGCTTGTGTCATGGAAGCCTAATATTTAGTTCATTTAGCTTATGATGGCGCATTTTAACTTGAAATTTACATTAGTGAGAACATTAAAAGTTGAAGAAAGAAAAAAAACGTAAAGAGTTAAGATTATCAATTTTTGTTCTTCTTTATTTTTTGGCTCCGTCACGGTTTGTGCACTAGCCAGCGTCAAGTAACAAGATTTTGCCAAGTAAGTGTCTTGTGATAATTATAATGTTCTAACAAGATTGTGATTTCCTTGTTAGAACTTTCCATGGAGTTTTGGCGGCATCCCAGAATGCATGCTCCGTGGTATTATTTCCCATCCACTTCACTTGTGCATAATAACCGAACTATATTACGTAAAACACCACCAATATTACAAAATATAGAGTCTAATAACACAAGATTATGAATAAAATATAAAAACCACTACATGACAGACTAAGATCCCGCCAAAAACCCTATCAATTTTTTTTTTTTTTTTTTTTTTTTTTTTTATATTATAGGGGGCAAACGAACAGGTGGGTCACCTGATGGTAAGTGATCACCGCCGTCCATAGACACTAGCAACACCAGGGGAGTCGCAAGTGCGTTGCCGGCCTTTTAATATATGTGGGCCTCCGGAGCTCTCACTGGCCGAACGAAACGCAACAGTGCAAGCACTGTCACTTCACGTCGGTTTTCTGTGAGAGGGTGGTACTACCCCGACATGCGTGTGGCATAATAGTAGTTTTAAAAATGAATAGCATTCGAACGCTTAGGACAGATGCTTCTTCAAACAGTAATTCAGTGTACAAAACTCATTATTAGCCTGTAAAAGGCCCACAGTTGAGTCATAGGCCTCTTTCCGAAGGACGATATGGATATGATTACTACGGCAGCTCACGACATATTGGCGATTTCAAACTCAGAGAAATCCACGTTTCTATATTTTCCTCCATACGGTGGTATACCAAGAACATTTCTCAGGTGTAAGTTTCCTCACGATGTTTTCCTTTATTGTCAGCCGGATAGTGTTACCAATTGAAATAACATAGTAGGCTAATTTTGAAAAATTCTTTAGTACATGCCGGAGTTCGAACCTGCGGACATCCGATTAATATTCCACTGGTCAAACCACATGGCTCCACTAAGGTATAAAATATATTACAATAATAATGAACAACGCAGACGAAGTCACATGCAACAACTAGTTTTTATATATATTAAAGAGTATTAATTGGGTACTCACCGAAACATCCTAATAGACCGTGACCCTGTAAGAAAACATACTTTTTTAATATTCTTCTTTATAGATCTATTAGTAACGATTTTTAATGCACGTTTGACCATTTAAAACAGAACTATTTAAAAAAAATAGAAGGAAAACTGGTAATAAGCCCGGAATGGCGCCTCCGTTTAGGCACAAGCTAGGCACCTGCGTTTAAACCAGCACTACATGTACTGACTAGTCTCTCCTATGGGTTCTGCTAGGGAGGAGGAGAGGGTGGCACGGGTGCTGGGCAAGCCTGTGTTGCCATAAAGTCGTCTGTCCTAGGCACAGTAGCATCTGCGAAGAGGTCACTTCGCTCATCTGCTATGCAAGTAGAAAACAACACGGCCTCCCATCCCCGCCCACCTGGGGGTATGTACACTTGTCATAAGGGCGGCCGTGAGATCCTCTCCCGGATCGGTCTTGTCAGCCACCAATGGAAGTGCTGGCAAAGTGCTACTTAAATCGTCTGTTAAAGATGCAAAGGCCTATGATGATGATGATGATGATTTAAAGCAACACTTAAAACTAATGCCATCATAAAATTGGCGCAATAAAAGCGTACTACGAGTTACGATTGTCACAGATTAGGTAATCATACGAATTTTGTCAAGACTGTTATAGGGGTCAGCTGCATTAACCCCAGAACTGCCCAAAACCATATAGGATTAAGTTGCATAGAAACGAATGTATACCTCATGAGGCACTGGTACATGAGGCACGAAATTTAAGAAAATAACAAATTAAGAACTGTACAATTATAATTTTTGTGTTAAAATGTATTTTTAAATTATTTTTTCATTTGTACCAACTTCTTTTTACTAAGCCATGAAGTCTACAATATCGACAAAGTAAAAAAAAAAATTAAAACATAATTCGTCATATTGAGTTCTGGGTCTTAAAAAATCAGCCGAAGGGTTAAGTATGTTTTATGAAATGCATGTAAATTATTTATTTCATCTGTTCCCTTATAGCAATGTTCACCGGACTAAGCGTCGGTATGTCGCATTTAATATTAGCGCTAACTTATAAAAGATTTGTATAGACCTTAAACCAATATCCGTACTAAAGTTACCATGATAACTTTCATGGTAACAAACTTTCGTTGCGACAAAATATAATGAGATTTTACTTAAGAAATTATAATATTTTGATATAAATTTACCTCAAAATGCTTATGTTTATCAAACATTTAGATGAATTAGGATTTAAATTATAGTCATTCTGTTTTATTGTCAACGCAATGAGTTATCTAAGCTAAAAAATATTCATGTAAAGCGCGACTGTTGCGTTTGGCGCCGTTCACACGATTGAGCCGCATTTTTTTCCAGCGGACTATACCGACGAGCCTTTACAACTTCACCGCACTTATAGGGCCAGCGTTTATGGCACTCCGCCGAATGGCAACAAGCTCAAGTGTTCCAAAGTGCCCGAACCTGAATATAACAACGCAAATCGAACTAAACTAACTACGCGTCATAAGCTAACATATAATGCATGTATCCTACCTTCACATGTGTCTTAAAAAGTGTACATGTATTAAGAGTACAACAATTTTGGCTAACTAACCAAAAATAGGAAAAAAAAGTCTCTCACAGTACTTATGTACGTAGTATGGGGGGTGCAGTGCGGTGTGTGTAATAAATTAGTCAATACGGTGTCACTGTATCGCAACAGCAGCAAGCTAATGAGCTCCACTCCGGGGGCTCAAATTTAGACTTGAGTTGCCGCCGAGAAGAGCCACAGTGAGTGCGTGGAAGCGAAATTGGCAGCTCGATCATGGCGGCGTGATCAGTTACTATGCGCGCATGTCCGCGAGCATACTCTATTTTAAAAAGTAGGAGTAGATCGTGATCGTTCCTTGCTGTTATATCGTCCGTGGGATCGAAAAAAAATGTTTCGCGGTTGTTTTTTATGATACTTGGTGTTTACTAGTAAAACTTCTGGGAAATGCTTGATTTTTGTTGCCTCAGATAGTCGATATGCCATCAGTCATCTATACCTCACGCTTCGCCTCACGTGTTTTAATATAAATGTAATAATTATTTCGCTTCTAACGGTCTCAGCGTGATTTAGTCTATAACCTTTATTGATTAGCATGTTGATACAAAGTAAAACAATCTCTTAAGCTTTATCAGACTAAGTTTCACCAGACTTACCTTTTTTGAATGATGGAGCCCCTTATGGAAGTGGTTATGTGCAGGCACAACGGCGATTAACTAAAAAGTGAAGAGAAGTATTTGATTTAGTGGAGAAATTTGGGTCAATAAAAACGAACGACTCATCTCGACTTCAGACGAAGTTATAGTGGTTAGCATGTTCGAAGACCGCGTCGTACCTTGCAGATGGGCCAAAGTTTTCGTTGAAGTAAAACATCATGGTGACACCATAGCGTTGTGGTAGGGCATTTCTAAGCCCACTTGGCTAGCTATCACTCTCAATTAGAAAATCTGTCACCAAACACCTGTCGGCAAGTCCCCTCAAGGTTTAGCGTGCTTATCATCTCAGACCACATTGTCATTTAACATCAGTTAAGCTTGTGATCAAATACCCTAACTTATAAAGTACATAGAATAGATTGTGTCACGAATTATGTGTGTATAATAGGTGGCAATACTGGCAGTTGAATGAAGAGAGTGGAAGAGAGAAACGTGAAGTGTAGACTCTACTTAATGTAAGATACGAGCAGGGAAAAGAGACAATTGCATAAGATGAAACAGGATAATATAATTAAAAAAACACTTAATTTATTAAAAAAAACACTTACTAATGTAGTAAAGAACAGAATTCTGGTACAAAGCGCCATGTTTTCGATCAGTTCTAGCGACGTATAGAGGACTAATAAATAATACCAATCAATAACACTTTTTATACTAAATCATCTTATTTATACAGTTGTTCAAGAGGAATTTATTAAATACTAACTAATGCCTACGACTGCTTTTCATGTTTTTGTATTAATAATTAGAGAATTATTTCTTCTACGGCCATTTTTTTACAAAGTAAATTTCGTGCGAAAAGGTTATCGACTATAATATGAAGGGAAATAAATATAGGATGTATGAAGGGATGACCTTTGACTATTCCAAATAAAAAAAAAAAAATATGATGTATTCTTTATTGGTATAGAGTGAATTAATGATGATGCGAAAGATATGATGTTATGAACGACCCAAGAGTGTGAGTGAAAGATATGGTCGGAAGGATGGTATTGTGTTTTGAAGACGTGCTTAAAATGAAATTCTATATCCCACATAAATATGGCGGACGAGTACACGTAGACCATAATTTTAATAATTTTATTATAAATACAATTTTTTACGACGGACCCTGTACACCAATCACAATGAAAATTTGGCCTAAAGATAATTTGGGAGTCGGAGAAGCAACATATAATACTTTGCATAATGACATGTAGAAAAATAGTCGTTATGTCGTGTTAATTACCTAAACACGATACGAACATATAAGAACTCGTATTTCCATATTTATATAACGTCATATTTAAATTTAAGGACAATTTATTGTAAGGCCAATCACCCACGCTTAAACTTTCATAGTAATTTTAGTAGTTTTAACAGACGCTCAATTGACTATCGCCGGCTATGACGTCATGCTTTGCTCGATATATGCTCGTGAGGATAGGTGGTAGAGCTACGCTGATTGTAGGTGATAGAGCTAGGCTGAAGCTATTACTGGTTTCGGCATGAATGGGTCGGCTCGCCCGGGGTAGTGCCACCCTCTCACAGAAAACCGACATGAAGTAACAGTGCTTGCACTGTTGCGTTTCGTTCGGTCAGTGAGAGCGCCGGAGGCCCACATATATTAAAAGGCCGGCAACGCACTTGCGACTCCCCTGGTGTTGCTAGTGTCTATGGACGGCGGTGATCACTTACCATCAGGTGACCCACCTGTTCGTTTGCCCCCTATAATATAAAAAAAGAGGAGACGAACCTTTAAATAGGCTGGGAGCTCGCTTGAGTGGTCAATCTCACCGATCCCCCGGATGATATAACAGCTGCGAATTATTTGCATACCGTCGACTCTTTAAATAGAGCGTGCTCACACAAGCGCCCGCGAAACCTCCAATCACGCCGCCGTGACTTCGCTCCCGCACACCCACCGAGCCCTCCCTCGGCAACATCTCAAGCCTATGTTCGATCCCCCGGATGGGAGCCCTCGAGCATTTTGCTAGCGCGAAACAATGACACCGCATTCACTAGCTCCCTGCACACATAACACTGCACTCCACACTTGTGCACACTAACATGGTGCGTACCTACACCGGTTCTGTAAGGGACCGTTTTGTTAACCTTAGCCAAAACTGTCAGACTATATATATTTACGCCTTAGTGTCACACATGTGTCTCACTAAAGTGTACATATATGGTTAGCTTAACTTTGATGGTTAGGTTAGTTTGATACGCGTTGCCCCAAGGCAATAGCGCAAGCGGAGGCTCGGCCACTCTGGCACCCTTGACCTTATTGCCAAGCGGCTGAGTGTTCTAAGCGCTCGTCTTAAAAGCTCGGTGAAGCTGTGAAGGCCCCTCAGACCAACAGCGGTTAGTTAATTCGAAACAAAATTGGAATAGACGTTAAACGTTCTTTGAAATAGATATTTTAATTAATGTATATAATCCTCTTAAAATTGCATCATTTGAAATGTAACATTTCATCGTCGTTTTAATAAATATAAATAATGACGGACAAATATCTGATATATACTTAAATGTATATATTTCTAGGATTTATTGATATATGATCATAATATGTACATTATAAATAATAAATGTTATGTATTATAATATAAATAAACTTGTTTTTATATTTTTTTTATTTGCTTTCAACTGACGTGAACGAATACTATTGTTATTTAATTCAATATATAAGTTTCATAACATACTCGTATGATGCATAGCGCGTTGTTTACACAGTACGTAAGCATGTACGGTTAATACTATATATAGCTGTAAATATCAACGTATACTAGCGCAAAACAACGTATACAAAGGTATATGTGTATAACTAGCGCCAGATTTTTTTTTTATATTATAGGGGGCAAACGAACAGGTGGGTCACCTGATGGTAAGTGATCACCGCCGTCCATAGACACTAGCAACACCATGGGAGTCGCAAGTGCGTTGCCGGCCTTTTTTTAAATATGTGGGCCTCCGGCGCTCTCACTGACCGAACGAAACGCAACAGTGCAACCACTGTTACTTCACGTCGGTTTTCTGTGAGAGGGTGGTACTACCCCGGGCGAGCCGACCCATTCATGCTGAAACCAGTAATAGCTTCAGCGTAGCTCTACCACCTACATCGATCGCAACTTCTTTTTTTATAAATTACTAACTTTTGTTCGGGACTTCGCTCGCCTTGTATTTAACCTAATTTCCGAAATACAACACGATTTCTGGATAAAAGTAGCTTGGTTAAGGCATGAAAGGGTGACAAGCAAAGTCGTTTTCAAATTTATAGTATTAGTTAGAATGATATTATATTAATAACTTAGGCGTTACTCTAGACTCTAAACTCTATTTTAATTCTCATATAGATGCCATAGTTTCTAAAGCTTTTAAAAAACTCAGCCTAATTTTTCGCCTCGGGGAAACTTTTTAAAAGACCAGAAACTTTAAAGGTATTATAATTCGCTTATACCCGTAGTAAATTGAAGTTTGCAAGTGTAGTATGGAGTCCGCAATATAGGACAGACATAGTCAGGATTGAAAGAATATTCGACAGATATTTAAAGACATTGGATATTAAAACTGATACCACCTTTTCTGCTTGCAAAACAACTGCTTCTAGATATAACTTATATTTTTGAAAGATAGAACGATTTATCTGGATTCAATTTTTTATATAAAAATAATAATAATTATATTGATTAACCCCCTCTCTTCTTGAACAAATCTTTTTTAAAATACCACGACCTTAATACTCGATGTAAGGACACTTTTCACATTCCTTTTTGTCACACAAATTATTTTAGGAATTCTTTTTTTCAATGATCTTGTAAACAAATGTTGACATATTTTCCAATATTTTATTATCTTATAAAAATAAAGTGGCTGACTGTACTGTATAAGACTGGTATGCACTGGTATGTACTGCATTATTTTTAAATTCACTTTATGTTAGTTATTTAAGATTTTTGTAAAAGGTAATTTGCAATAAATTTAAACCATTTACACCAGTACATACTTATCAAGTTAATAGTATGATTTCTTAAAATAGCCTAAACATGTTTTGCTTTTAAATAATGGTACTTTAGGCCTAATTCTGTACTATATAATTATAAAATGTTTATGTAGGGCAGTTTGTTACATAAATAAATAATATATTCGCGTAACTTATAACAATTAATGCAACGCACGCCGAAGATAGCTCACAGATAATTAGATCTATCCAAATTCCTTGACAATTCTCGTTGTATGTTGTCTCTGTTTAGTAGTATATGAGTGAAAGGGTAACAAACGTTGATCTGTCGTCACAAAATATCTCGTTTATAATATTACTAGACTTCATGAACATT
Source organism: Antheraea assamensis (assembly GCA_035772565.1). Taxonomy (NCBI): domain Eukaryota; kingdom Metazoa; phylum Arthropoda; class Insecta; order Lepidoptera; family Saturniidae; genus Antheraea; species Antheraea assamensis. The sequence continues at coordinate 39,959 of JAQQSE010000309.1, forward strand.
TAATTTGTGGAATATAGACAAATATAGATGTTTTTTATACTTCACTAGCAGGCCCGGTGGACGTTGTCCTGCCCTGATAATAAAAATATATACTTATGTGTATCAAATGCTTAGGGTAACTAACGTATTTAATTTGACAAGGATTAATATACTGTATCCGTCTAAATAGCCTTCTTATTATCTCATTTTATGTGACCATTTTTTAGGAGATAGATGGGTATAGTAAGCTATCCCTAAAATATAGGTATATTCCATCGTAGACTATTTTGTAGATCTATAAAAGAGTAATATCTCACTGTGCATCGTTTTGTTATATCTCAAAAGAATTAGGTAACGTTTTCGATGAAAGCTCCCAGGCGGCTTGACTTTTCCAACACTTTCAATAATTATCGTTATATTTCAAACAATTTAAACAAAACCTTGACAAATTATATAGCTACACCTTCCTTCTATCTATTGGTAAGAGCGCATTAGAATCGATTCAGTAGTTTTTGAGTTTATCGCGAACAGACAGACAGACAAACGCGGCGGACGACATTGTTTTATAATATGTAGTGATAGGTTAGTGTTTGACCACAACCTCATCTGATGTTAAACGATGATGTGGTTTAAGGTGATAATACGCTAAATCTAGGATTGGCTCTCAAGTGTAGCTGTCGGAACACACCAATAGGTGCTTAGCGACAGATTTTCAAATTGGGGATGGTAGCTAGCCAAATGGACTTAGTAAAAGCCCTACCACCATGCTATGGTTTCGTCACGATGTTTTCCTTCACCGACAGCTCTGACTCAGATGCAAGGATTCGAAACTACGTTCTGCGACGCTGTGTTCGACAACGCTATCAACTAAGCCATCATCGCTTCATAAAATTTGTGGGCAATAATGTGACACAAATAATTCATTGAAATTGCATACAACATAGATTAGTAGGGTTCATACTGAATATTAAACCCATGTAAATTAATATTAGTTTGTGGTCAAACAGACGCTTCGAGTAGAGATTATGATTAACAAAGGTAATTATATACAGTATGTATTTGAAGAAATTTGACATCTGAAAACTATATCGGATACGCGTTGCAAAAATCGTTACACGAAGATAATGCTGCATCTCTAATAAAAAAAAAAAATTAACTCAGAATATACGTTTTTCGTGTTTTCAGCAGAAAGTAAATTAACTTATCGATAAGAATACGTCCAATTCAACAACAATTTAAATACGATCAAAACTACGAAAATATATGATTTGGTAGGTGGTAGAGCTACGCTGAAGCTATTACTGGTTTCAGCATGAATGGGTCGGCTCGCCCGGGGTAGTGCCACCCTCTCACAGAAAACCGACGTGAAGTAACAGTGCTTGCACTGTTGCGTTTCGTTCGGTCAGTGAGAGCGCCGGAGGCCCACATACATTAAAAGGCCGGCATCGCACTTGCGACTCCCCTGGTGTTGCTAGTGTCTATGGACGGCGGTGATCACTTACCATCAGGTGACCCACCTGTTCGTTTGCCCCCTATTATATAAAAAATATATATATATATATATGACTGTTTTATTTCTTTTTGATGTAAACTTGTGAAAAACTTAGCCTCCGACGATTACAAATAAAGTGAAGTAAAATGAAATAAATCGATGTTTTAATATAAAGTAATCATTTTATTAACTTTAATTTACATAAAAAAATGCATTACTTCGGGTTATGTTATTTTTTTGCAATGTACGTAGTTTTTTCGGTAACATTGTGAGACTTAATTCATTTTTATACTAATTATTATCGTAGTGCATTATTCTGTTACTCCGTCGCCATTGTAATTATTTTATAACATATTTAAAAAAAATAACCTATGAACTATTTTTTTTTAATGTTTATTTAAACGTCTTTATATTACAAATAATGATATTTTCTACAACAACCAAATAGCAACATAATTACACCATTTACCCCTACATTTAGACTTGGCTTAAAGCGTTTTATTAATTTTTAAGATAAATTTAAGTGGAATGTCAATGTAAACATGGTCATAGATTAAACGCATTTTCCCACAACATTTAATTTTTGAGTTACTTCTTTTTTTGATGAAAGGTGTGATGTGTTGTGTCGTCATTTATAAAGATGAGTGATGAAAATTCTAGCATATTTCATTAATGTATTTAATTTAAATACATTGTACATAGAAGACATAAGGAAATAGACGTAAGAATCGTGAAGGATGACGAATTGAGACTTAATAAAGGCTTTAATTCATCAATCATATGAAAAAAATATCTGTTTACAACGTTTTTTTATTGATAACACTATGCTTGTCTTATTTAGTAAAGAAAAAAAAATAACATGACTTGCAATGGAAAAGGTAATGGGACTGTTTCATTGTTAACATCGCGTCAGTCTGTAAGAGACTGGCTCACTGTAGAGGTTAGGGAACTTCCCCGTACTACGTATCTCGTCCAGGGGGGAGGGAGATCATCAAAGTACCACGCTTGGTCACAGGGAGGAGGGGGAAAATAATATTTATGAATTACTACACACAAACTAGAGGCGGGATCTTCTCAAATACTACGTATTGTCACCAACGGGCACCCAGAAGGTTAAAAAAATATCAAACATGGGCCACGTAGTATATGTACGTTCCCATAGGCATCTTCCTGAAGGAAGGTATAGGTTTAATCACTATATTACCTCACGTCGTACTGGCGATGTCAAACACCAAAAATATTCGCATCTATATCCTTTTCCACACACATTGGCACAACATTATTCAGTTTCAGCTTCCAGGTTCATTCCACCAGTCAGGCCACTCGACCATCAGACTTTTCGAGGTGAATTGATTTAGCTTCGTCTATTTATGAGCATATATAAACACAGGCGAAGCCGCAGGGTGGTCGTCAGTTTGTTACAGTTCAATTTGTACAGTTGCTGTTAGACAGTGCGTTACGCGTCACGAGCCTATATATATTGTGGCAAGCGTTTAATATAAAAGTAGTCGTTAATTGCTCAATAATAGTAAAGAACGAATCAGCTTGATTTAATTCATAGATTTTTTTCGACGTTGTACAGTAAACCTTTCAAAAACAAAATGGCGTCCGCATTCCTTTTGTTTGTGGTAAGTTTGTTTATGACATTTATGATAACTAGTGGTCGAAATATAACAGTTTTTTTTAGGTTTGAACGTTATTGGTTGGAAGAATACATGTATATATTAAATTTTATTCTATTACGTCAGCTGGGAGTGTGTAAATGTAGGTTTGTTATGTTATATAGCTACGCGTTTGCCCTCGATCTCACCTGATGGTAAGTGCAGAATAAGAAAAAAAAATATTGCCATTTTTTTATTCATAGTCTTAAAACTCGTTACAAATTACTAAATTAAAAAAAAAGACTAAAATAGATTTTTCCATTGAAATTTGTTTGGTACGATGAAGGCGTTAACTATAACTATGCAGAAATACATCGATATATATTAGGTATAATGTACGCTACTTTGCACTACCGCCTTGAATTGATTGGCCGCTGCCACGTCTCACTGCAATAAAAATGTTCAATTTTATTTTCGCGACATGAGCCTGAAAAACTTATAACTGAAACTAGTAATACAAAGAGCGAAATATAAGTTACTGAAACAACAAAATGTAATTAAAACGCGTACTTGGTTGACTGAAGGATGCATCATATGTCTAGGATTGACATATATAGCGAAACTCGTCATTTACATAACATAAAACAGTACAGATAAAGAAAGTTATATAATTTATATTACAGATTCAAAATATAATAAACACATAATTCAAGAACGATAACTATACATAGACGATATACGTCGAACAAAACACACAAATGAATACATACATCTGCGGAACTCATTCGTTCTCAACAATAATAGTCAAATACTTAAGAGAAAACCGCTAAAGTTCTCATCATGTACGTATAAGTTTCTCTCGATCTATTGAAAGCAGCGAAAAACGAGTTTACACTATTCGCTTGATGGGCCTTCCCAGTTTCACCGGACTCGTACGACAAGCGCTTATGACGCCCGGCCGTTTGCTAACAAACTCAAGGGTGGCAAAATGGCCGAACCTCGGCTTGGGCTGCTGCCTTCAATACAAGAACGCGAAACTATGTAATCTAATTATGCATATTCGAATTAGTGAAGCACACATGTGTATCAGCATATTGTATCAAAAGTGTACCTACTCGTGTGTGTGCACGTATGTGGGCGTGATCTGTGTCATATCTGTTAAGCTAATGAGTGAAAATAATTAGTTTCACTATATCGCGCTAGCAGCGTGCTCGAGGGCAAAACGAAATGCGTCTATGTCGAATTTCGAGCCGTACAATAATAACAATCCACTCAGTAACTAGTGCATATGTTTCCTTTTATATTATTTCAGGTTCTCATCTCGTTGAGTTTTATGTTGGCGATACCGCTTCCTCAATCAGGTAAGTATAGTACCTACATTTTCCAAAGAATATGTTACGTGCTGGTATATCAATTAATAGGAATGTGATTATGGTTGTTACGCTTTTACGCATTAACTACTAAAACCTATCACCATGAAAGTTTGCATAGATACTGTCAGGAGTACAGAAAAAATCATAGGTACTTTTCTCAGTAGATAGACAAAAAAAAAAGCTTACTAGAGCAATGCGAGCGCAGCCGCGGGCAAAAGCTGGTATATGTGGGCAATAAAATGTATAAAGAATAGTTGAGGTCTAGGCCTTCACTGTTGTAGTAACTATAGATTTATAATATGCTCACATTATTAATCAAAACAGATTGTTTGATTTTTTTACTTGAAAATTTCTAAAATTACAAGTCCATTCATTCAGCCTTTCAGACATTGGAAGGAGTGGCAAAAGGTGTCCGAAGTAGTTTATAATTCACGAATGTTCTTGAACCTCAAGGGGAAGGTCTATAAAACTATTATAAGGTCAGCCATTTTATATGGATCGGAGTGCTGGGCTACGACAGAGACGGATGAGAAAAGATCAAATGGGACAGAGTTACGAATATTGTGTTGGATGTGTGGTGTAACTAGAACTGAGAAGATTAAACATAAATATATCAGAAGAAGTTTGAAGATAACATCAATCGCAAAGAAGTTGAGGAGCAAATAGGCTAGCATGGTACAGATACGGCATGAGGAAAGAAGAAGGTTAAGTAACTGGAAAAGTTTTGAGTACAAAGGTGAACGGATATAGGAGTAGGGGAAGACCGCAAAATGTATGGATGGTTGTGTGAAAAATGAAATGTGTATGAAAGGTGTGAATATTGAAAGAACATCTCCCAGGGGAGAGTAGAAAGTAAAACATATTGTGGCGGCTCTACTTAAGCGGGATAAGGGTAAGATGATAATGATAATAGGCTTTCAAGTATTATGCAGTAAACCTTAGGGTTATAATTACTAAATTGCTATATAAAGCGTAAGTCAGAAAGTACGTTGACTACAATGAAATATGTAATTATGGTGGTGGGCGCCGTGCAGGTACGGGGATGTCCGGAAATGACGTCCTCACTGGCAGAGAATATCTATTTTTGTAAAAATATCTGTGGTAATTTTGACGTTAAAATGTGCCTTCACAGGGCCTAAATTAAGTAAAGTATTTTTGATTTGATTTGATTAGAGGGCGATAAAAATCAGACACGAACATAACCACATGACAAAGTGCATGTAAAATATAACTGTAACAGTTTCCAGCTGTATCAATCAATACCTTTCCAGATTTTATATAAGTATGAAATGGACATTTAAACAATTCGTTTGAATAAACTTTATTACCTGAAGGTTTGTATATTGTTTTTCCTGATTTGTTAACGATGCAATCTAAATGGCGAACGCACAGAATCTAGAGGAGAACTTGTTTTCAACTTTGTAACTCGGGTAGCGTAGTTAGCCAGGCCAGTATTAGAAAAAAATGGCACTACCATGCTTTGATTCCATCACGCTTTTCTTTTTCAAATTAAGCTTCGACTCATTACATGACTCAAACCTACGATTGACATGGTGTTCTCAAAATCAAAATCAATATTACTTTATTCAATTTACGCCCTAAGAAGGCGCATATGAACGTCAAAATCACCACCGATTTGGGAAACAACCCAGTCATCGAGAAGAACGTGCAAAAAACTCGATTGGGTTTATCTTTGTAACATATATAGATGTACATTTAAAACACATTACATGTTGCAATCGATTTTAGTAGATACACAGAGGAATCAATTCAAGACATCTTGTTCACATATTGATCCGCTCTATATTAGCCCTTTAACACCATAAATCGCTTCACAAGGCGCTTAAACTTACAGTCAGTCAAATCGGAAATATGCTTTGGGACTTTGTTATAATGCTAATTACCTAAGAAACAGTTACTGGTTTTACTGAGTCGGAAACATGAAGCGACCAGTAAGTCACAGTTTCTAGTATTTTAAAAGGCTATCACCTCTTATATTTATACTACTTATCTTATCACATTTTAAATTCTATACAGGTCCCGGATTTTTAAATCTGAATAACGTTATATACAATGTAGAGATCATTAGAAATGTCACGTTAGTTGATGTCGATATCAATCCTACAGTAAGCATGGCTTAACTCATCGAGGGATGTCCTACAGTCACCACGTAAGCTTTCCTTTTTTTCATTTTCTTTTTTCCTTATATAACTTTGTTTCGTATCGTGCAAGAATTTGCCAAAGAGATAAATTTTTTGAAGTTATACTTCTTTTGGCGCGTTAGGGAAAAATGATGAGAGTAAATTTTTACGATGCGCGCGCACATCGTCACGAAATACCGACACCCTGAAGTTAGCTATAGTCAACATTTTATTTAAAAAAAGTATGTATGTATTAAATACCTTTTTTCTATTGTTAGTGTCGTTTTTTCTACAAACGTAGAATAAGGCGAAGGACAAAATTTTTGAAAAGATTTTTATCATGTTACGCCAAAGAAGTATAACTTCTAACGCGTGTGTACATAAGTACGCACTATCTTTTTTTATTCTATAGAGTCACTCAGAGACTGCTGTGATTGTCTGGTGTTCTATTCCTGACACTGACGTTACATGTACCAAGCGACATCTTTAGAAATACCCCCAGGCCTTTCTGTTTTTCCTGACAAGTATAAGAATAATGTTTAGTTGTGTAGACGTTACTTTGCACTTCCGCCTCGAATCGATTGAGGTTATTTGCGCAACACCACACCGTAAGAGTAAATATAGATTTGATACTTTAATAAATTTTAACTTTTATTGCCTTCAATTCACAGTTTCATATCGATAGTGTTAACCGTCACCTTGTTACTTATATTTCGGTCCTTTTATTACCAATTCCATATTAAAGTGTTTCAGATTAATGTCGAACCAATAATATTAATAGATACAAGGTGGTAGAGCTACGCTGAAGCTATTACTGGTTTCAGCATGAATGGGTCGCCTCGCCCGGGGTAGTACCACCCTCTCACAGAAAACCGACGTGAAGTAACAGTGCTTGCACTGTTGCGTTTCGTTCGGTCAGTGAGAGCGCCGGAGGCCCACATATTTAAAAGGCCGGCAACGCACTTGCGACTCCCCTGGTGTTGCTAGTGTCTACGGACGGCGGTGATCTGACCCACCTGTTCATTTGCCCCCTGTAGTATAAAAAATAATAATAATAATAATCATATTTTAATGTTCCAAGTTAAAGCGTACATAATTTATTGTAATATTGTTTTTTATTTCACACCCTGTTGAACCTGAGGCCTCTGCAGATTCACCTGACTACTAAGGGGAGCGCCTATGGCACTCACCCGATTTATTTAGTCGATCAGCGCAAGGGCACATGGTGTATGTGTAACCATGTGTGTTTCATGAATGCATACGTGTATTTTGTATCTGATTACTAAGTCGTGTGACCTATTTCAGTCCGACAAGGGTAAAAAACAACCCAACCACTATGTGTACCTATGTGTGCACGAGTGTGGGGTGATCTGTGCATGTGTAAAACTAGCGAGAGTCACTGTAGTAACATACTCGAGGGCTCCACATACCGAGGGACGAACCTAGCCTCGAGTTGCTATCAGAACAACGCGACGAGTGTGCGGGATCGTATCTTAACCCCCCTTTCACGGCGGCGTGAGCAGAGAGAGTCGCGGGCGTGGGCGCCAACACGCATGTTTTAAGAGGACATCGAACGAACGTAATAGTGGTATCAGCGGCAGTTGCAAACGTTAACACAGATACCACGATTTCTTATAATGAGTACTATGACAACAGCGACTTAAATATGTTTAATAAATATAATTTAAATAGGTGGTTAACTTGCAAATTGTGTTTTAAGCAAACGGGTCTATGTATTGAACTATCTAAATTTTAAGTATATTTGAAACTGTGGTTTAAATTGTTTTTCTGTTTTTGTGTATTTTTTTTTTATATTTTAGGGGCAAACGACCAGGTAAGTCACCTGATGGTAAGTGATCACCGCCGTCCATAGACACTAGCAACACCAGGGGAGTCGCAAGTGCGTTGCCGGCCTTTTAATATATGTGGGCCTCCGGCGCTCTCACCGACCGAACGAAACGCAACAGTGCAAACACTGTTACTTCACGTCGGCTTTCTGTGAGAGGGTGGTACTACCCCGGGCGAGCCGACCCAATCATTCTGAAAACAGTGATAGTTTCAGCGTAGCTCTACCACGTATATAAATACCGAAACACAACTAAACAAGTGTACAAAAAGAACTGAACAGATATGTAACAAGTACCAGGATACACTTGAGTATGCCAATATGACGGATACTACATTGATCGCAATAATTTCGAACACAATTGCCATTTTTTTTTTCTCCTGGCACAATATTATTCGTATATTATAAATCTATATTGTTTACAGGTTGCATTTTCAACAATAATTACGTTCATAAATCATTGAAATAACACTTACTCCATCGCCTGCACTTAAGCACCGCGGTCGCCATTACACGCATGAAGCATCTACAGAAATAATTATGTCATCAGCTAAATCATCAACAGCAAGAATCTCGTGAAGAAAATCGAACCTATTATTTACTATGGCTTATCATTTATCAACATTATCATTTATTGTTATTTAATAAATAAATTTCATTTCATTTATTTTCATCGATTAATTGTTGCATAAAAACATGTGTTCATGCAACTTGAACACGTAATAATACCCTGATCCGATGTTGGCAATTTGAAGTTTATAGTCAAGCGAACGCAACGATTCTCTGTAAGGTTTTAGCTCCACAAACAACTTTTGTTGCCCATTGAGATATTTGTTGAAACCGTATAAAGGGGACTCTTAATCTAACCTCATGTGATGTTGAATTACAGTACGATTTAAGATTGTTTAATCTTAGTGGGGACAGGTTCTCCAGTGCAGCTGCTGAAAAAAAACCAATAAATGTTTAGCGGCAGACGTTTAACTAGGTAGGTGGACTTATAAAAAAACCCTACCATCGGTGAAAACCAATTATTTTTATAAAATCATGTAAATGGTTATTGTGGTTGTCTTTAGCAGATTGATGTTAAATATATATATATATATCATGATGTGATATGATGTGATTGTGATATGTGAACGATGGTGATGTCTGGAATTGACTCCTCTCTGTGCATCCACTAAAATCGATTGTAATGTATAATTTTAATTATATAAGTATATGTTAAAAAGATAAAGCCGATCGAGTTTCTTGCCGGTTCTTCTCGATGACTGGGATGTATTCCGAACCGGTGGTAGTTTTGACGTTCAGAAGCGTCTTCTTAGGGCCTAAATTGTATAAAGTATTTTTGATTTGATTTGATTTGATTTGATGGTGGCAAGCACGCGTATGAGCGCCCTGATGGTAAGCGGTCACCGCAGCCTATGGACGCTTGCAACACCGGTGGTATCACATGCGCGTTGCCGACCCTTTAATATTCTCTTAACTTCTCTTTTGAAGAACCCCATACAGTTATCCCTCAGAAATACCCGAGCAGGAAGCTCGTTCCACAACCGGAGCGTTCGTGGAAGGAAACTTCTCTGGAACCGAACCGTACGCGACCATTTTGGTTCCAAAGTGTGAGGGTGTATTCTCCCTGCCGATAACGAGCGGTGTGATTGTGGAAGGAAGGAAGATGTATATATCGAGGACTTCTCTGTAGTCTTTTTAAGATATACAATTCCCTAGTAATTTACTGTATGTTACAATGTTTAGCTTGCGTTAGTAATGAACTAAATTAATGCGAATATGTTACATATAAACTCTAGAAGGAATTATCCATATGTTTGTCAAAACCGTGTTAAAATCAATCACGTAGTTTAGAAAGACCTAAAGGAACACAGAGACGGCCGCGATTAGCCATTTTGATCTATATTTTCACAGTATATATATATTTTTTTATACTTTATAGGTTAGCAACGTTTGACCACGATCTCATCTGATGTTAAATGCGGTCTAAGATGGTAGCCACGCTAAACCTCTTGAGAGACTGGCTCTCAAGTGCAACTGCAGTAACACACCAAACAGGTGCTTGGCGATAAATTTTTCAACTTTATGGTGATAGCTAGCGGGCGTAGGATTCGAACCTACAATCCTTCGACGCTGCGTCTGAACACGCTATCAACTAAGCCATCAAATAATGTATGTAGACAGAGGCAAGCGCGTGTATTAAATTGATTAATTTGAAGGGATAGACCTGATTGTCAAACAATTTGGTATCCTCCTGATCCCACAATCCCTCCCTGTTCCAATTAATTTCACTCTCAGACGAGAAACTACTCGAACTCAACAGGCTAATGATAATTCAGAACAAAGTTTAAAACTATGAGTCTGATGTAATTTTCATGGATTTTGAAGTTGCTTATCATCAGTCTGATGAGTAATTTTGTGTTTGATCTACTAACACTATTTATTGCGTAAATACAGCAGACGAGTGATAAGAAACAAATAGCGCTAATCTCCGAAACGGCTGGACCGATTTTGACAGAAATCACACTGACGGATAGTTAAAATTACAGCGGATAACACAGGCTACTTTATTTTAGACTAGCTGTCATCTGTGGCTTCGTCTGTAGTACTATCTCCAAAACGATTGGACCGATTTTCATGGTGGACCTATTTTCATGGGACTTTCACTGACAGATAGCTAACGTTATCAAAAGTAATGGAAGCTTCTTTATTTTGGACTAGCTTTTACTCATGGCTTCGTTTGCATTACTATCTCCAAAACTGTTTCAACCATTTTTCACGGAACTTTCACTAACATATAACTGATCTTATAAGAAGTAATTTACAATTATAAAAAAAAAACGCATGTGGAGCTGCGGGCAACAGCTAGTATTATATATAATTGGTGCCGTCGTGCGAGTTAAATATGTACAGAGGCCTAAGATTTCTTAGGTGTACTGGGTTACGCGTAATTAAATTATTGATCAAGAGGTAAGTACTATGGACAGTTAATCAAAATAGCATAGTATCTGTAAAATACATAGGCAAATGAAAACGAAAACGATAAAGAAATTAATGTAGGTATATCTGGAGTCGATAAGGTCGCACACAGTTTGACCAATCGCTGTGAAGGTTGAAATACCTATGTGTTTTTTGTTTCATGGAAATAGTTTTTATGCTATCCATTTGTTTGTAACTTGGCATAATAAGAGTGACAAGCTCTCAATACTTAGAATCAGGGACCTTTCCATGTTATATTATCAAAACCTACATAATATAGAAATATTTAGATTAAGTGAGCCTACATGTGTACTACTCCTTGGCATCACTTTCTGCCTGGATCAATTCCTTAGACCGCAAAACAGGGCCCCTTATGAGAGGCCATCACTTGCCAGGACGAGTTGAAGTAACGTATTGCCAGATTCCGCTTACCGGTAAACAGGTGCAAAGGGGGTGTGGAAAAGGAAAACATGTGCCGACTCTACTTAAGTGGGTAAGGGTAAGAAAATGATTATATGGAATTTTAATTCTTTATGACGCTAAGAGTAGTCATTTTCCGTTTTATAATACATTTTAAGGTCGTGATATATTGAACATACTTTTTATTTCATATCAATTTCAAAATTCCATAGGAATAAGAAAGTAACTTGCTAGTAATGCACATACACATAACACGAATTTTACATTAAAATGTACATAAATTTAATGCGAAAATTATGTCATAATAAAAAATATATGTAGAATGAGTAAGGTCGAGGTGTCGATGTAGTGAATTAAAGAAATACCAATATGGCGATATAACGGGTCTTTATATTTTAAGTAATCTAATCACAGCTGAATAATTACCAATTATTATTAATTCCGTCTATTTAAGACTGTGGGAAACTAATTAATTAATTGCGACAACACAAATGAATTATCAAGAGTCTAGGACAAGCTACTAGTACAATACAAGAAGTGTACCGTACAACGCCAGAGCCAAGACTGCCCAAACTACGGTCGCTCAGTTCCTTTTCTACCGAAACGACGAGTAGTAGGGTGAGTGAGGGTAATTGAATAATGCGATCTGTGGGGTTGGAGGCGCACGTATCGTTTACAGATTCATTGCTACGTGTATATGACGGCACAAGTGCCAACATATACATATATTTAACAAACATACCGAATATAAGTCCACACAAAATCACTAATTTCAATTTCTTTTTAAATTGACAAACGTTATGACTTTACTGAGCAGGAATCGTTTAAATCATCGGTTAAAGCGATGAAAGGTTCAGTAGTAGCACATTCGGATGCTGCATCGATTGATAATTAAATTATTCTTTGGCAGAACAATTTTTTCAAAATACATGTTTGAGTTTGTGATGTACACATGCTGGTATACAAGTGTTTCACTAATTCGTATATATATACATGTTAAGCATAGCTAGTTTATCTTAGTAAGAATCGCGTTGTTGCATCCAAGGCCAAGGCCATAAGCGCTCGCCCATTAGTTCCGTGAAGCTGTGAAACCGACAGCGTATAACAGCCACTCATATACATTTTCGGTAACCATATTCTAAAGCCGGTCCTCCTCTAAGTATGGTGTGTTAGCGTAGTCCACAACAAATAGTTATTTAACATTAGGCGAGATTGTGCTCGAATCTCTTAATTAAATATTCAAGACAAATATTTAATAAAAATCTGCCACGGCTTACGACCGTGGCTGCGGCCCCTCCCCATGGTGAACAGTAGGAGGTGTAAAAGAGATAGTTATATAAGCTAGAAAGATAAGTGAACGGAAACGGATATGCTACTCTCAATATAAAGCTTCTTAAAACGATCAAGTAGTTTAATATATTCTATTCACGTAGACAAAGTCATGAATGCAATTTAGTAATTTTACATAATGGTTATTAAAATCGAAGTTATTTCATTTTTACTGTTAATAAAGTATTCATAGAAATCATATGAACATAAGTAATAAATTGTGACGTTCGCTCAATAAATATCAGATACATTTCGATTTTTGCTAGAGATACATTTAAAAATCAAAATGGCGTTCGTACTTGCTTTGTTTATGGTAAGCTTATTTCCTTTTCTTTACCCATGACAATGTGAAAATTTAATAATAATCGCTTGAGTAGTTAACCCCTGGACTGTCTAAAACCATACAACAAACAAACGAATGTAGATCTCTTCTTCTTCTTCTTCTTGTTTTGGCACCGCAGAATCACTTGCCAGTGTCAATGTTTTGTTTCAAGTAAGTATCTTGTGATAATTATAATGTTCTAACAAGATGGTGGTTTCCTTGTTAGAACTTTCCATGGAGTTTTGGTGGCATCTCAGAATGCATGCTCCGTGGTATTATTTCCCATCCACTTCACTTGTGCATAATAACCGAACTATATTACGTAAAACACCACCAATATTGCAAAATATAGAGTCTAATAACACAAGATTATGAATAAAATATAAAAACCACTACATGATAGACTACAGCACTACAGCACTACACTACACTACATACACTACAGCAGCATCGCAGCGCATTGTGGTGAGACGTGCCATCCAAATTCTCCTGCCCCAAAATTACCACATTATAACCTCGTACTCCTATTAAATTCCAGTGTTGAGTCTCCTCGAGCGTGGTGTGCCTACTCATTTTACATAGCATCTGCATCCTACGTTAACCTGGTTCGCGATACTTCGGTCTACCACAGGCAGTGTCGTTATTTGAATACAAAAACCAGTAAGTACTCGCACATACTTTCAAAATGACCACTCATAGTGAATCTATTGACAGCAAAAATATAGCGAAGATTAAAGATCTCAATAGAAAAAGAGGCATAATTAAAGGTAGATTAACGAGTTTCAAAAAACACATTGTATCATTAAAAGAAACAGTGTTGTCCGTTGAACAACGTGCCGAGTTGAAATTGCGTATTCAAGGTCTCAACAGCTTATTTTCAGAATATCACGAAATTCAAAGTAGCATTGATGAGTTGGTCCCTGACAGTAAATTAAACGAGCAAATAGAAGCACGAGAAAACTTCGATATCGAATATTACGCGATTTTAGCAAAGGCTCAATGTATGATAGATGATGGGTTTACATTATCATCTTGCGCAGACAGTTCAAATACACAGTCAGTAAAGTTACCTATTATCACCTTACCCGAATTCGACGGTTCATACGACAAGTGGCTTGAATTTCGAGACACCTTTTTATCTCTAGTTCATTCATGCAAAGCAATCACAAACATTCAAAAATGTCATTATTTAAAGTCGTTTTTAAAAAAAGAAGCACAATCAGTAATTGAATCGTTAGAATTTTCGGCAAATAACTACGTAGTAGCATGGGAATTACTTCTGAATCGCTATAACAATAGTAAATTATTAGTGCATAATCACATAAAAGCATTATTTTCCATGCCTACTACATTAAAAGAATCGCCAATTCACATACGAAAGCTTATTGACATTACATTAAAAAATCTACGTTCACTTAAACTACTCGGCGAACCTACTGATCACTGGGATTCACTAGTTATTTTTATGATCGTGTCAAAGCTAGATCGCACGACCAACCGTGAGTGGGAACAATATAAAAACATTTCTACTAAGTGTAGTGAGAACTCTAAATCTCAAAAAGTCGATGACTTATTACAATTTCTTAGAGACAAGGCAGATATGTTAGAATCTTTACAAGATCCACATAAACCATATACAAACCATAAGTCATCATACATTCCAAAGGTTCACTGCAACATTATCACGCAAAAGACAGAAGGCAGTTCTAAAATAAATTACAAACCGATAGTAAAACGGCACAAGTTATGTATATTATGTAACACACCACATCCTTTGTATTCGTGTCAACGTTTTCTTGATCGCGATATAAAAGAAAGAAAAACATTTGTTACTAATAATAAACTATGCGAGAACTGCCTTCGTCCAGGTCATATAGCTAATATATGTAGATTTGGTCCATGTAGAAAATGTGAGAATAAACACAATACTCTAATTTGTGACCGAAGTACGGGCGATCCACAGAATAATATTACTCCTAGCGGAGAAGAATAACAACTACGTAGTAAAAAAATGCAAACAACAGCACACTAGCGCTGCGTATTGGGGTCACCGAAGCAACTGTACAACCCGGGAAATTTAAAAAAAAATATATATGCTACTTTTCGAAGAATGACTATAGCTAGTTACGTTAAGCTTTACGATGAAAAATCAAATTTGCTGTGGGAATGATATAAATCTGTTCCGTTAATAATTTCCAAAGAAAATCATTAAATAATGTACAATGTAATTTCGCGCAAACTACTACTCTGCAGTCTATAGATACACAACTACGGAGATTTTGGGAGCTAGAAGAATTACTACTAACTACAACAACTACTAAACGCGCAGTCGACGGTAGGTTCTGTGTGAACATACCATTTAAATCTTCTCCTGATATGTTAGGGGAAACATACGCACAGGTGGAAAGGCGTTTTTACGCGCTAGAAAAACGCTTAGACCGTAATCGCTCGTACAAGAATATGTACTCAGACTTCATTCGTGAGTACATTGAATTAGGTCATATGAATCGAGTGGAATCTTACGGAACCCTACATTATTTTATGCCGCATCACGGTGTTTTTCGTGAGCACGCTGCGACAACTAAATTACGCGTTGTTTTTGACGCAAGTGCGGCGTCTAGTACTGGTCTATCACTAAACGATTTACAGCTTACCGGGCCGCCTATACAAGGTGATTTATTTTCAATATTATTACGATTCCGCGAATACAAGTACGTTGCTTGCGCGGATATTGAAAAATTCTATAGGCAAGTTCTAATAGACGAATCACAACGCGACTTGCAATTAATTTTATGGAGATATAGATCATGTGATCCATTAAGTATATATAAATTAAATACAGTAACGTATGGTACAGCATCTGCACCATTTCTAAGTTGCAGGTGTTTGAGACAATTAGCACAAGAATGCTAAAATCCTGATATCGCGCAGGTACTATTAAACCATTTTTATGTAGATGATATGTCCTATTCTAACTCCTGTAAAGACAAACTATTAAGTATTTGTGAAGGTACGATGAAGGTTTTAGAATCTGCGGGTTTTTCCCTTAGAAAATGGGTTTATAATTTTGACACCGACTCACAAACTAATTGTTGCACATTAACAAAAAATTTATCATTCGGTGAACATGTTCATAGTAAAACTTTAGGACTAGGGTGGTACCCCAAGCAGGATGAACTTTATTTTCACACACAGCTTAACCTAGATAGGGAATTGATTACAAAACGCGTCATATTGTCAAGTACCTCTCAAATTTATGACCCACTTGGATTATTAAGTCCAATAATTACAATCGCTAAATTAATAATTCAGAAATGCTGGGTATTAAAATTAGATTGGGACGAGCCAGTACCTCAGGAAACTGCAAAAATGTGGCGGCGATTTGTAAATTCTCTTCATATAATTCAAACCTTAAGAATACCTCGCCATATCATGGGAAATCATACCATGGATAAGATTACTAGAATAGAACTACACATATTTACAGACGCCTCACAAGCTGCATACGGTGCGTGTGCTTATATTCGCATCGAAGATAATTTATCAAAGGTGAACGTTAGCCTTCTTTGTTCAAAGGGAAAAATAGCATCTCTTAAACCGATCATGACGATACCCAGACTAGAGTTATGTGGGGCATTATTAGGTGCAAGATTATACTTAAAAATTATCAATTCTTTATACAGCCAGTTTAACAAAGTTGTATTCTGGACTGATTCTACGATTGTGTTAGGCTGGTTAAACATGCCAACTTCGCTACTAAAAACGTATGTTCAGAACCGTGTGTCTGAAATTCTCGAAATAACCAAAGGTCACTCATGGCACCATGTCAATGGCAAGGAAAATCCAGCCGATTTAGTGTCTCGAGGTTGTAACCTAGACGTTCTAAGTACTTCCAGATTATGGTGGAATGGAAGCCACTATCTTCAGAAGTCTGATATTGAGGATACCTCAGATAGTATGGTGACCGTTATAGACCTACCTGAACTAAAGCCAAATGTCATACATAGCTTTAACACGCAGTAAGCATCTATTTCCTTATTTCCATTTATTAGATTCTCACAGTATAATCGCCTACAACGTACCGTCGCGTTTATGCACCGATTCATTTATAATGCGCGCAATTCCGGTGATAAACGGGTCGGCATGTTACGTACATGTGAACTTAATGAATCTATTTTAGCCCTAGCTAGGTTATCACAACAGGAAGCCTTTAGAGAAATATATGACTCATTTTTTAAAAACGGTTATATAAAGACTGCACCCGCTCACTTAGTGAAATTAAATTTATTTTTTGATAAAAATAAATTGATCCGAGTAGGCGGTCGTATTGAGTATGCCTCAGAATTTAATTATAATAAAAAGCATCCCATTTTACTTTCATGTAAACATCATTTTGCAACGTTATTATTTCGGTACAAGCATCAACAGTTAATGCATGCCGCGCCACAACTTTTATTATATTCAATTCGGGAATCTTGGTGGCCAATCGGTGGAAGAAATATGGCAAGAAGTACGTGCCATAACTGCGCCACTTGCACACGACTACGTGCTAAAACTTTTCCACCAATTATGGGCAATTTACCACGAGAGAGACTTGATGCGGGATATCCATTCGTACATTGCGGTGTTGACTATGCTGGGCCAGTATTTGTTATGAACCGTCGCGGACGGGGGGCAAAACTAACTAAAGCATATATTGGTTTGTTTGTCTGTCTTACAACACGCGCTATCCATTTAAAACTTGTCAGCGATTTATCATCAAATGCATATTTACTCACACTTAAACGTTTTATTTCTCGCCGAGGTAAGCCATTGGAAATATTATCTGATAACGGAAAGAATTTCGTTGGATTAATGAATGACCTCAAAATTTTGTTACATAACTGTTCTGAAGAAATCAAGGAATACGCAGTATCTCAGGGCATTAATTTTAAATTTATTCCACCTTATGCCAGTCATTTTGGAGGCTTGTGGGAGGCTGGGGTAAAAAGTACTAAGCATCATCTGAAACGTGTAGTAGGTAACGCACACTTAACGTTTGAGGAGTTTAGCACGGTGTTGGCCGAAGTCAAGGCCGTCCTAAATTCCCGACCTCTAACACCACTGTCCTCAGATCCACAGGATTTTCTTCCACTAAGTCCAGGACATTTCCTAATTGGCTGTCCACTAACAGCGCCCGTGTGCGCTGACTTAAGCGCTACAAACTCATCCAGGCTCACACAATATCAACGAGTGGAGCAAATACGTCAACATTTCTGGGACCGGTGGTCCAAAGAGTATATCTCCGAGCTTCAAGCGAGAACCAAATGGCAAGTAAGAAGCAAGGAAAACTTAAAAGAAAATACTCTCGTTCTTATTAAAGATGAGAACCAACCTCCTTTAAAATGGAAACTAGGGCGTATTTTTAAAGTATTTCCAGGGAAAGATGGCGTCTCTAGAGTAGCTGACATTAGAACTCCGAGCGGCGTTATACGCCGAGCATTTTCGAAGATTTGCCCGCTTCCGCTAAACGACGAACAATTAATGGGCAACGCGAGATCTTCCGGTGAAGTCTACAGCAACGAGGGTTGAAAGCAACATCTTTCAAGGCGGGGAGTATGTTCACGCTCAAAATGAAGAACGTAATACATGGAGCGTGACACCGACGAAAACGGGCCAATAGCGACACAGCTAAAAACGTCCGTTAAATAGTGACTCTGTAAATCTCGAAATATACGCATCATATCAGACGACGCACGCATTTTATTTCATTTAAGCCGACATATGTAGCCTCAAAAGGCGCGAACATTCATAAAGAAAATTGTCAGTGACGTTAAAAAAAAAATTTTCAAATATAAATAAAATACGTTTAGTTTCTTGAATTTATAATTTTCTCTTTTTCCCGCCACTTTTTGGCTAAAAATAGAGATAGAGCTGGTATCGACTGTAATGGCGTTACTGGTAAGTTTGTAACATTCTATAGTTAATGCTTATTTGATGCATAAATTAAATTATTTGAATAATCCGAATGATTTGTATGTTCAATTCGGATTTTGAATTATATTATTCAGTTCGATTCGTTATCGATTAATTCGAATATTCGCACACCCCTATTTATTATGTGTTCATTGCATTAGAAAGTTTTCATTCAAAAATGTCATTTTAGATCAGTGTTATTTTGAATTTTTGATTTGTAATCTTCTATAGATATAATAAAAATGCAGTGTCTATATATATTATCTACTTTTTACTGAATGGATACGAAAGTGTATAAGCTACTTATAGTAAAAATCAATTTTTTGTCAGTCTATCAGTGTGTATGTTCCGGGTAATCTCCGAAATGCCTGGACCAACATTGACGGAAATTTTACTGGCAGAGAGCTGAAATTGCAGGCTATAGGCTTGCAGGGGTACAGAGCAGCCAGATTGGCGCTCCGTAGAGCCATAGAGCAAGGAAAGGCCCTTGCTCGGGAGGAGATGCTCGAGACGCTCAGTCGGGATCCGTGGGGGCGCCCTTACCGCGTAGTACGCGGTAAACTACGCCAGGGCGGCCCCCCGGTAACCCAGTGTCTCGAGCCAGATCTCCTCCACGAGATTCTGGCTGTTCTGTTCCCTTCAAGGACAGAGCATATGCCTCCCACGATGGCTCCGCCCACGCCCAACGCGGCGGGCTGCGGCGAGTACGACGTGGTCCCCGAGGTGACCCGGGAAGAGTCGAGGGTGGCGGTGAAACGCCTTCAGGCGAAAAACACCGCCCCAGGACCCGACGGCATACCTGGCCGAATCTGGGTCCTGGCTTACGAGGCCCTCGAGCCCCGACTACTGCGGATCGTCACCGCATCGCTTCAGCAGGGCCGGTTTCCGACCATCTGGAAAACCGGCCGTTTAGTCCTGCTGAAGAAGGAGGGGCGCCCGGCGGACAGTCCGTCCGCCTACCGGCCCATAGTGCTGTTGGACGAGGCGGCAAAGCTCTGCGAGCGAATAATCGCAGGCCGCCTCGTCCGGCACTTAACAGGAGTAGGGCCGGACCTGGCGGATAACCAGTTCGGTTTCCGCCAGGGGCGCTCCACCGTTGATGCGGTGATGTCAGTGAAAATCCAGGCGGAGGAAGCATTTGCCCGGGGCGAGGTGATTTTGGCGGTGTCACTCGACATCGTCAACGCTTTCAACACCTTGCCCTGGGCCTGTATCGAAGAGGCACTCCGGTATCATGGAGTGCCTCGCTACCTCCGCCGCGTAGTCGGGGCGTACCTCTACGAGAGGTACGTCACCTTCCCGGGTCAGGGAGGGAGGTTGAGTCGGCGAGACGTGGTATCCGGTGTTCCGCAGGGGTCTGTCCTGGGCCCCCTCCTGTGGAACATCGGATACAATTGGGTGTTGCGCGGTGTGCTCCTCCGGGGCGTCAGCATAGTTTGTTATGCTGACGACACTTTAGTGTTATCCCGGGGAAAGACGCACCGCGCGGCCGCGATCCTGTCAACTGCAGGAGTCGCTCAGGTCGTCGGTAGGATCCGGCGTCTGGGACTAGAGGTGGCGCTTAGTAAAACCGAGGCCCTGTTTTTTCACGGGCCTCGGAATGCGCCACCCGCAGGGTCCCAGATCGTCGTGGGAGGCGAGTCCATCGCTGTCGGGTCGAGTATGAGGTATCTCGGCCTCCTCCTCGACAGTCGATGGAAGTTCGAGGGACACTTCCGGCAGCTGGCCCCCCGTTTAATGGGAGCGGCGGGCGCGTTAGCCCGTCTGCTTCCCAACTTGGGGGGGCCCAACTCCGCCTGCCGGAAGTTGTACCTGGGGGTCGTGCGGTCCATGGCCCTATACGGGGCACCCGCATGGGCGTGTGGCCTGACGGCCGTTGGCAGCGCCCAGCTGCGAAGACCGCAGCGCGCGATGGCCGTCAGGGCCATCCGCGGGTACCGCACGATCTCCTTCGAGGCGGCCTCCCTTCTAGCCGGATCCCCACCCTGGGACCTGGAAGCGAGAGCCCACGCGTCTCTGTATCAACGACGCGTGGAGGCGCTGGAGCGGGGCCGGAGACTCGCACCTCGGCAAATCGAGGTGCTCCGGTCCCAGCTCCACCAGGTCCTAGTCATCGAGGAATGGGAACGACGACTTGAGCGACCGAGCTCGGGCGTGGCTACCATAGGAGCCATTCGGCCGGTTTTGGCTGAATGGCTCACCAGGCGGCATGGCACCCTGAGCTTCCGGCTGACACAGGTGCTGTCGGGGCACGGCTGCTTCGGCAGCTACCTGTGTCGTATCGGCCGGGAGCCAACGCCAGGGTGCCATCATTGTGGCTGCGCAGAAGATCGTGCGCAGCACACTCTTGAGGAGTGTGCCGCCTGGAACGAGCCACGTCGCGAGCTCGTCGCGGCCATAGGCCCGGACCTCTCGCTCTCGACCGTCATCGTCAAGATGGTCGAGAGCGAGGCCGGGTGGATCTCCGTCGCCTCGTACTGCGAGCGAGTCATGCTCGCGAAGGAGGCGGCGGAGAGGGAGAGGGAGCAGACCACCAGGCTCCCCTCCCGCGGTCGACGAACACGGCGGCGATGGGTCGGCGACGACCTCATGCCGCCGTAAAAAGGGCCTGTGGGCGACGGGACGGGCGGGCACGTCCGTCGCCCTAAGCAGAGTTAAACTGCACAGGCCCGCGTGGTGGAGGCGCTTGTGCCGAGCGACTCCCACAGTTCGTCGGGGGGGGCTTAACACCCTCCCCCCCCTGAGGGGTCTGCCATTTTGACCCCTCAGACCGCAGACGAGGCCCCTGTTGAGGGGCCGACACCTGTCGGGGAGCAGAAGTAATGCCAATGGCAGTTCCTGCTCCCCGGCCCAATAGGTGTGTGAGGCACCGTGGGGTTTTTAGTCCGTGGAACTCGGACATAACCCACCCCCCACTGCCCGACGGGGTGGGTATCCGTTACGGATTTTCCCCACGTAAAAAAAAAAAAAAAAGGCTATGTTATGTTAGATTATCTGTTATTCGCAACTTTGCCTGTAGTGGAATATCTAATTTTTACAGGACAATTGCTGGCAGATAGCTGAGCTCATAAGGAGTAACTTAGATTATTTTATTTTAAACTAGCTGTTACTCACGACTTCGACCACAGTATAATATCCGAAACGATTGAACCGAGTTTCATTTGACTTTTACAGATACCATAGCTGATCTTATAAGAAGTAACTTAGGTTATTTTATTTTCAACTGGCTGTTATTCACGATTTCATCCGTGTGGAGTATCTGAAACGTTTGGAACGATTTTCACATGACTTTCACTAGCAGATAACTGAAGTTATAAGAACTAACTTAGGTTATTTTATTTTAGAGTAGCTGTCACCCACGACTTCTTTCGCGTGAAATTTAGCAAAAGTATGTTGTTCACTGTAAACATGTGCGTGAGGCGTGCAGTGTACTGGACTCCGAGAATTAATATAATTGTAATTAATATATTAATGTATGTAATTTGCTTAATTTGTTTTTTGGTCAAATTGGCGGCCATTTTGTTTTATTTACCGTGCTCGCATCTCCATAACTCATCAACCATAGCTCCGGGAAGCTGGCCACACATTTTTCGCGTAACGATTTGAAAATTCGTAGAGAACTGGCCCATTAATTTTCCATTTTTGCCCATCATTATTTTTTTTGCCTACCTCTATAAAAAAGTTATGAAGATTTAAATTGCGTGAGCCAGCGTCTAAAAAACTTTCAAAAATTGAAACTGTCAAGGTGGATTCTGGAAGTATATCGTTTGCCCACGTTTTCCCATCTTCAATTTTTTTGACAAGTCAATTTGTAAGGAGCGGAAAGTAGGGGGATAAAGAAAATTGAGGGATCGAGAATTTTGGAATAATTCGTTTGAATTTATATCTTTTGCCCACGTTTGCCCATCTTTTAATTTTTGAAAGATAATTGTTCTTGCTAAATCCCATCCGGCATACAGTTAGTATTTACATATTATGTGCACACGTTACATATCACAGTAGGTGGCGTGCGTGTCATACGTGCAAATGTTTTTAAAAGAGCATTTTTGTAATTTTACCTCTTCTAACTATTTTATATTACTTTAATACAATTTAAAAAACGCGTGCGGAGCCGCGGGTATCAGCTAGTATATATATATATATATATATATATATATATATAGAATAACAAACTGATCCATGCTCACAACCCAAGCTACTAGGACTGTGAAAAACGTCATGCTGGTTCCTTTTATACTTCAGGTGAGCGCTAAGGAAGGATTTTTCGAAATTCAAACCCTAAGGTGATGGAAAAAGGACATGAAAGTTTTTATGAACACCCGTAATTTTTCCGTCACTCGCTTATTATTTTATATAGATAGAAAAAAAGACAGGTAACCCGTCTGTTCGTTTGCCTCCAATCTCATAAAAAAAAAAAAAAAAAAGTAATAAAATAAAGATTCCGAAGCAATTACTGCATACAAATCTGCATAGAACCGAGGGAAATTGCTAGTATTGTATAGATGAATCTCTGAGAGTACAGTTTAGGAGTACGAAGTAAAGACCACTAAAACGTCCATTTATAAATCTATGTTTGATATTTAATTAATTATTTTATTTATTTGAATGTGTTCATTTACAGAACTACGACTCTTTCTTAGTAAAACTTATAGGACTAGGCGTCTTAGACGTTGGGAGTTTTAGAACCGAAACAATTGTCATAAAAAGCTTAAGTTACAGGACATGCTATGGCCGAGGGTGGGAAAAATAAAACACTAGTGAAACCGCGCGGAATAGTTTGACTAATATATATTTATAACAGTTACCACTGGTGTCAACAACCTATCTGCTTTGTTTAAATATTAAGGGGTCATTCCAGCGAGTCTTTAGAATTAACTATATTAGTTATAACTTTGTGTTCTGTTTGCATTAAAATTTGACGATGTGGCCTTAAATGGAGAATATGCTAAACCTTGAAAGGGTCGTACTCTTAAGTGAGGATAGCGGAACACTTCTACGAGTTTAAAAAAATACTTTGTAACTTTTTGCGTTAGACCACAATCTCACCTGATGTTAAAATATGATTTGGTGTAAGACGATAGATACGTTAAACTTAAAGACACATTGGCTCTGACTTTTTGCAACTTGAAGGTGATACCTAACCAGGTGGGCTTACGATTTACTCCTACACTGACAGCTCCGGTCCATTTACTAGGATTCGAACTACTGAGCTATCTATCATTGCTTCCGACACAATTCCTACAGGTGTTTTTGATACATTGTTATCTAGAGGATTGTTGACATGGTTTACTTTCTCGCAATGTTTTACTTTATCTGCAGCTCATTAAAGTATTCCAATCTATGTCACTACATTTATGTCGCCACGTTTCTAAACCTGTGCAGATCCTTTTAACAATTTGTATGCCGTTGTAACGAATGCAGGAGATTATAATTTAACGACATTTTTTATGGGTTTGAACCAAAGTACTATACCAGCCACACTTGTCGCGTATTAAGTCGTCGACGGAGGTCCTGTAGCCACAACGTAAGCTTGCATTTTATTAGAAATAATATAAGTTTTTTTTTTATTAACGCCGTTTTGTTGTCGGCATTTTTCATTACATAGATCTATTTCATAAGATGTAAATTTTTGCCAAGAAGGTCTGTTTTTGTTTCGTTCTTGTTTTATACTCTATATGTCAGCGTTTGACCGCAATCTCATCTGATCTTAAATGATGTCGTGGTCTAAGATGATAAACACGCTAAACCTAGAGGGTTCTGGCTCTCAAGTGCAGCTGCCGGAACACACTAGCAGATGCTTGGCGACACATTTACAACTTGAGGGTGGTAGGGTGACAGGCGCATTTAGAAAAGGCCCTACGACCGTGTACTATGGTTTCATCAGGATGATTTCCTTCACCGAAAATTCCGACACAGTACAACACGTTATTTAAGCCATCGCATCTCTATATAGGGGTATTGACTACAGATGTTCTACGAATCTCTGGTACTCTAGTTATGATGTCAGCTTTTAGTTCCCAAGTAACGTCTTTAAAAAATCCATTAGACCTTCTGATTTTTTTAATAATAATGTTATACCCCAGATTGGTTCAGAGAGTGCAATGTTAAAACTTGGAGTGTGTTATAATAACTCTTCATATAGTGACAAATAGATTTCCCAATTCTTTGATTGACATCTCTGCTGCAAAATAAACGAACGCGTTTCTGCCAGTCTTCGTAAAAGATGACATTTTACACTCGTAGAATCACAAGAATAATAAAGCTACTTACTTTTGAAGCACGACAAACTGTCTTCAATGTGTCTAATAATTTGCACAGTATTAGCTAAAGACAACGGTTGTAACCGAAAGAATTACAGTCTATTGGCAGTCATTAAAATCTTGTTTTATTATAATTCATATTGTTTTCAGGTTAAAACTCGGACAATAATTATGACGTTCATACATAAATCATCATCAAAAGGATCTACGAAGCGTCTAACAGATTACAGTGATTCCATTGGGTGTATAAACATTCCGATTGCTTAATCTAAAGCTTCTGCAGCTTCTTCTTTACAGTTTGTTAAAAACAGAGAAGTATGATAATTCTTTTCCTAAATATGCAAGGCAATTAACATATTTTATTAGGTAAGGATTAATAAATGAATAAAAACGCCTGTTTATTCCATTAATTGTAAATTTGTTGCTATTATTAACATGCATTGGTGAACACACTTCGGGTAAAGGCCTAATCCAGAGAAAGCCACGCGTCTCGATTCCTTGCAACGTCCATTCCAGCTCTTACGTGCTTTAGATTGCAGTTCGTTTTGTCTTAATAAAACAACTGATTAATACTATGTTGGTAATAGCTGCCTCGCAAATCTTAACTAATACCATAAAAGTGAAAGTATGTTTTATGTTATGCCATTTTCGGCAATATAGAAAAGGACATAAGGTAACTTTTATAAAAAAATCACACTAGCGCAAACGACGCCGCACGCAAAAGCTAGTCATTAATAAGTTTATAAATCCTTGTAAAAGTTAAAAATAGTTACTTCGGGTTACATTTAAAACACAGATGAGTCTATTGTAAAGTTTTTTGTTCTTTTTTTTTTTTTAAGGTACACAATTCAGTATTAGACTATTTTATATTACAACGTTTATGCAGCGTTGCAATGTAGCTGACCAAGAAATATTTTTGCGCCATGATTACGTCATATCAAATATTCTCTACATTGTATAATTAGAATATACATGTGTTGTAATTTTTACGAAGTTATTCCCTGTTATTGAAAACCGTGTAAAAATCTGTCGTAGCTTAAAGTGATCTAAGGGTACACACATATAGATGCGGATAGCAACTTTAGTTTATATTATTTACAGATTAATTGCGATCGTTAAATAAAGATAAAGAAATAACACTTATACAATGAAATGTTAAAGGTAACTGACGCAGTGTGAACTAAATATTTTACGTAGTTGCTGATTTGTATACTTCTCTTTTTGTACAGAATTCGCGGAATGAAGTTATTCACCAATACGACATGACATTGTACCTATCGACAGTAAAAAGAATGACGATAAACAAATGACTATAAAATGTACATAAATCTCTTTATGACATAATAATGTATTTCGATATATTTAATATCGATATTTTACATGTAAAAGGTTTTTATGAAACAAAAAAAAAAACAGGGTATATCGTAAACACGTGTTAGTAGTGAAACTTTTGTATTACAGGGAAAAAAAATATAAAAAAAAGTAACGTCACGCGGTGTTCCTATGCGGTCACCATATTAAAATACTGGCCGCGCCTGACGTTGCTTTTAATTTCGATGATCGGACGAGTATCGGTATTTTCAACATTCTGCTAGATACAGTGTTTACCCCCATCGCCTCTTGTTACACAAAAAGGTTATCGATCAGAATTTCAAAGATCTCTCACAAGAAGTTTCACTTCAAAACAGGAATCGTTTATTCAAGTATGCATACACGATACGCGATATGAGTGGAGTGTCATAGGAAGCATTCTGCTGTGATTGTTACCTGGAACCCACTGCAAGTCAGGGTACGTAAGGAAATTTTTATATATATTTTTACAGACATAATAGTTGAACTAATATTATTTAATAACTGAATAAATGATGGGTTAATAAAATAAACTACACCAGTTAAGCCACCATACCATATGTTAAAAATAGAATTAAAAAAGACAAACAAAGTATGTCGGATTTGTAAGAAATTTAAATTTTATATTTTGAATTGAAATAGTGACTTGACAAATATAACTATCGTATGATTGTAATATAACGTAAAATAAAATATTAATAAAAAGGAGTTAAACACTATATATATATAAAGAAAATAAATACTATAATATG
Source organism: Antheraea assamensis (assembly GCA_035772565.1). NCBI lineage: Eukaryota > Metazoa > Arthropoda > Insecta > Lepidoptera > Saturniidae > Antheraea > Antheraea assamensis. The sequence goes on from JAQQSE010000309.1 coordinate 67,764, forward strand.
ATATGCAGATAGATCACATGTTTAATAGTTACGCATCTACGAACACTGCGCCATTAATACAATTTATTTTAATGCATTCTAAATGTATTCAATGCATTAATGAAGAGCGGGCACTGCTATTTCAGCATGGGGCATGAGCGATCAGCCTGAAACAACTCCGAAATGAGCTAGTAGCATTTTTTTTATGCGATTGGAGGCAAACGAACAGACAGGTTATCTGATGGTAAGTAATCACTGCCGCCCATGGACACCTACGACACAAGAGGCATCACATATGCATTTTCGGCTTTGAGGAAGGGGTAGGCTCATTTCTTGATGGTCTTTGGGTTGTATTGGTCCAAACGCTGAAGCAGGGAGTTCAATGCATGCCGATGAGTGCATAACATACACTTTGAAGTCCTAGCTCTATAACAGTTCTGATCCCTTGCCTGATATTCAGGCTGCCTAAGTTTCTGATATTCAGGCTGCCTATTTTTATTAAATCGAACAACAAAGTAGCTACGTGCAACTGCAGCCTACTTTACATTTTCAAGAGTTGCACCTGATTTATCAATTTTACTATAACTTACTCATTACACGGTACAAGGGCATGTATACATTGTACAACATGTATGGGCCTCATAAGAAAATTTAAGGTCACTCTAAGAGAAATAGAGAGAGTTATGCTCGCAGTATATCCGCGTGACTGAAGCAAAAATGACAACATCCCCAGACGTGCCCTCAAAATTGCTAGACTTAATTGGCATTGGGTATGACATATTGCTTAAAGAATAGATGACCGACGAGGCCGAAGGTCACTCTAGTAGCGATTTTGCACAGGAAGTCTCAGTGTGGGCAGATCAACCACTTTGTGGACAGACTATATGATGACAATTATGGGAACTCGCTGGATGCAAGCAGTGCAAGACTTTTCGTTGTGGTGATCTTTGGAGAAGTTCTATATTCAGCAACTGATGTCTTTTAGATGGATACATGGAGATATATATAAAGTTGTGATTGTAATGGTTATGAAAATGTTTTAACATTTAAAACAAATATCATAAGGCGTGTATTATTAATTAGGTAATGCATTAACAGTTGAAGTATTACTTTTATAACACTAATAACAAACTTAATCTGCCAATGTATGATTTATTTCAAGGATAGCTGCCCTAAGGAGTTTTAAATCTTTATGTGGTTTAAAAATCAATTACAAAATTTCTCCTGAATACCATAGAAAAAACTGAGTTAATAAAAATCTAGTAATATGGTTGCATACAAATTTTATCAGATCGATAAACACCAAAACAGTTTATGCCAACAAATAATGTTCTATATGGCATTATTTTTACATAAAACTGACCATAAATTTAACGCATCGTTCTCTGTCTATGATGACTTGTTAGATATGAATTGTAATATTATGCTGTAAGGGACAAACTACTCTGCATAAAATATCAAATCTAGATGACTTATCTAGTTTGACAAGAGATGCTTTACTTTCATAAGAGAAGTTTCACTGAACTGGGTTTCAATTATAATTGCCAAATATGTTCTACAAAAACATGTAAAAGATCAAAATGTTTCATCACATCAACTTCTAAAAGACCCACTGCAGAGCCATAGGCCTCTTCCAGAAGGAACGTATGAGCATAATCGAAATCGATAGTTGTATGTGTTTGCAGATAGGATGGTACTACAAGAATATATCTTAATTTAATTTAGTTTAAATTTTTATTTTATAACACAATTAATTTCAGCGTGTCACCGTCTGATTTACAATAATTAAACGTGTCAATTTTTATATCTTGAAATATTTTTTATACATTCTGCACTGAGTAAGTAGTTTTATTTATCTTGAATATTAATTAACTGCTGTAGTCTTAATAAAATAAATGAATCAATAAATCTTGTCGTATTAATAACGTAATGATATGAATCTCCATTTGAACTACTAATATTAACCAAGTAGTTACTGTATATATATGATTTTATAAACTGACAGTGAATTTTTGTGGTATCCATAGAAACTATGGGGTGTATCGTTCAGGTAACTCCACGCAGTGCAGCCATGGCAACGTCTCCTGACGGCTTAACTTGAACTCCAACGGCCTAGTTCGAGACAAGGGCTTAAAACTGCAATACCCCAGGGGGTACCTAAGGGGAGAATCTCTCTCCGGACTTGTTAACATTTCAATATAAATGCTTAGCTATCTATATCTTTGGATATTTCTAAGGCATTTGATTCAGTTCGTATCCCTATTCTCATAAAATGAAAAAAAATTAGTGTGCGCAGAAATAAGTGTTTTTAGAGACTATCAGGCGGATCGTACTCAAAGAAATTTTCAATTTCCATATCTGGTGAACCTGATCTTACCTAGAGACTCTCCACGGTCTGGTAAAAATAAAACAAATGGATAATGCTGAAGTGATCTATTATGAGAGTCAAGAGTAGAGTCACTTAAATAAGTCAGAACCTTAATAAATTCGTTGTACGTAAATCTGTCCGTACGTCTCTTAAATATATAAGTGACATAAGAAACGTCAAAGTACATTTGCATATTTAATTTATTATAAGAGGTAATGAAACGGACATTTAAAAACTTTAATAAGTAAATATATTCGATGTACGTTATTTCGTATGCAAGTTTGTTGAATTTAAAATCGGTACAAGAAACGCTCAGGATACGTTTTACTATACTACGCCCGCTTTCAGCATTTATCGAATTCTTGTCATCCTTATTGTCCCATACTTCATTATCTGCATACTGTGCATTATTATAACTGTCAGCATCCTCTGAACGGTCCTTTAAATGTTCTTCGAAATAGATTTTGATTTTAAGTTGTCCTGCAAAGTTAAACAGTTTTCCTACATAATATACTGGTGATCCGCCCCGGTTTCGCTTGGTCTTAATATAAGTAATCTAAGGCAACATAAGTGTTCAATGAATTCAAATCAATGTTTAACAAAACTGTAATTAAAATTTTTGTTTTAACAAAGCTATTTAAACAAATCATATCGCCTTTTATCATGGCGAATGTTCTGAAGAGTTGTTTAACCTCATCCCATCTTCTCCTTACTACTACAGAACTACGCGGGCGGATACGCGTCTCCACAGATTCATAAGAGCAACCATCTCGGCAAGAACGAAGAAGTTCGAAAACTATTATCTCTGTCGTACTGTGAAAATGTGGAATCGCCTCTCGTCCAGCGTATTTCCTCCTTCTTACCGCACCGGGTCCTTCAAACGGGTCGTGAAGAGGCACTTTTGCAGGTCAGCATGATGGCGACGACTGCCGTTGGTATTTAACACGGACAGTCGCCGCTGTTTTCGGACTATAGCGTACTTTCCATCAGGTATTGTACAATCATTTTGACGAACAAGTATAAAAAAAAAAAAAAACAAATATCTTCTATGTATAAATAAGATGCAACAAATCAGTTCACTACCTTTCGGTATTATGGATGTCCAATTTTTAATCAGCAGCTAAATACATTCTTTAGTGTTAACAATAAAAAAAAATTGCATATAGTTTTTTTTTGTCATCGATGAATAAAAGAGTTTTCTTATAAATCTCTATTCGTCATACTTTTACATCAACAAAACAGACAATAATATCTATATATTAACATGTAAAGAAAACATTTTTATCACATACTAGCAGATACCCGCGGCATCGCGAGCGTTTTTTAAATTGCATTAAAGTAATATAAAATAATGAGAAGATATAGAATTACAGAAATGCTCTTTTAAAAACATTTGTAAGTACGACACGCACGCCATCGACGTGAACATATCACGTACATTAAATTTGTAAATACTAACAGTGTGCCGGATGGGATTTAGCAACAACAACATATTCGAAACTTTGAACTTAGTTCAACTAACTTTGAACTACCCCTTAGTGCTCACTGAGACTGTATAAGAAAGTAATGAAAATTTCAAGTTATACAATTTCTCTTAAAAATATTGTTATATAGATATTATTGACATAATTAAGTTTTTGCGATCATACGAAAAGTAATTGCTCCTCTATTCGGCAAGAAATTCTATAATGGAACTGTTAAGGTAATACGTGTCTGTTCTAATATTGAAAAAAACGTCTTCGATGTTCAAATACCTATTAATTATAATGTTGAATTATAAACAAAGAGTTGATGATAATTTTTCTAATTAAAAATACAGAAAGGATTGAAGTCTTAAAATTTTGCATTAATATACACCCAGATTTCAAGACTCTATATCTATCTCTAAGCAGTTTTTTATAATTACGAATTAAAATAGGGCGCATCATTTTTTTGAATGCCCACCCTTAGTTACTTATAATGCCCTTCTGTATAGGAATGGCCCTTATTAAGTCCCAGTTTTCCAAAATTAATCGTGAGGTAGGCACAGTATAATTGATTATTGCTAGAGTATAGAACGTCATATTCTCCTTATTTGTTATTATTTCTTGTATTTAGATTATGTCAGTCCTTTACGAAATCTAGCTTATCTAAGTTTTTGCGGACGTACATTAAATTTTCAAGTATGTATTGTATGTATTTCGTAAAGGACCGACATAATCTAAATACAAGAAATAATAACAAATTGGTCATTCCATGTTTTAGGCTCACTAGGACCGGTAACAGTTTTTTAAGTAATAGTGTTAGGTTTTATAATAAAATTCCAAAACACGTTACCGATTTGCTGGATACTAATTTCAAGCACCATGTCAAGTAGGCGTTTTTTAATATGTAAAGGCTATTACAGGGTGGATCAATATGTGAACGACGGTGACGTCTGGAAATGACGCCCTCTCTGTGCATCCACCAAAACCGAATGTAATTATTTATAACTATGTTTTAAAAATGTGAGTTATAATATATTAATGAAAAGATAAACCAGATCGAGGCGAGGTATAATTGATAATTGCTAGAATGTAGACCGTCATATTCTAATTAAAATATTTCTGTAGCTAAGGGTGGTTGATCGAAGAAAAATTATGAATTCTCGATCCCTCAATTTTACTTTTCCCCCCAATTTTTATCTCTTTGAAATTGACTTTACAAAAAAGTAAAAGATGGGCAAACGTGGGCAAATACATTAGATTCAAATGCATCATTACAAAATTCTCGACCATTCGATTTTTCTTTTCGCCCCAATTTTTACCGCTTAGAATTTAACTTTTCCAAAAAGTAAAAGATGGGCAGACGTGAGTAAAAGATATATATTCAAATGCATTATTCCAACATTCTCGAACCCAAAACTTTTCTTTCCCCCTCCACTGGCCGCCCCTTACAAATTGAATTGTCAAAAAAGCAGAAGATGGGCAAACATGAACAAACGACATACTTCAAGAATCCACCTTGATATTTGTTTTTAAAGTTAAAGTTTTTTGAATGCAGGCCTACGCAATTTAAATATTTGTAGTTTTTTTATAGAATTGGGCAGAAACATTAAAAGATGGGCAAAACTGGGAAATCTATGAGCAAGCCCTCTACGAATTTTCAAATTGTTACGCGAAAGATGGGGGGCCAACTTCCCGAACCTATGGTTAATGAGTTATGTAGACGCGAACGCGGTAAATAAAACAAAATGACCATCAAATTAAGCAAATTACATACAAATATATTAATTATAATTATATTAATTCTTGGAGTCCAGTACAGTGCACGCCTCACGCACATGTTTACAGTGAACAGCATACTTTTGCTAAATTTCACGCGGGAGAAGTCGTGGGTGACAGCTAGTCTAAAATAAAATAACCTAAGATAGTTCTTATAACTTCAGTTATCTGCTAGTGAAAGTCATATGAACATCGGTCCAATCGTTTCAGATATCCCACACGGATGAAATCGCGAGTAACAGCTAGTTGAAAATAAAATAGCTCTAGTTAGTTCTCATTACTTTAGTTGCATGTCAGTGAAAGTCTCGTTAAAATTGGTCGAATCGTTTTGGAGATTCCACATTGGACAGGAAAAAGTTGCGAGTAACAGTTAGTCTAAAATAAAATAGCCCAAATTTCTCTTTATAAGATCAACTACGTGCCTATAAAAGTCACGTAAACATCGTTCTATCTTTTTTGGGGATTACATTGTGGATACAGTTACAGATAAAAGCTACTTTAAAATAAAATAGGCTAAATTACTTCTTATGGGGTCAGCTATCTGCCAGTGAAACTCCCGTAAAAATCAGTATTTCCATTTCGGATATTCCTCTGTGGGCAATGCCACGGGTAACAACTAACTAATAATATCAGTCATGTGTCTGTAAAAGTCACGTGAAAATTGGTTCAATCGTTTCGGATATTTCAGGAAAAAGTCGCGAGTAACAGTTAGTCTAAAATAAAATAACCTAAGTCACTCCTTATGAGGTCAGCTATCTGCCAGCGATTGTCCTGTAAAAATCGGTTTTGCCGTTTCGGATATTCCACTGTAGGCAAAGTTGCGAATAACAGCTAGTCTATATCTAAGATAGCCTGCAATTTCAGCTCTCTGCCAGTAAAAATTCCTTCAAAGTCGGTCCAGCCATTTTGGAGATTAACCGGAACAAACAGACAGATAGACTGACAATAAATTTAAAAGTTTGATTTTTACTATAGTAGCTTATACACTTTCATATCCAGTCGGTAAAAAGTAGTTATTTTGATAATATATATAGAGACTTCATTTTTATTATATCTATAGATTGCAAATCAAAAATTCGAAATAATACTGATTTAAAATGACATTTTTGAATGAAAACTTACTAATTCCATGAACACAAAATAAATAGGGATGTATGAATATACGAACTAATGAATTAATCGATATCAAATCGAACCAAATTATACGAATCGAAATGCGAATTGAACACACGTACAATCCCAACTCTTCGGATTATTCGAATAATTTCATTTATGCGTTAAATAATCATTAACTATAGAATGTTACGAACTAACCAGCAACGCCATCATAGTTGACACCAGTCATGGAGTGCATTCAGAAATACTGTATTTCTATTTCTAACCAAAAACTGGCGGGAAAAAGCGAAAATTACAAATTCAAAAAATTAAATGTCATTTATTTTTATTTCAAAATGTTGTTTTTTTTCAACGGAACTGACTACTTAATTTATAAACTATAACCGATTTTTTAATTCATAAATGATCACTCAAAATATACCAATATACTAAAAGCTATATGTTTGTACTTTAATAGTTGTTCGCGAATTTAGAGTGCTAAAATTATTATTTTTTTTTTGTATGTAATATAAAATAATTATTTGATGTCAATAAGATTTGACGGTTAGAAAAATCTGTATTTTGTTTTATACCAACAAGGAAAACATCGTGATGAAACCATAGCATGATTGTATGGCTATTTCTAACTCCTCGCCCGCTAGCTACCACCCTCTACTTGAAAAACTGTCGCCAAACTCTTGTTGGTGTATTCCGACAGCTGCGTTTGAGAGTCAGTCCCCGTCTAGGTTTAGCGTCACTACCATCTTAGACCGCATTGTCATTGAATACCAGGTGAGACAGTGGTAAAACGCGTATAAAAAAAAAATACAAAAAACAATTATATTTAGCTTGAAATAAAATAATCAAAAACAATTGTAATAAACGGTGTATTTTTATTTGAAAAAAGAAACACAGTAACTTGATTTTTACGAGTGCCCATATTAATTTTGCAACCTCCTCTATATCCCGTTATGCAACAAATTCTATACTAATGACTGGCCACATATTTATTAAAAAAATAAAGCTATATAAAAACCAGTTCAGTAGTTTTTTATAATATGTAAAAGAAACACCCACTAAATAACTTTTATTCTGTACTTTTTAATAGTCAATTGCACGTTGCAATTATGTTAATACCAGCAGGCCCGACGGACGTTGTCCTGCCCTGATAACAATAAAATATATATTTATATCCATGAAATGCTAAAGGTAACTAATGTATTTAATTTGATAAGGATTAATACTGTATCCATCTAAATGGCCTTCCAATTACCGCATTATATGTGACCATTTTTAGAAGATAGATGGGTATAGTAAGCTATCCTAAAAAGATAGGTATATGCGTCTTGGACATTTTTGTATATCTATAAAAGAGGAATATCTCAGTATGCATTGTTTTGTTATATCTCAAAGAGATTAGGCAGCGTTTTCGACGAAAGCTCCCAGGCGGCTTGACTTTTACCGATTCTTTCGACAATTATCATTATATTTCAACCAATTTACATAAAAAAACCTTGACAAATGATACATCTAAACATTCCTCGTGAATTACTCTATCTATTGGTGAAGACTGAATTACAACCCGTTCACTAGTTTCTGAGTTTATAGCGAACATCCAGAAAGACAGACAGACGCGGCGGACGACTTTGTTTTATAATATGTAGTGATAAGAAAAGAAATATTGCATTTGTGTACATTCATACTCGGAAATACCAACTTAATAAACCACTGGGGATCCGTGGAGACAAGTTTGGGAAACTTAGTAACATGTAAAATACATAATTTCTTTGTATTACGTCTTAAACGTCTTTTACGTCCTTCAAATCAACTGTAATACCTTTTACTAATATCTTGGAAAGTAAATAATCATTTTGAGTGTTAATTATTAAAAATAAAATAATATGAATGAACGTACCGACTATAGGAGCACCTTCTCCTACTACTACGAAGCCCTGTAACATACACATTTATTGAATACATAAAAACAAAATATTGCTATATGTGGCTTTAGATTTCCCACTCAGAAGTTACTAGCTACACCGCTTAAATCTCGCTACAAAGCTATAAATTGTCAGTAAGCACCTATAGGTATGTATAATGTTTAGCGGTGATGGCTGTTGGTAGTGTGTTCGGACACAGCGTCGAAAGACGTAGGTTCGAATCCAAGCAACTGCGTCGAGGCTTTCGGTGAAGGAAAACATCGTGATGAAACCATAGCATGGTGGTAGGGCTTTTTCTAAGTCCGTCTGGCTAGCTACCACCCTCAAGTTGAAAATCTATCGCCAAGCACCAGTTGGTGTGCTTCGGCAGCTGCACTTGAGAGCCAGTATGCCTCTAGATTAAGCGTGACTTACCATCTTCGACCACATCATCATTTAACATTAGATGACCTTTACCTACCTAGAAAATGGTTTTTTTTTTTCAATTACATTATAACAAAGTTACAGCGTTGTATTTGAACTTCAGGATGGTGCAATCTAAGGAGAATGGCGACCATTGGGAGATCGGTTGTCGATATCATGCAAGCCTGCAAGTCTGTCGACTATTGTGTAAAGTCTAGCTGATCTAGAAGCGCGACAGACTAAAACGTTGAAAGACTTTTTCGGCTCACAGTCTGAGACAAAACCATCCTGTCTGATTACTTTATGTACCTACGTCGCACATAAATTGGTATTACATCTAGTATGATGGCGGAGACAGTTATCAACGTGTACCATCGGTAAAATTCACTAATCGCTTTGTTATGTGGACATTGTTTTCGGTGAGGGCAATACGGCTAAGCCTAAGTTGATTTGAAAATTTAACTTATCGTCAGATTTTTATTGTGTCGCTATTAAATTATACACCTGTGCTAAGTTCGTTTTTGTAACTGTTATAATTGTCATTGTGTAAAAAAAAATTATTGGAACTAACTAGAATACTTTTGCTCCACAAGACATCTAGTTAAATGGAAAGAAATACCTTATAGTATTAAACCCGCTAATGTACTAACTAAAACTGTAATAAAATGTCCACTAATTAATTTATTAAGTTACTCAATGTACAAAATCCTGCATATTTAAGTAAAAAATGTACAAAAATAGAGACTAATTATAAATAAATATTGCTTGATTAACAATACCAAGGGGGTATACGCATAATGATTCGGCTCGAGAAACATATTTAAACTGTAGTTACTCAATACATATATATAATAATAAGATCCTGGAAGTTTTAATGTTCTTACGTTATTGGTTTTCGAGAGAAAGCAAAATATGTAAAAACAGAAAAAAGAGATTCCTTCGGATTGTGTAAAAAAGTGGTTTTAATGTAATAAACTATAGCCTACCCATTTTAAATATTTTAAATGCTCGTCGTGTTGTAGGCGATAGGAAAATATATAAGGTTTGGCATAGTATAATTACAATTGTACAAATATTTGTATATATTTAATTAATTTGGTTAAAAATATAAACTAAAAGAAAACATCACATTTTTCGATTACATTATAAATCTATGAAGCTCTTACATTTTTTTTTTCCTAGATGATAATAATAGCGCCCAAAAGATAAAAAAAATAGATAAATCGATATAACAATCCAAAAACAAAAGAATTCGTTTTTTAATTTGCTCTTTCTCAAAAGAGATCTGAATATTTTTATAGCCTTTAATATCAAATTACCACAAAAGAGTTTTTTCTTTCAAACTTTCATTAACATTAAATCGATTATTAATCGAATCGGAGAGAATACTCAACACTATTTGATGCATAAAAAAAAAACTAAACTTACAAAAATCGCCAAAAAAGTAAAACACTTCATATCGCTTTGCTGTGGGAATTTGAAATAACTAATTTCAACTCAAGTTTACTGAAATCAGTTATTTGATCAAGTGATCAGTTGGAATACTATATGAGATATATAATAAACCAGCATAATTATAGATATAGATGTGAAGTCGTTTGTTACGCCTTCGAGTCTAACTGACAGACGATCGTCATGAAATTTTGGATACACGTTGTCAGTCACAGTAAAAATGCATATTCATTATTGGTGCTTTCATCGCCTACTTGGTTCAAAAAAAAAAAAAAAAAAACTACTAAGATTTTGCGTTGTGTTCCTCTTAGCACACTTCATTTTATCAACAACCGTTTTCTTTTCTTTTAATACAATTTATCTGCAGACTCTTGATCTGCAGCCTTTTCTGATTTTGATTACTTATTACTTCTGAAAACATTTTTTTAATAAAAATAGTTCTAGTACAGCCTAGTGCAATATTTAAATTGAGCAAGGCTTACGATATTAGTATTATTATTGTTTTGATTTTTTTACTTAACCACTTAAGGTTATTTCTGATTCCTAATATTACTACAAAACCCACATAAGACCGCGCCTCGAATATGTCTTAGAAATATGGAGTCCCTACTTCTAGAAAGATATAATATATCTTTTAGAAAGTGTTCAAAGAAAAGCCACTGAGATACCGCAAAACAAATCATACCCGGACAGACTGCACGCACTGCACCTCACTACTCTCGAAGAAAAACGCATTCATGGTGACCTTATAGAAACATAATTACAACCTGTCGCATTTACGTGAAATGTATTTAGTAAAAGACACAATAAGACCTACAAGAGGAAATCCGATTAAAATAGGCTGAAAAGTTTCACGCTTAAAAATTGCGCACAATTTCCTAAGCAATATACAGTGGCACTTAACTGGAAGCGATAACCTAATGAAATAGTATCTGCTTATTCATAAATTGCTTTAAAAACCGTCTTGGCAACTGACTATAAACAAATGAACTAATTTTAATAAGTGAACGTCTACAATGATAAAAAAAAAACTTGGACACTGTGTAATATAGACACATTAGCAATTATGCTGCTTGTCTATTAATAAATACATATATATTTATATTGACAACTGTTAAATGTTAACTGTTAAAAAAACAAAAAAAAAGGGGGGGAAGCATGGGGAATGGCTTTGACTTAAGGAAAACACGCTATAATTTTTAAAATATTGGTTTATATTAACAAAAGTCCTGGTGGTCTAGTGGTTTGACCGGTGGAATCAATCAATCCGATATCCGCACGTACGAAACCCGGCATGTACCAACGAATTTTTCGGAATTCGCGTACATTTACTAATTTACATTAGTAGCACTATCGGCCGACGGTGAAGGAAAACATCGTAAGGAAACTTGAACCTGAGAAATGTTCTTGTAGTACCACCGTATGTGGGAAAAATATAGAACTGTGGATTTCTCAGAGTTTGAAATCGCCACTACGTTGTGGGCTGGCGTGGTGATTATGCCCTATACCTTCCTTTAGGAAGAGGCCTATGACCCTGCAGTGGTTACAGGCTGATGATGATGATATTAACATTAAGAAAATCAGCAAATACTTCAAGTATTACATAATTGATATTTTAGCACAAAACGTATATTTTTAAGTTATTAGTGATAGGTAATGCTGCTCAAACCGGGGGTCTAACTCTTGATTTTGATTTGAATTTAGTTTTGTTTCTGATTCGAACTCCTTCTAAAATCATACTCTTGAACCGAATCAAATTGAAAATTTTATACGTCACACATAAACGGTACAAGTGTATGATTTCGTTCTTTTGAATAATTTAATAAGACACAGGATTACCTAGTTTAGGTGGCATCATGCTCATCATGTACAATTCAACAATTTTAACAACCTTTTATAGTTTGCGGTCTAATTTTCTAGCTCGCAACATTGTATAGTGACATATTTTGTAAATATTAACCTCCTTCAAATTTTTGTTTTACTATGCTACTTATAATAAATTATAATTACTTCTAATAATATAACAATACCTTTTGTAATAAAAATATTGTATTGTATCTCATACCTTAAAATGTAAATTAATTGTTGTTGTAAATAAATAAAATTTGTATTTATCAACCATTTCGTAATGATAGCTTAGTCGTTTGTGCATACATATCTAGCTAAAACTTATTAGAAAATGTGTTAGCATAGTATATGTACTTATACTATTTTAGTAAAGATCTATTGTGTACACCCTTGTATATAATAAGTACCACATCAAAGTGTTATTTTCATTTCTGGGCAGATAAGAAATTTCTCAGAGAAATGTCTGTGTAGTTCGTACTGGTAGTGGTGTTGACAAGTTACCAGCCCTTGCAAAATGGGAAGAACGACTGATTGCAATAATGGGTGGACCCAGATTCGCAGGTGACCAGGAACTGAAGGTCCCACTATATGTTACTATAGTAAAAAATAATTCTTTTATACAATATAATAAATAAATTGAAACATGGATGTTCAAGAATGAAAATGAAAGCTTTAAATGATAAGTATTAATTTTCTGAGTTATATTTATATATAGATAGATTTAATCTCTTAATAAGAATCTGTAAACCCACGGCCCTAGTTTACAGATGCAAGTGAGATAATACTAGAAGCGAATACAAGTTCACAAATTATTAACAACCAACAACAGCCATCGACTAGCCAAGCCTCAGCACCTTCCAGTAAGTTGAAAAAAAACACATATTTCATTTAAAATTCACTATTCCATTACTGTATATATTTTATCTCATTAAATTTATTATCTATAATATTACAGCTCCAAGACGTACTCCAAGTGTCACGTGTCAGAGACACCATCAAAATCACTTGAATTTAGAGTGTCAGCGATTAATAAGGATTGAAGAAATCAGAGTAGAAGCTGAAGTAGCTAATCCTGTTGGATGGGAATGCGTTATAAGAACACTAAACAACTTAGCTAATGCTATATTTACTTGTGATGACAATATGGTAGAAGCTTTAAGAAATCATAATTAATTTTATATTACTATAGTAGCAGAACACATTGTCATATTATATGTACATTTTGAAATAAAGTGTTTCAATATTATTTAAAAAAAAAAAAAAAATGTGTAAGGAAAAAAAATAATTTTAATAGTATTTGTATCAAGATAAATATAAAATATTACAAACCATTTTGTTCACTACCATAAAGATCTTGATTTGTTATTTAGTTCCTCACCGAGATGTATGTTTAAAATCATAAATCACCTGATGGCTTATTTTACAGATGCAATTAATATTCAGATATTATTTTCACATAACAATCTTATTTCTATTGGAATTATATTGATTTTCGTTTTTATTCTATTGCATTTTATTTAAATCCTGTGCAAGTTTGATTTTAATATGTCTCTGTAAATTATAATCTTATTAATAATATAATATAATTGTGTTATTGTAATTTATCTACTGGAAATAGTATTTATCAGCAATGGTTATGTTTAATTACCCATAATTGGTTAGCACACTAGAATATTAAAACATGTTTCTAGTTGCATATTAATGTTAGTTGTTTGTGTACCAAATATAAATAAATTAATTAATGTAGAAATAAAATACTTTATTATTTGTTAAAAAGGTTGTCTTTAAAATTTGGATCTGGTAATTATAAATATCAGTAATGCTCAACATTTTATTATTTTTAAAAGTACAATCTCTCCTCATGATTTTTGCCACTTGCTGACAGATATAATATTTATTTTGATTGATACAACACATCATATAGTACACAAATGCATATAGGGACCCTTATAGAAATATAAGTGTTTGTTATTACAATGCAATTTATTACATTATTAATAAATGCATATTATATGAAACTATTAATTTGACAAAATCCAAAAAATAAACTATCACATGGATTAATATTTATTCAGTTTTTTGCTAGTATTTATAGTAATATTTTGAACGAATGGCATAATTTTACTTTCATATGAATCACATTAGGCAATTTTAGACTTTAATTTTTTATTTACAACAGTAGGTTAACAAAAGGCATTGCCGACTTATGAAACAATATATTTTCCTATTTCTAAATTTTATCTATGATAATTTGAACAATTTCAAACTATATTGTAATTTGAACTTTAACTTTTTTTTTAACTTTTATTACTTTAAACTAACATAACAAAGAAACAAGGGTAATATTAATTAACCCATTTGTAAAAATGGAACAAGTTTCCAAACAACAACAACAACAACTGATGCTTCTTCATGTGGTGAATCTTCGTGTTCACCACTGTAGAGGTGTAGTGTTTACTTTTTCACAAAATATCAATAAGACATCATCATGCATCTTGTCCAAGTTGTATTTCTTCCCTGCGTAATGATGTTGCTTGTACTCCATAGTCAGATGAGTTCCCACTTACAGCATTTGTGTCACTCTCCATGGAGCATGCAGTTGAGTTACACAAGTTATGTAGTACACAATATGCATTTATAATTTTAGTGGCAGTTTGAGGATTATGGTGTAGCACTCTATGACGGGATAGACACCACCATCTTGCTTTTAAGAGTCCTATAGTGTGCTCCACTATATTTCTTGCTGAAGCATCTTCAGCAGACTGAACTTATTCTAGGCATCATTAAATACTCTCTTTGAGCATAAGCGGAATCACCTTAAAATATAATAATTAATTCATTTTTATATCTCACTAATATCATTTACAATAGTACTACAATTATACTTACCTAATATATAGATAACTTGTCCTCTACTTCTTAAACCTAATAAAAGATTCCTGATTGGGTGCTGGTTGATTATAAAATTATCGTGAGTTGTACCATCAAATGTTGTGTCAACACTTAAAATGTTCATGTCATTGTCACATATCTGGAAATAAGAGGCAATGATAATTTAGAGTCAATAATTACTACTGAAGTAGTAATATAAGTGTTCACTAGTGAAACAATAACTTACAATTTGCACAATTCTAGAATGAAGATGGTTTTCTATTAAAATATCTCTCCTCATGTTCTGCAACTCGAGTAATAGTCACATGTGTACCATCAATGCAATCTTCTAAACCCGGAATGTAATAAATATTGTAATAGTTAACCCTTTTCTTGTTAGTGTATCTATAGAGATACAGCAGAATTAAAAAAAATCTAGTGTTATTATTTTTAAGCGAAACCATCTTAAAAAAATAAGAATATTTAGGCCATTTCTTAGTTTCGGAACGCAACTTAAGTTTTTTTGTGTTGGTAAGACTGATGAGCTGTAAAACTTCACTTTAGTTCAAGTTCCGACATGTTGCCTCGCAAAAAGGTAAGAAAAGTTATGATTTTTTCTTGTTTTTATGTATTGAATGAGTGGATGTGTTAAGTTATTAATTATAGATATATTTAGCACTAAAATAATTACTTTGGACATTCTTTAATTGTCTGGTTGATGCTTCATGTGACTTTTTTAATGAATGTATCTCCTCGTGCACATTGCCAAGAAACTAACAATTCTATATATATTTGATATGTATCTCATGGTACACACTGCTAGCTTTACTAACAACTTTTACAAAATCGTCATGTATCTGTATGTGCACACTGCTAAGCTGAATAACTGTTCATATGGCTATGCATGGCTTATTTTATATTAATTGTAGGTCCATATGCTTTCAAGAGCTAGCAAAATACTCACATTGGTGCCAAAACACAGTCAGTCATCAAATGATGAAGAAAGTTCGGATTCTAGTAGTGAAGTCGAGAATTTTAATCTTCAAAAACGCGATAGTACTGAATCTTCATCTGGTCCTTCGCTTCCTTCTTCTCTTGAAAATCTTCACATACTTTCTGACGATGAAAACAACCTCCCTTCCTACCCTACAGTATCAATGAAACCAGCGTCTGAAAGTATTTCTTTGGATTCTTCGACTCAAGATTCTCTTCACTCGGTCATACCTCCTTCACCAACTGCCATTGTAAATGCTATTCGAAATAAAGAGCCTAGATTTAACCGAATAGTGCCTGAAACACCAGAGTCATCGCCAGCAATAATAGCAGCCTCACCATCGCCGTCAAATATAAATACACGCTCAAAACAGCCACGACTAGCTGTAAGGCGCCTTGCACCTATACAAAGAAAGCAACTGAAATTCCATTGGAATAACAAGAAATTTGAACATAACGCCGAAATACACGATAAACAGTTACCTTCAGATACCATAAAACACCACTAGAATATTTTCAATACTTCTTTGATGATGGCATCCTTAACATGATTACAGAGCAAAGCAATTTATACTCAACTCAAACAATTGGTCGTTCTCTTAATTTTTCAACACAAGACATCAAAGATTTTATTGTAATAAATTTGATAATGGGAATCGTGAATATGCCGGCCTACACTGAGTATTGGTGTCAGGAATTCAGATTTTCACAAATAGCTGATGTAATGTCACTCAAAAAATTTCAACAGATACGACGGTACATCCACTTCAACGACAATCTGCTTGATGACGGTGATCGGTATTTTAAAGTTAGGCCACTCATTGAAAAAGTACGTGCCAACTTTTTGAGAGTTCCTCATGAAACCAGGTTCATCATTGATGAAATGATGGTGCCATTTAGAGCTGCTGTCCCCTCTCCCAATATAATAAAGCACTACAACGCACATATGGGAGGAGTCGACCTTGCAGATATGTTAGAGGCTTTGTACAGAACGGAGATGAAAAGCCACCGATGGTACTTACCGATATTTTCTCAAATGTTAGATATGTGCGTGAACAATAGCTGGATTTTGTATCGCAGACATATTGGCGTGAATGACATAAAACGACTGAGTTTAAAGAAGTTTCGACATCATTTTAGACAAGGGCTCTTACATTCTGGGAGACAGCAGCCATTCAAAAACTATGATTCTGTACCACCAGCACCAAAAAAGATTATAAAAACACCCTGTACCGTAAGGCCAACTGTGGACATTAAATATGATGGATACAATCATTTCCCTACTTTTGGGTCCAAAAGACGATGCAAACTATGTATCAAAGGTCAGACTACTGTTATGTGCATCAAATGTGGTATGAGGCTGTGTCTTTTACCGGATAGGAACTGTTTTTTCAATTTCCATAATATGAATGTCTAAAATCAATCTGATTTTATATTTTTTCATTGAAGTTCCATTTTTGTTATTAAATAAATAGTACAAACTACTGGTTATTAACGTGTTTTTATATTTATTTTCATATAAATTATTATATAATCAAGTCATAGATAATTTGGCAATGTATCTGTAGAGATACATTGATAGCGTAATATATTTATCAATACCCTTGGCAATGTATCCCACAAGATACGGGTGGTTTTTTTAAAGGGGTAGTTTGAATATTTTTTTTAATATTTTTTCTAGACCCCTTGGGTCATTAAAGTTAAGTGCTATGAATATTATTTTTATATTCGAAAAAATAAAATTCTGCCAAGTTAAGGGTTAATTGAAACCCTACAATTACATATACCTATAACGGACTTAATGATATTTATACTTACTTTCTTTTAATAATATTCCTTTCTCCAGCAGACTGGGAAAATGTAATATATTTTTATGATTTAATGCTTTAGTAACCTCATTAATTACTTTTGATACAGACTGCTAAGACATAACTTTACCGTTGCTCCGTCACACTATTTTTTGGTAACTTCCAGTAGCATAAAAGGATAATGTAATTAATATCTGAAAATGATTATTATTGTATGCATTTTCTTCATACAATAGTAAATCTTATGTATATAAATGTACACATATACATAATATATATACAATCTATTTATTGTATAGACATGATAACTCACCGTGTATTTGATAGAAATATCACTTCGTCTACTTGGTTTGTGCATGTATGGTGTTAAATCTTTATCCAATAGGTCATTTGAAAGACGATAATTTCGTCGAAATTCTTCAGCATAGCGTGGTGGTTAAATTTATACATTTTGTTAATATTTCTAATTTCACGTTTCAAGCCGTTGTGGTTTGCTTCCTCAAGAGCGTTAAACATAATTGCTAAACGAGCCATAATAATAGAGAATTTGAACAATTTTCAGAATAAACTAAGTTACTCGGTCAAAATAAAGTACCCACAAACTATTAATGAAAGTACCTTTCTTGCTTTCGGGTATTTTGACGTTTTTAGTCGATTGAACAATTCGATTCCCAACTGTCAGATTCTGTGGAGAGTACCGATTATTCGATTCTAATGAATATGTCGATTTAAGTTAGATACTATTTGAGCCACAACACGAGTGTGTGCTAGGGTTGATTTCAAGAGTACGAAATAGCACGAAATCTACAGAAATTCGATGTGATTAAGAACTCGAAAACGTCAAGAGTAAGGCAGCAGTTTTTTTGCAATATAACATGTCTTTTCACATTTTCTAATTACATACAGACACTGAAGTGTTGCGCCTCATGAAGCGGTGTACCCAATCTAATCCTACTGTTTTGCTGCTTTGATCAAAATTATGAATGAATGTGAACTCTGTAAAAGTAGTGAATTGAGTGATACCATTGTTTTGTGGCTTGTCTTTTAGACATCCCTTTTTCAACCGCAGTTTTATCAGATTAGCGGTTATCTTTTGGCGGTTTGTGGGCATTTCTATAAGAAAAAGTCACTATTGGACTAATGGCGCTCAGGTGAGTGATATAACCCCAAGCGGTCGTTTTGAATTTAACTTAAAATTATAAAACATTGAGATATAATTATTAAAAATGTATAAAGTTATCACCAAATGGAGTAGTCTAGTATTCAGAAAAGGTATATCAGTAATTCAATTAGAATTCGAATTCTGGACTTAGCGACAAATACATCGAGTTAAAAGTTAGATCAGCGTAGCCGCATACAAATAAAAATATTTCACCGTCACATATTGTGAATTGACTAGACATAAGCGTCGCTACCTGTTAGATGTCCCTAATACCCGGGGATTAGGTAACGTAGCATACTGTTAGGTATGATTTTGATATTGTTATACAGGTGAGCGCCATTTTTTTTTTAAATATATTATAGTGGGCAAACGAACAGGTGGTTTACCTGAAGGTAAGTGATCACCGCCGTCCATAGACACTAGCAACACCAGGGGAGTCGCAAGTGCGTTGCCGGCCTTTTAATATATGTGGGCCTCCGGCGCTCTCACTGACCGAACGAAACGCAACAGTGCGGGCGCACTGTTACTTCACGTCGGCTTACTGTGAGAGAGTGGTACTACCCCGGGCGAGCCGACCCATTCATTCTGAAACCAGTAATAGTTTCAGCGTAGCTCTACCACCTACAACACTCTTTCCACTGCTTAGCCTAATATGCTGCCGTTACCGTAGCGGCATTCTGACAATTTATGGAACATTTATTTCATACATTTCAGTAGATAATTCTTTGGCTAAAGACTTTATATGAGGTACTTTCCAAAACTTCAAGACAAAATACCGATACTTAGGCATTAACAGCGAAGCAGTCCTTCAGATGTGATATCTATAAAATGTTATTTTGAGTTTTAACTAATGTTATAGACGTGAGCTTAATCACAATAGTTATTTGGGCTTGTCAACTTTAAAAATGTAATATGAGAGGTGGATGTAGTTGAAGTGACAAGAAAAATAATTTGGAAGGAATTCTGGTCACTGAAAGAGATTCTAAAAAGAAACTGCAGTTTGCATTCAAAAATATTGTTTTTGACACATCTCTCCTACGCTGTTTATTGTACACCTGCTAAGCTTGGATCTTCAACAATCAAATAAAACAAAAAAAAATCAAATGTACTCAAACAGCTACGGAGCTAGGAATACGTTGAAAATTAGGAGAATACACAAAGTAAAGAGTAACCTAATCAGATAAATAACGAAAATAACTGATGCTCCCATCGTGCACATACATTAAATTGAAAGAGGGCTGGACACATACCACTTTTTTTTAAGCCGACTATAGAATGTTGGCCTGATGGGCCTTCACAGCTTCACCGAACTAATAGGGCGAGCGCCTACGGTGCTCGGTCGCTTGACAACAAGCTCAAGGGTGCCAAAGTGGCCGAACCTCGGCTTGGACTGTTGTTTTGGATGTAACAACGCGAATAAGCTTATGATACGTATATGAATCAGTGAAGTACACATGTGTACTGTGTGCGTCACGAACTCAAACATGTATTTTTCAACTCAGTTAAACTAAACTAACCAAGTTCGGAAAACAAGGGAAAAAACGTTTCTACCTTATCTGTACCTACCTGTGTGTGTGTACGTATATGGGGGTAACCTATATTGTATCTGTAAACTAGTAAGTGAAAATATTCAGTGTCTTTGTATCGCGTTGGCAGCATGCTCGACCAGGTTCACTCCGTGGCATCGTACCTAGGCTTAAGTCGTTGTTGAGACGAACCCCGGCGAGTCCACATCACACGCTACTCCGATAAAAAATGAAGCATAGAAACTCTTTCATCAAAGATTAATGTAATTTTCTAAGAATTATAAAAACTATATCTTGAAATATGGAATAAATTGCTTAATTATTATTATGTTTTTGTAAAGTTTAATTACAAATCCGTATGATAGTTTTTGCGTGAAAATTTTAATATATGTCATAATTTGATTAAGAAACCATTTCTGGTTGATTATGGGATAGCAAAATCAAACCATTTTCAAACCCCTTTCGGATAACTCATTGCAATTTTTGTTAAAATATGTACAATTTTATAAATAAGGCGTTACTACGGCAAGCGCTCCACATGGATTGTTGCGCTACCTATAAATTGAAAAGTATATTTGTGTATAAAAAATGCTCAAAATCAATGAAGTAGATGTCGTTACTGAAGCTAGAAGGTGAAATTAGAACGCGTTAATATTTCATTACCAATTATTTTTATCGGCATATCAGTTACCTCTCCTTACCTCAACACTCCATAGCGTTAACTAATCAACCTAAGTATTAATTACAATTAAATGTCATTTTCATTTGAGGTTTTTGTGTATATATTTTCTTATTTTAAATTTTTATCTCGACGGTTATTAAGGGTTGCCAACATTGAAACTATAATATACGAGGTAAAAGTATATTTTTTTCACACAGTAAAACTTTTACTCCAGATGTAGTAAATTATTCAATTTACAGAAATAAAGACTACAATATTAATTAGTAGCATAGAAATGAATAGTTGTGAATATTTTATTGACTCTATCGACGACTATTATTACTACCTATATGTAATATTTACGCGATCAAATAATAAAAAGACAGTATTTTGCAAAAAACTCAATTTGATCTGTCAAGATACAAAGCGTTTGTTAAATGTGAATGTAAAATATAAGTTGAATATCTAAAAATACTGTCACTGCCTATCTGTATACTGTTTATTGTTAAATTCCAATATATATGCATACTAGCTGTTGCCTGAGGCTTCACAAGAATGTTTTTTTGTTATTGCTTTGTAAAATAGCGGAAAAGGTAGAATTACATAAATGCTCTTTTAAAAACATTTGTAAGTACAACACGTACATTACGCCACCTACTGTAAATATGTAGATACAGCGTACCGAATAGGATTTATTTAGCATCAACAACATATTCGGAATTTTAACACACTATATAACGTTCTCAGTGGTCATTTACACTAAGAAGCTAATGACAATTTCAGGCTGTATAGCCTATATGTCTTAAAAACGTTGTTATATATAGATAATATGCCCATATTTTCAATATAGTTAAGTTCTTGCGAGCTTTCAAAAAGTAATCGCTTCTCGGTTCCAAAAGAAATTGTATTATGGAACTCTTTCAAATTCCATGTCATCTGTAGTGCCTCTGATAAAACTGAAGTATTTTAAAATAATGTGAAACGATCGAGTTTAGACTTAAAAGTTTCCTTTTGGACTTCATAAATGTTCTGCGTGAATAATGCATAATGCAAATTTGTCTTTTCATAATATAAATTATCTTACTTAGATAATTTAACCCTTAAACAATTAACTTTTTATTTAAAAAAATAATGCTTTTAAATTCGCAATCATTTTATTATTTTTCCATTCTATTCCAGTATACCTTTAGAGGTCATTAGATGCGGAAGTCGATTACAAAGAGCCAGATCTCTCTTGTGACCAGTCAATATGGTGTAAACTGGTCGTAATTTTATACTGGTAAGCGTGAAGTACTGAAGGTAAAAGTGTTTGACAAAACAAAACAAACAAGGTTATATTTACATTGATGTTAATGTACAAGGTGAATATACTCCTATATTATATCCCTATATCCCTGCGGTGCGCAGAGACACGCTCTTTTCAGAGCGACGGTGCACCTCTACCAGTGCATCAATTAGACCGCACTTTTCGGTGCGAGCCGAGCACACTGTGTGCAGTGCGTCGAGTCGCCGTGCATCAAAGCGAATAGAGTCGCAGGCATTATTTTCCCTGTTTCTCTGCTATGATGATCTAATAAAAATAATTATTATTATAATTATCTTAATCTTGGACACTGTAAAAACAACTTTTGAAATAGTAATTTTAAATGAACATTTATTATACGTTTGTTACAGATGTGAATTTACACATAAAATATGTAAAATATATTTATATGACTGGATATGGAAGAGCGTGAATTGGCCCCAGATTAAAAGCCTTCTTTTTGGATGCAACGCTATATATTAAAAATATTTAACATGACTCAGCAGTGGAAGCTAAAGATGTCTTGCGTTATTTTAATTGCTTCTTGCTGCTCTTTTAAGGATTGCAGCCAATCTCCGTAAAGTTCGGTCTTGTAGATGATTCAGGATGACGTTGGATGTGGGTTCGTTAATTGTTACATTATTGTAGATTCTTCAAGATTTGATGATTGTATGGTAATATAAAAATGTTTATCCTGAAATAATAATAGGTTTTGTACAAATGCACAGATATATAGATTCCTTCGATGTTCATGAGATGATGCAAACAGATTGTCTAATCATAATAAGATCGAGTCGACAGTTGTATAACTGGAATCAACAAAAAGAAAAAAGAAAGAGGCGCTTGATCTACTCCGTCTTATAACTCTTACTTTGAAGCTTGAAGTTTTATTAGAAAAAGTCATGATACTGTATATTCTAATTCATATGCATACTGTATTTCTTTTTTGTAAAACTGCAAACGTTTCACGAAACAAAATATGAATATTTTTTTTGTTTTTTTTTTTATTTTTTTATAGGCTATATCGTTTGACAACAATCTCATCTCATGTTAAATGATGACGAGGTCTAAGATGGTAGTCACACTAAACCTATACGGAGACTGGCTTTCGAGTGCAGCTGCCAGAACACACCAACAGGTGCGTGGCGACAGATTTTCAACTTGAGGGTGGTAGCTAGCAAGGCGGACTTAGAAAAAGCCCTACCACCATGTAAAAACGAATGTGTTGTTGTAGTGTGTGTGGTGTATTTACGGGAATGAGACACAGGTGTGCAGAGTAACTAGTTTATTCCTCGACAGACTCTGATCGTATTGTAGGACGCGACGAATGCGGGGGTGCCGTGGGGCGTGTATCTACATACGTATGAAATATACAAAAATCATGTAGTCATTCTTTTTCTTTTTTTTTATACTTCACTAGCAGGCCCGGCGGACGTTGTTGACAACGTGACGTTTAGTCGGACGTGAGTTTTATAATTACTATAGTTTTGTTAATTTTTTTGTTTAATATTATTTTAGCAATTATTTACAATACAGGTTTATCGTCAATCTAGGTATATGTATAGAGACATGAGAGTGCACTGAAAAGCCCAAAGGGAAAAAAAGATTAAAGCAGCTTCACGCATCAGCCTCTGATATTTTACTCTTGGGCTTGGTGATATGACACGTTCGAATAGTTATCTTTCGACGTAATGTACGTTTCTCCGATTTCGACATGTAGCCAATATTTTACTATATACGCTGATAGACTGTTGGGTTCTTGAAACAATTTATGTTGAACTCGAAGTACTTTATCTACCTCATTGTTAAACTGCTCCAAGTAAGAAATTCTATTACCTTTATCATATGACTGCTCGGTATGACTAATCATGACATATGGCATATCCATAAAAATTTAATCAAGCTAATTATCAGGAGAATACAAAGAAAAAAAAAATTTGAAGAATGCCAAATATTTAAAACAACAGATGCACTGTAGAAGAAAAACTGACGCATTACATTTATAATTAATATTTTTAAATCACCTTACAATATTTTAGCTATTCCACCAACTGTTTCTGCCCCAGTAACATTTGATTCTTTCCGTGTTCTAATTACTCCTCGAATAAGACCGGTCGACGTACTAAGTACACTGTCAACTAAATGTATTTCCGGTCCAATTACTTTTCCAGGTAGTCCTGCAATGAAACCCTTTGATGTTTTAGTCAAGTATTTAGATATTTCACTTATACTATTCCTTCTTATCCTTTTTCTCTTAATATATTAAGAAACTATATTAATTATGTTTACTAGTGTATCTAACAATATTACAACTTCATCTTACTATTGAGTAATGTTCAATACAATTAATATCCGGCGGGATCCGAGTAAGGATAATGGCTAATCGGACAGTCACTTCCAGGTACTTATTATTGAAGACTCTCACTGGAATATTTGCGCACCGGTGCTATGGGACCGCAATTTTGTGTGTATAGATAGACACAGATATTATTTTCAGATAGGCATGGAGTACATATTCAATCTTCGACACCCGCCATAGTTCTTAACATCGGGAGTATTGCAATAGAGTCACAGAAAATCTATAGAAAAATATCATGAGAAATATGAATAAAAACATCGGAACAACTAAACCCAATTATGCGAGAGTGATAACTGTGTAGGCAACTAACGGGTGTTAATAATTAAACAATAAAAATATCATTTTGGTACCATTCATGGAATTACGATCAATTATCTATTGAACAAACATGCTCCTAGTAATTGGTTCAAATAGAATAGACCAATAAACAAATTTAACTGAGCTAATAACTTACAAATGAATAAAATAACCAACTTAGATACTTACCAGTTTGATAACTAAAACGAAAATGGGAACTCGAGGCGACGTGAATCTATAAAACAGAATAAAGCGTTGCGTGAGGATGCTGGCGTAAACAAATCGATACTAACAATCTTGATCTGCGTTATGTTTTTATTTTAATACTACGCATATATTATTTATAAATATACTTACTTTCCCGTGAAGTCATTTCATGTAATCAGTTTCGGACATCACTATCGTATGCCTAGTGATCCACACTACGTGTACGCATAAAGAAATTTTATATTGTTCAAGCTTGTTTCATAATCATTCGCGAGTAAATCGCTGGAACTACCCGTATTTGTAATATGAATATAGGATCTAGCGCATCTGTTATTTTCTACACTAATCAATCGGTAATCAGTTGTCTAACCTTTAAAATATTAAGGTATGAAAAAAAAAAAAAATGTAATTTGCATGGTGGTAGGGTTCTTCTAAGTCCGCCTGGCTAGCTACCACCGTCAAGTTGAAAATCTGTCGCCAAGCACCTGTAGCTGTGTTCCGGCAGCTACACTTGAGAGCCAGTCTCCCTCTAGGTTTAGCGTGATTTCCATCTTAGACCACATCATCATTTAACATCAGATGAGATTGTGGTCAAACGCTAACCTATAAAAGTATTTAAAAAAAAAAGTGAAGTAAATAAAGAAATCAATGGCGTTATGAGACGAATCTTATCTTACATACTGCGAATGAAGTATAGTTTAATTTTCCTGCCAAAGCTTTAGTGTTCGGGCCCTGTTTAAAAATTTTGGATCAAACGTGCTATCTAAAAATACAGTATTATCAAATAAGCTTAAGAAATTGCCTGATATATTGATACTACTATCAAGAACACTGGGAAGACATATGAACGGAGCTGGTGCCCATTTTTTTTTTAATGTTTTACAGGCACGTGCTTGATGTATCGCACTTACCAGCTAGCTTCACTCTTCTCTTAAACACTCCCAAGTTATAGGATGACGTAGCCGTGCTTATCATAAATATAGAAAAAAAACGATTCCACGAAAATTGCCTTTTATGTTACATTAACCTCCCGCTACGCCATGCGTTAGAGATATAAAACATTTACACGTGATTCGAACATCAGTGAGTGCGCCAATTAAATAAAATATATAGAAATTAAAACTCACCATAATCAAAAACAATACGAACTTTATTGGTACCATTTTAATTTGCGAACACAATGAATATAGTTCACCTTATATTATTTTTTTTGCTCCGAAACGAACGCCTTTATATATTACGCAAAGATAAACATAATATAATAAAGCAAACATTCTTGTTATTATTTCACTAGCAACTCAACCTGGCTTCGCTCGAGTGTAGCTTATCAATTTAAAAAAATAACTGACATATCGTTATAGAGAAAGATTTATGTTTTATGATCTTAACAATAATTCAATTACCTATAACTTCAAATAATATCTAAATCTAATAATAAATTATAATTTTTTGTTCCTAACAAAAGATACGTTATTAACAACTACATCAGCCCAGGTTGCAATGTATCGGCGGCGACGGGTCGGTGACTACCTACGGCTGCCGTAGTAAGAGCCTGCAGGCGATAAACCCAGGCCCGTTCGTCGCCTTGGCAAGACTAAGATGCATTAGTGTTCCTTACGCCTCCCACCAATTCGTCAGGGGAGGGTCTAATATTACGCCTTCCATTTTATCTCGAGGCCCTGTTGAGGAACCAACACCTGCTGGTTGGGGTAGAAGTAGTGCAAAGGCAGTTCCTGCCTACCCGGCTAAAGGGTGCGAGAAGAACACCGAGGCGGCTTAGTAAATACAAATCTGGCATTACCATCTATGCAGTCCGGAGAGATGGGGATCTAAGAAGATTACTCCGCGAGAACAAAAAAAATACCACTTACCTACTCCTCTACTTTGATTATTATATAAATATCATAATTTGTTATACATTAATTTAAATACAAGCCTTATAAATTTGGAGACGCTATTTAATTATGTAAATACACGTCAGTCACAGGTGTTTGTTTAGTCGTTTACAATTCATTATTTCGATTTAATTTCTCGAATGTTGTAAAAATTTGCTGCTTGGTTCACTTTCAAGGTTATAATTGATTTAAAAAAAATCTAGTATTCTTTGTGTATGTGCAATTTTCGCTCTCTTTTTCATCTACACAAGCATTTTTCTGTTTACTTCATCGAAGAATTTGATGGCATTTGAAGAGATAATAGCTTAGTTGTTAGCATGTTTTGATATTTTTTTAAATACTTTATAGGTAAGCGTTTGACCATAATCACATCTGATATTAAATGATGATGTGATCTAAGATGGTCACGCTTAACCTAGAGAGAGACTGGCTCTCAAGTACAGCTGCCGGAACAAATCAACAGATGATTGGCGACAGATTTTCAACTTGAGGGATGTAGCTAGCCAGACGGACTTAGAAAAAGCCCTACCACCAAGCTATGGTTTCATCATGATGTTTTCCTTCACTGAAAGCTCCGACTCAGTTGCTTGGATTCGAACCTACGTCCTTCGACGCTGTGTCCGAACACGCTATCACGCTATCATGTCCATTGGTATATATTTGAATCTTTGTGAATAAGTCAGAGATTTCTATGAAGAAAAATATCGTGATAAAGCCATAGAGCATGATGCTAAGGCTTTTGTAATCCTCTGACTAACTGCCACCTTTAAGTATAACATCTGTAACCAAAGATTTATAGATGTGTTCCGGCAGCGACATTTCATAGCCAGTCCTCGCCCGAGTTTAATATGTTTACATTCTTAGAAAACGTCCTCATTCAACATTAAGTGAGGATATTGGTCAAACTTTAAAACTTGTAACATAAGATAAAAAAAGGTATATGAGATATTAAGTTACAATTCTTATAAACCTAAAACACAATGATTTTGTTCATACAGACAAAAAAAAAACCATTTTAACACGAGACTGAAATAATAACAACAATTTTTCTTGGGTTATTCTCTGCCAAAATGGAACACTTAAAAAAATCAGTAGGTACAGGCGACTATCTTTTTGGTATATATATTTCGAAATATGATCAGTTTATTGTGGTCTCAAGGATTTACACTACAAAATTTACAATAGTAAGTTACATACGGTGTGGTTGTATGTTAAAATTTTTATTGTTTTTATGTATTTGACGTGGAAAATAAAAAAAATTGTATGCGTACTTATGTACACGCTTTAGAAGTTATAATACTTCTTTGGCGTAACAAGATAAAAATCTTTTCAAAACATTTTATCTTTCGCCTTATTCTACGTTTGTAGAGAAAACGACACTAACAATAGAAAAAAGTATTTACGTATGTACATACTTTTTTTGAATAATATGTTGACTATAGCTAACTTCAGGGTGTCGGTTTTACGTGACGGCGTGCGCGCGCATCGTACAAATTTACTCTCATCATTTTTCTCGAACGCGCCAAAAGAAGTATAACTTCAAAAGAGCAAATCAACTGAGTAGTTATGATGAGAAATGTGATTATAAAGGGCCTTTGACAATGAAACCCTAATAAAGTTCACACTCAAAACCTAAATGAATTATGTGCGATAAATTACTTACATAAAATTATTAAACTCAGCTTGATAATATATTTTACGAGGAGATTGCTATTAGCAATAATACCGCCCTTTGTACTAGGCACATAATTTGAAATGTTTTATAGTGTTTATTTATAACGTTGTACAATAAAGATATTTTTTTTTTTTTTTTTGTTAAATTAATCATATATTTAAAGTCAAAAGCCTATTTCAAGTTACCTTTGTTAAAGTATTATATAATATCAAAGTCTTAAAGTACAGAGAGAAACAAAGATAAAAATAGAACAAGTTATAAATACTTTAATATAGCTAATTTCTAAGTGAGGTACAGAGAATCATAAATAGCTAATTCTAAAAAGTATACAAGTATAAATACATATCCTGTTGTAGTTTATTACTGCTGCTTATATAGTGTGCCTTGTATATGCACTACTTGGTATCGATTTGTAAATTTGGTGAAATTTAAGATATCATGAGCATCATAAGTATATTTACTCACAACTTCTGTAAATTCAACAAAATTTAAATCTTTAGCGATTGTGGCCTCTGAAACAAGTGATAAATCGAATGAAATGCGCAAAGATTAGGAAAAGATAATATAATAACTACAATTGAACGACAACGTAAAGTACATCTAAAGTGTAAACGACACCGGGATAATGAAACTTTACAATGACAGTAGATTTGTTTTATTCCCCATATGGGTAGCTACGCTTATAAGTGTGTTCCGGCAGATGCACTTTTGACCCGGACACTTTTGAGTTTGTCGTGCTGCGATTGTAGACCAGTAGACCACATCTTACTTTAACATCAAGTATGGTTGTGGTCAAACAAGGAGACCAAAAAAGTATAAAGTAAGAACACGTCTTGAAACCGAGCCTTCTTGATAGGATCCGTAGTTAAATCCACGTTCGACAGTCGGCGCAGGTAGAATTACTTCATTTTGTACTACTAGCAGAAGATTTACGAAAGTGGTGACTTCGAACGATGAAGTGCGGCAAGTCTGTACCCGAGTATAGGTATATATGTAGGGCCTAAATGAAAGGCCGTGGTATATTGTATGAAACACTCTATTTTTTTTGTGTGGCCTGTGTCCATAAATATATGTTTTGTTAACGTGTGAATCATAAGTTTTAGCCAAGTACTATGTAGTAAGTTGACGTCGGGTACATTATAGTAATAGTTGATGCAATTTATTTTGCATACATCAACACGTCAGGACTCGTTGGTAATTTTAAATTTCTTCGCCATTTGAAAACATAATACAAGGCGATTATAAGCGGTTTTTTTTTAAATATTAATTTCGATCTGGACTCAGATCAACTATACTTACGCATTAATCGAGTTTCATGAGCAAAACAACAATTAACTATAGGGTAAATATAGGATTGATTCACCCGAGTGCTGAATTTGCTTTGTTTAGAAGGACTTCTCTTCTCGAGTACGGAACACGTACGTCAAAAAAGATGAACAATAATCGTGTAATTCAACTCATCGTTTATAATAGTTATATTTTTTATTGTAATTATGTCTGTCGTCCCTCTTTAACTGTGCAGAGTGAATGGGATAGAGATACCAAAGATAAGTCACTGCATACAAATAACACCGTAATCTTATCTTACTACTTATAAAAAGTACGTACCCGGGAACAATGATGGACATTGACACATGCATTTTAAAAAAAATTTAGAAAATTCTGTCACTGAAAATGATACTATATTTTCTTGTTCCGAATCAAAATCCTCGTCTGTATCTGCAAATATACTATTAATTAATTTATAAATGACTAACGGCCACCGGCGACTTTTACTGCGTTTGAATCTTTATAAATTATGAAGCCATACATTATCAAATAAAAAAATATTTTTTAACTTATTTGACAGCTATTGTCCTATTATGTTAAAAGTAAAAAAAATGTCTTCACACATATTTGGTAGCCTATTCATGGATCATTTATAAGTTATATTACTGAATACTTTTATCCAAACCCTGTACAGTGCCCGACATTTATTTTGGCTCGTCGGGGAAAAGAGCGAGACGTCCAACAACGATCGGCTTGCTTCAGTTTTGTAGAGCATTTTCTCTATCGCACGGCGCAATCAGCGCCATAGACAGACAAAGATAACGTTACACGAAACTGAAATTAGCCGGTTATCTCAATCTCCTCTCCGACGTTTCAAACCATATATCGGATACATACTGTAAGTAACTTTTACGTGCAAAAGTAGCAAATATCCATCTATCCTAATTAACTTTCGCATTTATAATATTAATAAGACAGTCATTTGACGTCAACAAATGACAATAAAAGTGCGCGGGCCCGCGGGCACTTCTAGTAGTGGATATGACTTACTTATCAAAGGAAGAGAAGTAACTAAAGCCAGACCCGTGACGCTGATAATCTGAAATTTAAAAATAGTATAAACGTCGAAATATTCAGGTTTTGTAGTTTAGAGAGTTGCATAATGTAAAAATCACATGGCCTTCAAACATCTATGCGCAGTTCGTTAACTATATCAATCACGGTTCTCAGTATGACGTACCAGCGACTCGCTCCTACTTTACAAGGTCCACCCATGTAATTATATGACGTCATAAGTATCCAAATTATTTATAACGTCTTTTTGACGCTTCGATATTTACCATATGTAAAAATCGTAAAAGGTAAAGAGACGCGACAAATAAGTAACTTTTTTCCGTTACTGTAATTTTATCTGAAACCGCACTCACACACTGTAGTCTGTGCCCTCTCGAACAATTTATCACCCTTTCGTGTGTCTGTTCTGATCAGACACTATTCAGTCTCTGTCCTGTTTCCCCTTTATACTCCTTATTTAAATGCCTCGCAGCTGTGATTCGCTAGTAAGTGCACTTCGCGTGTGTGGCCGCACGTTGTATTATTTGTCGGCCCGATGCGCGACGAGACTCCCTGGGGAGTGCCCGTCAGAATACTTCTAACGAATGGACCCAATGATCCCATTCTCTATTTCGTTTTCTACGTATGACACCATTCTGTGCACTGTATATTTTAAATTACGTGTTGTGTCTATTGAACCATCATTAATGTTCTTAGGTACAGAAACTTATAGCTGATACATTGTATGCTTCTGAGTACTTGGTATTAACATAAAACTTCACCGTAATATAGTTTTGAGTGTCTGACCATTCATTGAATTATTACATGTAACTAAATACCCCCACATGGCTCGCTGTCCGCAACAATCACATTACATAATTATTTATTTTATTAAATACGTTCACACCACGACGTGCATGTAGTCCAGTCTCAGTTACTGACAAGCAGTCATTTGTCGGTGGTAGAGCTACGCTGAAGCTATTACTGGTTTCAGCATGAATGGGTCGGCTCGCCCGGGGTAGTACCACCCTCTCACAGAAAACCGACGTGAAGTAACAGTGTTTACACTGTTGCATTTTGTTCGGTCAGTGAGAGCGCCAGAGGCCCACATATTTAAAAGGCCGACAACGCACTTGCGACTCCCCTGGTGTTGCTAGTGTCTATGGACGGCGGTGATCACTTACCATCGGATGACCCACCTGTTTGTTTGCCCCCTATAATATAAAAAAAAGTCATCATTACTGGCTTCAGCGAACATACACGATGCACTACAGAAACCAAGCAGTCTCAAGCGCATTTCAATCGCATTTCACGTGTTTTATTATAGTGTACTCGTATGCGTAAAGCGGTGTAGGTCCTTTGCGTATACCTAACCTACAGACTGCACTTGTAAAACTTTTAGCAGTATGTAAAAAGTGTTACTTTTACTGGCGTCACGCAGCGCGCAAAACCTACAGGCTAGGCTTGTAAAAGTTAAAGATGCAGATACAATTTATTATTAAATTGTAAAGCTGTAACTGTACCCTTAGTCTCCTGACTATATATATACTATAGACTACTAAAGACTATGTATATATACGCATATATATACCATATAAGCAATTCAAGTGAGTTTATTTATCACGTTTTAACGGCTTCATTAAGTACCTAACTGATCATTATTAACTTTAGGGTACACGTTGTCAAGGGAACAGAAAAGAATACAAGGTAACGCGGTATTTACACACATGTATAAATTGACTTGCTTAGGCACGTGCTATTCCGGAGTTAGGCACTGGCTGATGGTTAGAGTTAGTTAATTTGAACCGCCGCTAAGGAGGTGTAGAGCTACGCTGAAGCTATTACTGGTTTCAGCATGAATGGGTCGGCTCGCCCGGGGTAGTACCACCCTCTCACAGAAAGCCGACGTGAAGTAACAGTGGTTGCACTGTTGCGTTTCGTTCGGCCAGTGAGAGCGCCGGAGGCCCACATATTTAAAAGGCCGGCAACGCACTTGCGACTCCCCTGGTGTTGCTAGTGTCTATGGACGGTGGTGATCACTTACCAGCAGGTGACCCACCTGTTCGTTTGCCCCCTATAATATAAAAAAAGGACATTTCCGTCGGATTATAATGTATACAACAATACTCTCCGTCGAGTGAAGGCAGAACTTTTTTGACGATATTAAAAATAGGCAAAAATAAAACAAACACTTACTAGATACATAATGGCTTTGAATTCACCCTTCATATTTGTAACACCTTACTATTATTATATGCGAAATAGATAGATATCTAAATCGTTCACATAAGTCGTCGTCGAATATACAGCCGAGGAGAACAATGATATTTATCGAACAGATATAACATAAAAATTAACCCTAGAATTATCAACCCATTTTTTAAACTGTAAACCACAAATCGGGGTAAATATTTACCGCTTGAATTTTTTGTTTTGAAAATCGTTTTTAGTACAGTAATCTGACTTATAAGTACACGATTTTTTTTTTTTTTATAACTATTTTTCTAAACGACCGATTTTCAAATTTTAAAGGGGGATACATATAGCTTGGACAAAAAATTACCATAATGATTTTGTGCCAAATTTAAGAGAGTAGCTTAAATTTTTTATTGCCTGTATCTTCTTCCAGCTAAGATTCGCTTATTTTCTATAAACTATCTTCATCGGAAATACAGTCCATTACTAATTCTTTGGCAGTTTTCCATCTTCCATCGAAGTTCGCGCCAGTGGATCGGTGTTTTTTAAATTTTATCTTTTCAACATTTGGTAAAAGAATCCAAACCATTTTAAATGTTTACTACTCCGGGTACTCCGGGTGTGGGTACTTAAAATATAAAACTCGCGACGGAAATTATATATTTTCTGATTCTTTTAACAATTATCATTAAAACCCGTGACAAATTATATACCTAAACCTTACCCGTGAATTTCTCTATCTATTGATGAAGACCGCATTACAATCCGCTCAGTAGTTTTAGAGTTTATCGCGAACATTCAGACAGACAGACGCGACGGACGACTTTGTTTTATAATATGTATGAGGTTATAATACACGAATTGGATTTATTTTAGCAAGTAAGAGAAAAATAACCTACCTACAAAATACACCAACTTAAATTACAAACCAAGGTAAATATCAACCATACATAAGATTCATGCCTTCACTCCGTCATAGAAAACAAGAAACTGAAGAATCTTGCGACCTAATGTTAGAACCTTGAATTAAATTATGGTATACGTCTTTAGTCGATACTCGATTAACTTATAAACGTAGTTTAAAATTTACCTGGGCCGATATATACTCCGGTATGTAATTCTAGGGTTAGTTAATATTGTATACACAACTGAAAATTGTGTGTATTTGAAAAAAAATAGGTATCCTCAAACTTGACTTGATTTTCCTGGAGACTTGAAAGCGAGGCAGCTATTGAGGGGGACTCCGAGGTACTTGCCTTCGGAGGCCCAGGGAATATTAATTTTGTATAGCCTGAGACGCTTGCGTCTACAACGACGCCAAATGGGATTGAAAAAATAGCAGAACTCCTATCGGGATTAAGTTCTATTCATCATCAACGGTACCATTTTACCGAGAATTCTAACAGACAGTTGGATGCAATTTCTAAGAACAGTCGGCAGCCAACTGGAAGCTTAGATCACTATATCGTCAGCATAACAACCAACCTCGATCCCCGGGGCCCGAGGTAGGTCACTGATGAACAAGTTGAAGAGTGAGGCGCGAGAGTGGATTCTTCTGGCACACCTGAGCATTTCGGGTGGGATAGGGATAGTTCACCTTCCACTCGAAAGCGGAAAGTCGTATCTGAGAAAAAATCGCAGATTATACGGACTAATCTATCGGAGACTGGAGGACTGGAGGAGTTTATATACGAGCCCGGCGTGCCAGACTTTATTGACGGCCTTGGCGACGTCGAAGAAGACTGCTATCGTGTGTTTTTCGGTTTAGGTTTCTTCGGATCTAACTCAGGATTGGGATCATTATTGAAGTTATCAAAAATATAGTTGCAAAACAACTATTATTTACCATTTCATAAAAACTATCTTGTATTGTATTATTCAATATAGTCGTTTACTACGATAATATGTTATTAAAATCGATTGAGCCGTTACTGAAGAACAAGGGTTTATAAAAACATACCTTCACAAATCAAAGTTTCCTGACCTGACCTACCGAGCAACTCCAGTGCACCGGCAGCACCTCTCAGCAGCTCTCCTGGCACACAAGGCCGTCCCCACTAGCTTCCTCGCCTCCTAAAGCTAAGCCCCAGCCTCGGAAGGCCCAGTCCACTCCTGCGCCACCTACCGCGTCTTCATTATCGACCACCGGTATCGACTGGATAGCTCAACTCCTTTTAGTACACGATGTACAAGAAATACTCGCGTTCAACGCGCTCGTCAATAGTATGTCTAAGCTTGGGCTCTTAAAGTCGATCTCAGCTATCCCGGCCGTTGCAACTACGTTACAACGTCTAACCCGCACCGCAAATATATAAATTCGCGATAATCATAATCAGTTCGAACCCGCGTGTTCATGTACATTAGACCGACACAATAGGAACTCGTAAGTAATTGTATAGTTAATTTGGCACCGCGCCCATTATTCTTCATTATCTTGATGTCCTCTTAAAAGGTACGTGTTTGCGACCACGCCCGCACCCTCGTCACGTTGTCTCTGGTAGCATCTCGAGCCTAGGTTTGGAGCCGGTATGCAGCCCTCGTGTATGGTACTCGCGCGAATACAGTGACTCACGCTAGTTTTACACATACACAGATCACCCCACACACGTGGCCATATAGGTATACCTAGTGGTGGCCTGTTTTTTTGCCTTATTCGAACTACAATAGTTTAGAACACAGTAGTCAGATACAAAGCACACGTATGCGTTCGTGAAACATAGATTATACATGTATTTTTCACGAATTCATATATGTATGAAATGGATAGTTGAGCTCTTATCTTAGATAGTTTAATCAGATCGGGAAACTCGGCGACAGTTCAAGCCGAGGCGCACCGAGTGCCCTTGCACTGATCGCCTAAACAAATCGGGTGTGTGTGCCATAAACGCTCCCCTTAGTAGTCCGGTGAATCTGTAGAGGCCAAAAGAGCTAACAGGGTATGTCAGTTCGAAAAAAAAATCTCAGAAATACTTAAAATAGAGTAACAGAGTAATATAATTTTAAACATTACCCAACATTTTCCAGAAAATGTAATAATAAGAGCATAGGTGTTCAATACTGAAAATCAGGTTTCATCCAACTAACCGAAACAAAAATCCATTGACATGTTTATTGGATATAAAAATATTGGATACATTTTTTTGTAATTTAATAACTACTCCTATTAGCGTGATTTACTTTTATAAAGTAAAAAAATAACGTATCTTCCATGGGCAAATTCCTGATGGTTTTAAATTAAAAAAAAAATAGGTTAAAGTTCTTTTGATTTTGATAAGTTTGCAACCACATTATGAAAGTATAAAACAATGAAGTAAAGCAAATAAATTTACACGCAAATAAACTGACGCGTCCCGTCGCGTCGTTTATGCACAAAAAACTATTGCGTAAGCGCGCTCGCCCAAGGACAGTCGGACAACAATCACTGATGTATCGCTCTGGAGGGCGATGCGCTCGCGCTTGACGCTGCAGAAGTGCGGTAAGAGATGAGGTGCTCTCTGTTTCACGCGCTATAATGTTTGTATTTTAATAACACGCCCATTTAAACTGCACTAGCAACTAACAACACACTGAACAGCCGTAATTTAAGAACTGTAAAAATAATATTAATATTGAAATAATTAATAATTCGTGCTTTACCTATATACACTTTGTTCTATATTTTAATAGAATCTATAGCGTCATGTAAAAATTTGTTGGTTTTCATGGTTGGTTTTATAAATTCATGATTCGTGCCATTATTTCTATAGGATTTAAACGTTGCTGAAGTCTTTTAGAGTAGAGTTATCTTCTAATTCCTTTATTCTGTTATTTGCTGGTAATAAACTTTTAATAATATCGTTTGTTCGTTGTCAAGAAAAACCGTTGTTTCGGTAAATTATTGTATTCGTAATTAAATGATGTAATTATATATTTATTTATATATTTTAAAAAATATAGATCGGAATTTATTTACCAGGGTGTTAAATTGATTTTTCTTTTTTTTATACTTTATAGGTTAGCGTTTGACCACAATCTCATCTGATGTTAAATGATGATGTGGTCTAAGACGATAGTCACGCTAAACCTAGAGACAGACTGGCTCTCAAGTGCAGCTGCCGGAACACACCTACGGGTGCTTGGCGACAGATTTTCAACTTGAGAGTGGTAGCTAGCCAAGCGGAGTTAGAAAAAACCCTACCACCATGCTATAGTTTCCTCCACCGAAAGCTCCGATTCAGTTGCTAGGAGTCGAACTTACGTCCTTCGACGCTGTGTTTCAACACACTACCAATTGAGCCAACATCGCTCTAATTTTTATAATGGACTTGGAATCAGCTACATCTGCATCACACTACGTAAAATTCGATACGAATCATCAAACGTATGAACTGTTCGGAACGGAGTGTTCCAACTATCATCACCCCAGTGTTTGGTAACGTTTATGCATGATGGACAAGCTTACTGGTTACTTACCTCTAATTAAACGCTTCTTGTTTCTAGGGTCTTCTAGGCCTTGTTAGAAATCTTACAACGTGATACTTCTCCTGTTCGACATTATTGTCACAAGCTAAACATTTCTCCATGTCGATGAAACAAGATAATAATACAATGTAACTATGGAAAAATAATATGTGCGACTTAACGGGAAGACAACATGTGGCTTCTATGAAATTAGCAATGACTGAGATTGGTGTAAGTCGAGAAGCGTTCACTCACAGTAGCTCATGCTGTTCGATATTCGATCTTAATATCATATTTGAAACACAATCATTCACTCTTTTCTAGTCAGATTCGGGTATTCGACGACAGCCCAAGCCGAGGTGTGCCGTGCGCCCTTGTGCTAGTCGTCTATACAAATCGGGTGAGTGCCTTAAGCGCTCCCCTTAGTAGTCCGGTAAAACTGTAGCGGCCTCCGGGTCAACAGCGTAGTCAGTTCGAAAAAAAAAAAAAAAAATTCACTCTTTACAAAACTGGCTCAAATCAGGTAAGATTGTGATGAATGGGATTGAAGAAAGAGATGTTTAATTGGTAAATTGCTTATTATTTGTATGGTTATAATTAACCGCTAATGGTAAATAGCGAGCAGTGGTGTTGAGTCGCTTATGATTGAAAAGCGAACTGGTTATACAAAATAAATTATCTTTATAATGAAATGTAAAAGTGCATGCGGTGCACTAATCACTACATAGTATAAAACAAAGTCGCTTTCTCTGTCCCTATATCCCTATGTATGCTTAAATCTTTAAAAATACGCAACGGATTTTGATGCGGTTTTTTTAATAGATAGAGTGATTGAAGAGGAAAGTTTATATGTATAATGACATAAATGAAATAGTGGAGAAATACTGTTATTTTTGAGGTTACTCCAAATTTTTGTAGGTGGAAGAGCTACGCTGAAACTATTACTGGTTTCAGAATGAATGGGTCGGCTCGCCCGGGGTAGTACCACCCTCTCACAGAAAGCCGACGTGAAGTAACAGTGCTTGCACTGTTGCGTTTCGTTCGGTCAGTGAGAGTGCCGGAGGCCCACATATATTAAAAGGCCGGCAACGCACTTGCGACTCCCCTGGCGTTGCTAGTGTCTATGGACGGTGGTGATCACTTACCATCAGGTGACCCATCTGTTCGTTTGCCCCCTATAATATAAAAAAAAAATAAAAAAAAAATAACGCGTGCGGGCCACGGGCAGTAGTGAATAAATCAAAACTACTGCGAAGCCGGAGCGGGTCGCTAGTTATATAATAACTAAAGAGCCGTTCGGCTGTGTAACTCCGAATAGGGATATGTTATAGGCTTTTAAAAATTTAATGGCAATTCCTCCGATGTGAATGTGCGAATCATAAGAAATTAAATTGAAGCGATGATGGCTTAGTTGTTACGGATCATTGCAACTAAGTCGGAGCATTCGGTGAAGGGCAATATCGTGACGAAACCAGGTAGAGCTTTATCTAAGTCCGCCTGGCTAGCTACCACCCTTAAGTTGAAAATCTGTCGTCGCCAAGAACCTGTTGGTGTGTTCCGGCATCTGCACTTGAGAGTTAGTCTCCCTCTAGGCCTAAGCCTAAGCTAAGTGTTTACCATCTTAGACCATATCGTCATTTAACATCAGATGAGATTGAAGCCATAAATAATAATCTTTGTAGGATCTTGAGATGATCATTCGTAACGATACAATTTGAGTATCATTTATTTTAAACTAATTTAAGTTATTGAATAGCATATACGTGTCTGTAGCGTGATACTCTCACCTGTGTAAATATACTGTAAACTATACATTGATTACTGTGTATTCTTAAATTTTAAATGCGTAATCTAGTTCGTTTGTTTATTTCATGGACATTATCATAGAAAAAAAATCTCCTGGTTACAGAGAAATAGTTCAACTCTACGTGAACGAAACCGTGGGAAAAGACCATTTTCCTATAAGTCTGCACTAAACGGAGCTGCTGTCCATTACATTTTATATCGTTCAGACG
Organism: Antheraea assamensis; assembly: GCA_035772565.1. Classification (NCBI taxonomy): domain Eukaryota; kingdom Metazoa; phylum Arthropoda; class Insecta; order Lepidoptera; family Saturniidae; genus Antheraea; species Antheraea assamensis. Next base: position 107,820 of record JAQQSE010000309.1, read on the forward strand.
ATCGCCATTGAAGTCGACGTGCGTAGATATTTGATAACGGAAAATACAACGAATTAAACTTTATTCAAATGCTTTCCACGTTGCAAGCACAGCCGTTTAGTCTATAAAAAACCTAATAATACCAAGGACAAGTATCTGATCTGAAAAAAAAATAACGTTTTGGTGTTTTTTTCTTATTGCACCACGGAATAGTGACTGCAGTATGCCAGATGTTGAGCACAGTACAAACAAGAAAGAACAATTAAAAGACAAGTAATCCATCGTCAGTTGCCGCTGTCATGGCGGTCTGCGTAAATGTCTCTTTACGTTACGCTTGAAAGATCCCATGTTATAGGAAGGAGAGAACACAGCGGCCGAGAGATTGTTCCACAACTCCACGGTATGACAAAGATGAGAATTCAATCATTCGTTCAATTGTGTTTGAATCCAATTGGTCGTTCGTTTGTACAATGAATTCGTACTGAGCACATCTCATTAGTTTTCGTTTTCATAGTTTAATTTTCATTTCTATAGATGAATTCATTTTCACTTTTTCATTTATTCTTGTTCTATTTTAGTTATTTTCTTCTTCTTTCTCTTCTCTTCTTTCTTTTCTTCTATTTTCTTTTAGTAGGTTCTACATAATTCAGTTTTTTAATATTATTAATTTTATGAATGAGATAAGGAGTGTTAGGTTTTCAGTCTAGTATTCTCCTTCTTATCATTGTCATTATATTATTCATCGGACTGTTGACTGTTGTATTATCCACAAGTGTGAATAAACAAATAACTCAGACAGATGCGTGCGTTCAATACCTTATTGATAATAGGAAAGGAGTTCATAACTCTATCGTTTTTTCTTCAATCAACAGTAACGATATCCAACAAAACTTCGAATTATCCTGTAAATGCAAACTACAACGCGGGCGCAACTAGTCTGTCCGAATTTAAAAAATATCACCTTTATTTACCTCCATAAATTTGGTTGTAATGTAAACTATAAGACAGGCAGAAATTTAAATTAGGTAACCAAGTTATTATTATAAGTACGAGTGTATGATATATTTTCGATACGTATCTATCATTGTTCGTTCCGAGTATATAAGAATAGAATTTTCACGAACAGATTACGATAAATATTTAGCGGCTTGCTTATTACAAAATTACCATGGCTTCCAATGGTATTTTCTTTTTGGTGAGTTTGATTTTTTTTATTAACGTTACATTGCTATGCTTATGCGTTTGTCATCCATAACAAAACCGACCACTTTGAAACACGATTCCTTTCGATCTGGCTGATTTTCTTCCACTGTCTATTACATTAGGATATTTTCATAATTTTTCGCCGACCCAAAAAGAGATGATTTTTTTCAAGGCTTTTTTTTTCAAATATGTAGCTATAATAACTTTTATTAATATGTACGTGTTTTTTTTTGTTCGTCTTATAATATATTTTCACTTAAAATAAATAAGAACAATTTTCTTTCCGAGACCCTGAATAAGACCGCGTCCAATTTGTGTTTTCAAAAAATTTTAAACCCTTAGTATTACTTTATAAATTCACAAAAATATCCAGAACGAAATTTTGAAAAAATAATTATAGACAAATATATTGAATCGATAATCCAGAAAAGATAAAATGTACCGCCTTCCTGTTTTGCGGCGCTTTATTCGGGATGGTAATTTTTTTTTAACAGGAACAAAAGAATAATTTCGGGACATTTTGATTTTTCTAGAAAAAAAGCGTAAAATTTCATAGATACTAAAATTCATAATATTTCTTCGATATTTAAATCATTTCTTATGTACTTTTTGCGGAAAGCAAATTATTTGAAAAACTTGCTATTACAAAAATATTGGCATTTTTTTTAAATACATAACTTTTGCATCGGAAAAACAAAAAGAAATTTTCCTTAAAAATGTTTGTAATATGTAAAAGTGATAGATTTATCATCGTTTGCTCTATATGGATTTTATGTATTTTTGTTTTTGCTTTTGACACACTTACGTAGGCTAGGCAGAATATGTTAAGCTTTATATTGTAAACAAAGATTTTGGTTAATTCTTACGATTCTGTGGTTCTTCTTATCTGTGGAATCCTGAGAAAAGCTAAACAGTTGCTAATATCATATTTAAGACCTTGCACTGATATATTATTATATATGGGGGAATATACAAACTCCTAATATTAAGAGATTTTATTATTTCCTACATTCTACTTTTTTATATTGGTATAAAAAAAAACAATCACACAGACAAACGGACAGGCAGACGGACAAACAGACGACCAATAACAAAAGCTCTCTGTTCCATTATTGCACCATGAATATTCACCAATAATAAAACAATATTATATATCTTCACACCTAAAAGATAATAAAAATACAAGGAACATTTAAAACGAAATGGAAATAGAAACAGTACTGCTGTTATTGGGTTCTGAAGATGTATGTAGCGCGAAACAGTTTATGTCAGTTGTTTCTCTCTTCCTTTCACACCCAGCTATAGTGTCGTGCTATGATTTCAGGTCGCCGCTACTTATAGCTTAGTGTTAGCGGCCTCTTTTCCTCAGCCTGGTAAGTAACTTTTATATAGTACACAGACGCAAAAGCAAAAACGTTCTCATGTTGAACATTTTATGTATATTCAAAGGAACACTATTTATAGATAGTTACCTTTTAGCCTGCACTCAAATTTTGTTTCATTTGAATTTATTAATTGCTTTGTCCGTTTTTCTAACAAAACAACAACTTCTAGAGGCAGTTAGAATCTCGACGTTTACCAATTGTTATTTATTCGATTATTCTTACGATTATTAACTAGAAATATGATATGAATGGAAATAGGTAATAATAGTAAGGAAAGCTGAACCTGAGAAATGTTCTTGTACACTACATGTTGCATACAACTTCGACTTTCTTGGATTTCGCAAATATCAAGTACGTACGTACATTTTTGTTTTTTAAAAATAAGCTTCCAATAAATCAAATGTTCTTGGTAAGCCAATTTTACCGTGAGACAAATATGAAATGATTTATGGAACAATCAAATATGAATAACAAATGACAATCTATTTTCTAATGTAACATTCCATATTTAAAACTACCTCATACACGCAGTTACGTCGCATCTAAGAAAGGAGTTTGCATAACAATCACGTGCTATTGCAATCGTCTTATCTAAATAGTACTGAATTTGTCATTTTAATTGATAAATAGCGTCAATGATAAATTATTAATTATTAATATAAGTAAATAGAAACAGATGGATCTTTGAGTAAGTTGATCTTTAGTTTGACCCATTGAATTTATAAGTATCTACAGATTTCAAGGTTTTCCTTTCATTAAATTTACCTAGTGTATTAGAGAGATTTCATCCTTGTGATTGACCCTAACCATCGATGTACTAAAATTACAGGGTGTAATTTTTACACATTTTAGTCGGTTCGATTCCCGGGTGAAGCAAGAGAATCTTTAAAAATCTTTGAACGCAGTTTTATTTCTTTTCAAAAATAAAGGAATATTTCTTTGGGGTAAAATTTGCTATCTCTATTATTTAAAGTATTTTCCCTCCAGGTGGCATTAAACAATTCCAACCTGTATATATAACGCAAATATCACCTCCATGAATGGTTAATAATATCAAATACAATTGGTTACTGACGACTATTCGATTATATTTTGGTTAACATGGCATATAACCTTACTTTAAGTATTTACTGTAAATCAAAACTGCCCTTAATGACATAAATTCAGTGAATAGCTTAGAAGACATAAATCACTACATAGTATAAAACAAAGTCGATTTCTCTGTCCCTATATCCCTATGTATGCTTAAATCTTTAAAACTACGCAACGGATTTTGATGCGGTTTTTTTTAATAGATAGAGTGATTAAAGAGGAAGGGGTATATGCATAATAACATCCATTAAATAGTGGAGAAATATTGTTATTTTTGAGGTTTCTAATGTGATGTCGTAAATAATTACATTTTCTCCGCTCACATTGCAACAAACGCAGGCTGAACCGTAAAAATGTAGTGTATGAATTTAGATATTCCAAAGATAGCAGGAAATCTACATGGTATAGGGAAGGGGGAATTGTTTTACTCCAAATTTAACGCGTGCGGGCCACGGGCAGTAATGAATAAATCAAAACTACTAGATCGATTTTAATCATTTTTTCAGTGAATGACATAGGCTATATATTTTATACCCGTGCGAAGCCGGAGCGGGTCGCTAGTATACATATATTTAAAATAGCTGTGCCCGCGACTTCGTTCACGTGGAACGGAATACAACGGTGATTAATGAAACACTCTGAATTGATATCTGTATATCTTGTATATTTGTAATGTCATGTGCCAGGCTAAAAACTAATAATGGCCGTACCCCTTTGTCACTTCAATAATAACTCAAAATTAGGGTTTCCAAGGTCCTTTGATGTATGTAAAAACCGAGGGCCTAGCTATATTGCTGCGTCTATCGTCATACAGTCAGATAGTTCGTAGCACACGATGGTATTGTGTGCCCACATCTAAATTTATTGCGAACATGGACGAAACTTCGTGAAGATACACGCAGGTATAGGAGTGACATAACACTAATATTCTAATTTAACAACTGTAAAAATAATATTAACCCTTGGACTGTACAAAACCATAAAGATTTAACTTCTATATAAACGAATGTAAGCCTCATGAGGCATAGGTCAATAGACTGTTTTTTTTTTTTATATTATAGGCGGCAAACGAACAGATGGGTCACCTGATGATAAGTGATCACCGCCGTCTATAGACACTAGCAATACCAGGGGAGTCGCAAGTGCGTTGCCGGCCTTTTAATATATGTGGGCCTCCGGCACTCTCACTGACCGAACGAAACGCAACAGTGCAACCACTGTTACTTCACGTCGGTTTTCTGTGAGAGGGTGGTACTACCCCGGGCGAGCCGACCCATTCATGCTGAAACCAGTAATAGCTTCAGCGTAGCTCTACCATCTACATGTTAGCAGCATACGCTTAAAAAATACCTGATTTATTACAAAACTTTGAAAAATAATAAATGATAAATTGTAAAATAATAATTTTCATGTCAAATGTATTTTTAAATTATATTTTCATTTGTACGAACTTTTTTTACTAAACCATGAAATTTACAATTTACGATGTAGTGAAATTAAAAAAAAAATTGAAAATATAATCTGCCATTTTAAATCGGAGTCTTAAAAAATCAGCCGAAGGCTTATAATATTCTTTCATATATACTTCACATAGCTCATTCTTATTATTATTTTTATGTTATCCTTTCTTTTATTTGCACTACCTGCAGTCTTTTTGCTCCAGAGTACCGCTGGAAGAAAATGCGAGCTCCCTAATGCATAAACCAAATAGTATTTATTAAGTGAAAGCGTAATTAAGACATTAGAATCAAGGTTAATTTATGAAAATTATAATTCGAAATAAATCTAACAAACAGAAATAATTTCATTGTTATCTGTACTCTTCCTTGCATAATATTCTTACCACAGTAAACCAATAAAATTTTAGTTTAGCGCCATCTGTTGTCGTCTAAAATGTAGTCTGTTATTGCTTCTAAAGACGATTTTTTCTTACATTTATGTTCAATGAACAATTTTAGTCTCAATTTTTTTATTGTAATAACAAATTTTCCTAAAATGTGATAAGTATCAATAACTTGTAATATTTACAACACAAAACTAATTAGAAATTTACAAATTTAATCATAAACCTTATGCGATCGAAAAATAAGAATCATATCTTAGTTATACAAAGTACAAAGTAAGTTATTCAATTTATAGAAATATGTAATATATGTAATTGGCCAATTTTTAGAATGTATATGTCGGCGCCTCCCCAAGATCCATCGCAAAATATGACTCTTGATGAGAACCAAATCAATTATATTTATTTTGATATAGTCACTCTACAATGATTGTGCCAAGAACGTCCTTTCAACTTGTCTTTACACAACTTTACAACTTTGTATTACAAATTTGCAACTCACCAAACCACGCCATCTTTTATAATCTTATTATTTTTATTACAAACATAATTAATATTAACGTTTTATAAAACAATATAAATTAATAATGCTATTTTTAATCTTTATTAAATGTTAAAATATATTTTAATTCTCTTTACTATTTAAAATAACAACTAAAGTACACCGGAAATATCACAGTTAACACATGGCGTGACAGAAAAGGAATTATATTTATACTTGAATATTCTTAAAACAATATTAGATAATAAATTAACTTCTGTATTATCTAATATTGATAATAAATTATGAATTACAATTTATTATTCTATATTTAATTTACTTTTCAATATTTTATTTACTTTATAACAAAGAGAAGCTAATAATATTTCCTGTTTTATTCAAGTTCTGAATTATCCGATAGATGGCACTACAGATAATTAAGCTTTGATTTAATTTGTTACTTACTTATATTAAAACTAGATGGCCGCATAGTAATGCGCGCCCATATATATTATAGTAGTAATAGATTTAGAAAATGGCGGATGAGCGCCATCTATTTGCAATAATGCATATTAATTAATTACTGAACATCTTAGGTTATTTATTAATATTTATTTATGCGAAAATAAAATATTAACCATATTTCTTTCGTCCTATGTCTCAGTAATGTAATACTGTGGTAATGTTTATTTATGATATAAAATACTCTGATTTTTAGATGAGGCTAAAGTCCATTTACTTATCTATTTTTCTCTCGTACTTAACTCCCGTCGTCAATAAAATTACAATAACTTTTGATAGAGCTAACCGATTTTAATGAAACGAAAAATTTATGTTGCTCCGGAATATGCTTGATTATTTTCTTGCTAGAGTTTTATCAGAAACCTAGTACTTTACCATTGATGCCTGTTCAAACAAACAGACAGACATTTCTAAAAATGATCGAAATGGATTCTATTACTTATTCCTAGACACCTGCAACAATTTTTTTCTCAAAAATCAAAAATGTACAGACACGATGGATTTACATTCTTATTATATGTATAGATTACGTCTAATAGAAAAAAAATCTTTGTGTAAAGATACTCTAATGAAACTCTTCTATGACTTTGATGAAGTCTAAATAAATCAAACATGGATCTAAATTCTTTAGATACTTATGACCCTATATTAATACGTTGAACCCGTGCAAAACCGGGGCGGGTGGCTAGTTTAAAAATAAATACTAAAATATTTTAAGAAAAAAATAGTTACTAATTTGTAGGAGATGAGAAAAACGAAGTCAGTGTGTAAAGACCCACCCCTTCGCCATACTGAGACAGCTTAGTCGCCACTCCACACCTATCTCACTATCTGCCATATATTAGTTAACCAAAGATATAAAATCCTGGTTTAAGCATTATATTGATATAATTATTGCCATGATTGTTTAGAAATTAGGACTCTTCTACGTTGTGAATTTAAACAAATTTATAGTAAACAAATTCTTTTAATCTGGTACTCAGAAAACATTACATAGATCAAATCTAGTATATTTAGAACTTTAGCAAACACATGACAATAAGTTATAAATGCAATTATTTCAAAATCAAATAAATAAATTAAAGATAATATCTATATGTAACACTGTATTCATAATATGTTCACTTAATTTCAATATACATCCTACTCTTAGTTATAATAAAATAAAATTGTGTCTTAATTATGTGTATGTAGGTTGTGTTAAAATGTTCCCTAATTTCCCCCGGAAGGGGGGGAAGCCCCAATACCGTCCCAAGTCCCGCCTCTTAGAAGCACTATTAAATTTATAGTGACACCCAATAGTCAACTACCACAAGCATTGCTAGGGAGTTAAGGGCAAAAGGCAGGATATAAGGATTCTGGAACTAGCTCCTTAATTGTATAATGTAAAATATAATGATTCAATCTAATAAGTGATTATAGCTAGTCTACTATCAGACATACCATGATCCTCACCGAAGTAGCGAAAGCTCCAAGGTGACAAAGTCAACCGAGGAGAAAATAAGTAACTTACTTCAATCCAAACCTCCCCGCACAGGAAAGAAGGCCAAAATAGACACTGGGATAAGTAGGAGGGAGACAAAGCTCAGCTCCAATCCACTCGTCTGGCGTCTAACACTGTGTGGATCGACGGATATGGATATAGGGAAGACAAGAAACACCCTAACAAGTATTCAGATTGTTTGGAGGAATCACAGCAGCCTGTATAGAGATTTCGCTAACACACCCATCGGATTAAATTACTGCCTTTTAAATGGTAGACATAACCAGTAATGAATTATTAAAATCACACTAGTTCCAGAAGGATAGTGGATAGGTTTTAGTAGCATTATGTGCAGAGTTAAGTCAGCACCAGCATTTGTATTACAAAATAATATTGTAGATATTAATTTAGATTGGCAGTTGAACATCTGATTGGTTCCAGTCACCATTAATTTATAATGTGCTAACCGAATCCCACACAGATTATTCATTTTACCAATGTTGTTATTATATAACAATAAATTAATTTAATAATGCCGTGCTAACTCTACTCAACACACATTTCAGCCGTGAATGTGGTAGTTGACTATATAGGCATAAGGGCTATTTTGTCCCTTTAGCAAATCAACAATACAAAAAGTGTAGTGTGGTGTGGTGTGGTGTATATTTACATGATTTTGTTGGAAAAATAAACTTAACACTACAATCACTTAAACATAATTCCTTTCTTAGTTATCTATGTATGCTCATATAATCCTAAAATATAGAATTTAGATTATCTTTAATTAAACTTAGCCTACATATATTCCTCATTGTCTCCTTCCTTCCTCTTCGCTATCCAGCAAACTAGTTTTACTTGACAGAGAGAGAGAATTCAAGAACCGCCGAAGCGTATATGCTTTAGGTGCCAACTCAATTCAACGCCTACTGGGACTTCCTATAATAAAACACTGATGAGTAAAAGCTTGTGTAGTGGAATCACCTCAGTTTAGCAAATGATGTATTAATGAATTACAATATTGTGACGAATCTACCCGAACCAATTTTACCTCATTCCGATAGTATTATCAGAACTACAAAACCTTTAGCTGATGTACAGTAGTGTTATGTACGTATGTGTCTTTGTTTGAATTCTATAGATGATTGTTACAAAGTACATATAAACAAAGTATAATATTAAATTACTCACACTCTTGTAGATCTAAAAAATACAATGTACATATAAACAAAGTATAATATTAAATTACTCACACTCTTGTAGATCTAAAAAATATACCTTTTAAATGGGTTGAAATATATTTAGTTTACCTTATATTATATAAAACTAATAATTTGTTGAAATTCTACTACTATGTTATAGAATTCAAAGTCTAATAGATATTTGATATTTTTAGCATTAGATGTATATTTACTGAAGTTAGTTGATATGTCTGTAAAGAGTTGTGTGTGGAGTTGTGACATTAACAAAGAGGTTTATATTATAACTATAGGTTATAACTTTCAGTGTATTCCAGTACACATTCTTTTGTATTATAAACACAAAAGGATGTCGAATGAGTTACGTCAAGGCTAGGGCCGACTAACACCAGGCGGAAGATTCACGAGGTAGATGATGTCGGACAATGAAGGCTACCGGTTCGTACTTTGGTGAAGAAGAACTATGCTTCTAAGACCAAACCATTCCCCGGGTCAAGGCAAACGTATCGACGACAACTACCCAGTTCGTCTTTAGGCATACAGGAACCTCTTCGCTATCCAGCAAACTAGTTTTACTGGGCAGAGAGAGAGAATTCAAGAACCACCGAAGCGTATATGCGTTAGGTGCCAACTCAATTCAACGCCTACTGGGACTTCCTATAATAAAACACTGATGAGTAAAAGCTTGTGTAGTGGAATCACCTCAGTTTAGGGAATGATGTATTACTGAATTATAACATTGTCACGAATTTATCTGAGTCAGTTTTACCTCATTCTGATAGTATTATCAGAACTACAAAACTATGTACAGTAGTGTTATGTATGTATGTATGTGTTTTGTTTGAATTCTATAAATAGTAGTTATAGTGTACATATGTAATAATGTATAATTTTAAATTACTTACAGTCTCGTAGATCTAATAAATGTACTTTCTAAATACAAATTACCGACTACAATGCTTAACACAACAATACCTCTTCTTTTAGATATTTCAATATTTCTACGACGGAAAATAACTGATAATTCGTTTACTATAATACCAAAATTACTGTGGGATCTCCCTGACACTATTAGCGAACTCACGCGCACTATCTGAGACTACTATTAACACCCTAAATACTAGTAAATCGAATAATAACTTGGAAGAACATTATTTACTTTTGTTCTATGTAAAGCACTATGATTCTCTAACTTTTCTAAACTGCCTAGACTACCTCTAGACAGTCATTACGACCGCTAAAGCACTTCCCGATTCTATCAACTGCCTAAAACTGCCCTAGACCGTCATTACGACCGCTAAAGCACTCTGATTCTAAAACTCTTTAAACTGCCTCGATTCCCTAGTTGAAACCCCTTTTATCCATGTGCCCCTCTCCCAAATCTCGTTAAACAATCAGTCCTTTCATTCCTCGAAATTATTGATATTTTTCGGGTTTTTTCCGTTCTTAATTTACCACTTATTCCTCCTTCTCACACAATCCATCTTTTGTTTCAAGCATTAAACATAAACAAATTTCTATAGTTCCCCTTTGTTATATGATTGTTGACCTACTTTTTTTTCATAATCTTAAACAACAATCCATCCTTTGTTTCAAGCATCGAAAATTAAACAAGTTTCTATAATGCCCCTTTGTTAAATAATCGTTGACCTACTTTTCCATTCATAATCGTAAACAATGATCCCTGATTTGATTCCCCATTGGTCATTTATTTTAAACACAGTACAACCAATAGAAATTCTTCACTTTTGTCTATGATTTTACAAAGTTCTATATTTGCATAAAGATTTTATACTGTTTTTACTTTAATCTAATTCACAATAACTGTTAATATATATTACAAAATTTTACGAATATAATATAATATGTATTTTCCCTTTATTCCTTTTATTTAAACTGTATTATAAAAGTTTCCAAAGTTGGCGCTAGTTACGTTATCGTACTATTATTTTGTTTGTCAAAATTTCGATACACCAATATTGACCAAGTATGGAAAACTCTTTATAATTCTAACTAGATGGAGTTGTTCGTATAATTTTTTTTTTCTATAAGGGGCCGGTATAGATCCGTTACAAGTGTCGGAGGTATAAATAGATAATTGCAATAATATTTCTGTAATAAAAGTACAACAAAATGCATTCATTACAGAGATATCACCGCCGATGCAGCAATCGCCAGAGCTGTTGGTTTCGAGGTTCGTGCTTGAGAACAGGTATGTACCTATGTTCTATAATATAAAAATGAATCGCTGAATATGTTACTAAGCGCAAATCTCGACAGCACCTGAACCGATTTCGCTAATTCCTTTTTTAGAATAGTCCTTGAAGTACGAGGATGGTTTTTACCAAGAGAAAAATTTAAAAAAGTCTTAAAACCAACACTTTTCTATACTCTCAAACAAACGATTCGTAATAATACTTAAAGATCAATTTGAACTTCAATACCATACCATAAAGTTTAAGTGTTAGTAGAGAGGTTCCGGGAAGGCAAAACAATTGAGTGACGTTAGTATCGTATAAATATTAATGCCAATATTTATACGATGATAACATTTATCATTATGTAGTGTATTGTAATAGTACTGGGACAGGATACATAGAATAATTGTGTGTACGTGCACTCGGCAAGGTCGCGTGGGACGACTGACTCAGAGGGCTGCGTGCGCGACGTGCGGGTGTTGCTCGATGTGTCGGGGTTGCGCGGAGCGCGTGCGGTGCGGCTGGTATCGTTAGACGCGCTTCTGATCGTCCAACACGAATGGGTTCCACTGTGCGACACGATGTTTGTCATCGGTGCCACAATTAAATAGCGTCCCGAATAGCAGTATAAGTATTAAAAAAAAATTAAAAAATCGACTGTTAGGCGCTACGAAGTTCGCTGGGTCAGCTAGAAATTTATATAAAAGTAATTTAAACTTTGTATATAATAGACATCCGAAACTATTTGTATAGCAAGTCATTTGACTTCTAAATATTACTTATAATAAAACAGTAGAGATACCAATGATGTTATAAGTAAAAATATGTAGATACTTATCTCCTTTTGTCCTGTGAAGCTGTGAAGGCCCATCGGGTCAACAGCGTTAGTCAATTCAAAATTTAAAAAAAAATGTTACCTACATGAAATTATGTCAACCAAATGGCACAATAACGTACACACTACATATAGTCATATTGTTACGTGACACTACATCATATAAAATGTGCAAGTAAGAAGAGACGATGTCTTTAATATTAGCGGCGAAAGAGAAATATGTTGCTTTCTATCTTCCCGAGTAAAATAATAATAATTAAACTGATACGACATCTTGTTATATACTATAACTAGCGGCCCGCTCCGGCTTCGCACAGGTATAAAATATATAGCCTATGTCATTCACTGAAAAAATTATTAAAATCGATCCAGTAGTTTTGATTTATTCATTACTGCCCATGGCGCGCACGCGTTAAATTTGGAGTAACCTCACAAATAGCAGTATTTCTCCACTATTTAATTTATGTTATTATACATATAAACCTTCCCCTTCAATCACTCTATCTATTAAAAAAACTCATCAAAATCCATTGCGTAGTTTTAGAGATTTAAGCATACATAAATATATAGGGACAGAGAAAGCGACTTTGCTTTATACTATGTAGTGATATAGGTAAATGCATAAAAATACATTAACTGATAACTTTATTTGTATAAAATTAAGTGGTATAAAAGTGAATACTCAATAAAAATAGGTACACGAAAAAGTAGGTCGTGGTGGTCCAGTGGTTTGACCGGTAGAATCAATTAAACCGATGTCCACAGGTTCAACCCCGGCGTGTATCAACGAATTTTTCGGGATTCGCGTACATTTCGGCTGACGGTGAAGGAAAACATCGTGAGAAAACCTGAACCTGAGAAATGTTCTTGTAGTACCAACGTATGTGGGAACAATATAGTACTGTGGATTTCTCAGAATTTGAAATCGCCAATACGTTGTGGGCTGTCGTCGTGATTATGCCCTATACCTTTGGGAAGAGGCCTATGACCCTGCAGCGGGTCCCTTACAGGCTGATGATGATAATGACACGAAAAATGTAATCAATTTTATTTTGTAAATTGTCTACGACTTGACACGACTACATCTGACAAACACAGTGAATAATATAATTAAGTTAATTATAGGTATCAACTTCCAGCCAATTTAAAAATACAGTTCACTACCTAGTGTAGATACCCCGACTTGTATAGGTGTTATAGTTGCCACCCTACTGTTCTTAGATATTATTTTAATCATTGTTCGGGGAAAAATATCTATATCCTGGTAATGATACATATAACTTTCAGCTTAGGTAAAAGAGGTAGACATTTTTCCAAGGACACCGCCAAGACCCTATCCCCCTGGGAGGTCGCCTCCGCAGACAGCGACTTGAGGAGGCACAGGGCGTCCACCGTGGAACGCCCTGCCCGGAAGCCATACTGCGCGTCCGATAGATTTGGCTCCGTCTCCTCCAAGTGCTGGACGACCCGGCAGGAGACAATTCTCTCCAACGCCTTTCCGGCGTCGTCCAGCAGGACGAGGGGCCGATAACCGGACGCGCAGTCCAGAGGGCGGCCCTCCTTCGCCATAAGGCAGAGCCGCCCTTGCTTCCAGGGTTTCGTAAACTGTCCGACCGCCAAACACCGGTCAAACAGCTCCCGAAGCCACACCCCCAATTGGCCCAGTGCTAGGCCGAGCACACGACCCGGGACCCCGTCAGGGCCGGGCACTCTCCGCCTGTTGAGGAGGCGCTCAACAGCCCTCCCCATCTCCTCCTCCGTTATTGGGGGAGGACCGTAATCAAGCGCCTCCTCAACCCCCACCCGAGGCGGAGGCGTGGGAGGAGCTGGCAGCAGCGGAGGGTCGGGGAACAATTCTCCCACGCCCTCTCCACCTCCTCCAGCCGGAGGGTTTCCGTTACGGGGGGCGCCCAGGATCGCAACTTCTTGCGCACGATCCGATACGTGCGCCCCCAAGGATCTCCCTCCAGCGTTTGAAGCAGCTCCTCCTATGCCGTTTCCTTCGCCCGGCTTATGGCAGCCTGCAGGGTCTTCCTGCACTCCCTGTAGCTGCCATACAGCCGGGCCTCCACTTCGGGGTCCCGATGCCGCCTTCGGCGGCTACGCTCGAACAGCCGCCGGGCCGAGGAGCAGGCTGCACGGAGATCGGCGATCTCCGGCGACCACGAGTACACCGCCCGTTTGTCTGGGCGGCGTACGCTCCGCGGCATCGACGCGTCGCAAACCTCCGTGAGGGCACCACGGAGGCGGGCTGCGGACGGGTCGACATCATCTTGAGGGGGGGGGCATGGCCCACGCCTGGGTGATGGCCGCCTCTTCCGCTAAGTCACGGTTGAGGTGGCTCACCGCCCAACAGGGGAACTTCGCGCCCCCCGGGGGCGGGTGCCAATTCCGGCTTGGGAGGTGGAGACCTCGAACCTGATATATCGGTGGTCCGATAAGGTCTCCACCTCCTCCAGCGGCCTCCACCCCCGGACACGGCGTGCGACAGACGGGGTGGCAAACGAGACGTCCATCACCGACTCCCCGTTATGCCGCACGCACGTGTGCACGTTCCCCTGGTTGAGGAGGGACAGCCCCACTTCGGCTGCCCACTCCTCAACGGCCACGCCCCTCGGGTCCGTGCCTGCCCCTCCCCAGGTTCTTGATTTAGCATTTAAATCGCCCATGAGGACCACGGGGAGAGGCGACAGCCGCCTGACAGCTCCCTGCAAAGAGCCGAGAAACCCCTCGAACTCCCACAGGGGCTTGTTAGGGGAGGAAGTACGCCCCCACAATGGCATACTCTCCCCAGACGGCTGTCACAAACCCGTCCCCCGTCTCCCTCACCGCTAGGTGCGAACCCCGGCCGGCCACGATCGCCACGGAACCAGTCCGGTCCCCAGCCCACTGCGGCTGGGAGGGAACAAAGTACGGCTCCGCGGTGACCGCGAGCTCGATACCCCACTCCGCCACTGACTGCACGAGCAGATCTTGTGCAGCGGCGGAGTGGTTGAGGTTCGCCTGGAGGAAACTGCGTATGGTATGCTCCATTAGTGGTCCATAGCAGTTTCCTCCAGCCTGGCGGTGACCACCCTAGGGCTTGCTCCCACTAAGTGGGAGTCCCTCCCTTCGTGGTGGGGGGCCGACAATTGCGGCTCCCCATAATGTGCCCGGAGGGCCTTCCGGCGTCGGCGCATACGGCGCAGCAGGCCGTTTCCGCCTTGCACTCGGCCGCCATATGGACCGCCGCGCCGCAACGGTAGCACCCGTCGCCTCTGCTGGACGAGGAGGGGCACAGAGGGTGGGTGTGCCCCAAGCCCATGCACTTGTAGCAGCGCATGGGCTTCTCGTCCAGCAGCTGCACCCGCACAACACTCCACCCGACCAGGAGTTTGCCGGCTTCTACAAGCTCCCTGGCCCCCACCGCGGGGAGTGTTATGTGCACCGCACCTAGGCCCCCCAGTTCCGGCTCACCTCCCCCACCTTGATGTCTGCCAACCCGCATTTGGCCTTCGCCGCCACGACCGACATCACTTCGTCGCGGGACACCGAATCGTCGAGCCCGACAATTCGGATGTCCGCATTTTTGGTCGGGATGCCGACCGTGGCAACTCCGGCCAATGTCACCTCGAGCTGCCGGGCCAGTTCCGCGGCCTTCTCCTTGGTTTGAACCGGTAGCTCGATTTTTCTGGCCCCCGTGGCCGTTGGGCGCACCCGCACCTCCCCAATGCCCATGTCGGGCAGGGCCACATGCTCCCTGGCCTTAATGAGCACCTCCCTGTATCCGACCCCCGTGCCGGCTGCGGCATCAATCTCACTACGCATTGTTTTGTTATATCCCAAAGGGAATTAAGCAGTGTTTTCAACGAAAGGTCACATGCGGCTTGACTTTTTCCGATTCTTTTAACAATTATTATGATATTTCAACCAACTTATAAAAACACCTTAACAAATTATATACCTAAACCTTACCTGTGAATAACTCTATCTATTGGTGAAAACCGCATTACAATCCGTTCAGTAGTTTTTGAGTTTATCGTGAACATCCAGACAGACAGACAGACGCGGCGGACGACTTTGTTTTATAATATGTAGTAATGTGATATATATGTAAAACATGTCCTATATGTTATACCAATGTATAATGTACTATCACACCAAATTTGATCAAAATCAATCCGGCCTTTGAAGATGTCGCCCACATCGAAGAACTACTTCGTTTTCATATGTTCGTCGAAAAGGAAGACTCTCTACTCGTCTCCGAGTACAATAGACTCCGGAAAGTCTTCGCGCGCAATCCTTCCGGCCGTAAGCCGCGTTGTTTCTCCGAGAACCCGTTCGCGAATCTCTCGGACGTCGACTCCGATGACGACTCCGACATGGACCTCGACGCCGTTCCCGCGACCGCGCCCGCGACGGTAACCACGGCCGCGACCGTGCCTGCGCCCGCGACCACGCCCGCCGATGACGACGGTTTCACAACCGTTACGCGCCGCGGTAAACGCCCACGCGCCGCGAATCCGTCCGATAGTGACTCGGCTGCGGGACTTTCCGTCCTAAAGCAGTCCAATGTAGGTGGCGCTCGGGTGTCCCGAGCGTCTCCCGCGCCCTCTGCCGCGAATTCGGCTGAAGCTCCGACTGCGGAACCCGCGGTACCGCGGCTAAGAAGCCACGCCCACCGCCTCCCGTCACCTTCCGTGACAAAGCCCGTTGGGTGGAGATCTCGGACGACCTTAAGTCGAAAGAGATTATCTACAAGTCCGCCTTCAACACTGTTGCCGGTATCCCGATTAGAGTCTCGACCCCCCATGAGCATCGCAAGCTAACTAGGTACTTCCAGGAGCGAAAATTCCCTTTCTTCACTCACGCTCTCGAGGAAGAGCGCCTTCTCCGTGCCGTCATTCGCGGAGTTCCTTCAGAACTCTCTGAATATGACATCTCCAATTGCCTGAACGGTCAGGACTTCCCAGTCCGGAGCGTGCAGCAGATGTACCACCCCCGTACGAAGGCCCCCTTCAACTTGGTGCTGGTCACACTGGACCGCACCGTGGAAGGTAAGGCCATTTTCGGCCTCACCTCTGTGTGCGGCCTCCCCCGCGTCTACGTAGAGCCTCCTCGTAAGTCCCATGTGTCCTCGCAGTGTCAAAACTTCCAGGTGTACGGTCATTCCGCCCGGCACTGCCACCTGCATCCCAGGTGTGTTAAGTGTCTCGGGGATCACTCCACTAGGGAGTGCCCCCGCACTCCTGAGTCCACCGAGCCTCCGAGCTGCGTCCTCTGCGAGCAAACGGGTCATACTGCGAACTATCGCGGATGTCCCCACGCGCCTCGCCCGAGCCATCCCCGCCCCGGTGGACGTGCGACACGGTCCAGGGAGCACGTCCCGTCGTCTCGGATGCAACAGCCTCCACCTCCACCCATGCAAAGACAGAAGGCTTTTCCTGACCTGCCGGGCTCCTCCAGTGCACCGGCAGCACCCGCTTTCGCGCCCAGCGCGCTCTCTTGACGCGTAAGGCCTTCCCCGCCAGCTCCCTCTGCTCCTAAAGCCAAGCCCCAGCCCCAGAAGGCTCAGTGCACTCCTGCGCCACCTATCGCGTCTTCATTATCGACCACCGGTATCGACTGGATAGCTCAACTTCTTTTAGTACACGATGTACAAGAAATACTCGCGTTCAACGCGCTCGTCAATAGTACGTCTGAGCTCGGGCTCTTAAACGCGATCTCAGCTTTCCCGGCCGTTGCGACGACGTTACAACGACTAACCCGCGCCGCGCATAGATAAATTCGCGTTAATCAAAACATCAGTTCGAACCCGCGTGTTCACATACAATAGACCGATACGTTAGGAACTCGTACGTAATTGTACAGTTAAGTCGGCACCGTGCCATTGTTCTTTATTTTTCGCTCGATGTCCTCTTAAAAGATGCGTGTTTGCGCCCAGGCCCGCGACTCTCTCTACTCATGCCACCGTGACCCCGCTCAGATACGATTGAAGAAGACTCGTGAAGATACGATTCCGCACACTCGTCGCGATTTTTCTTGTAACAACTCGAGCCTAGGTTTGTCCCTCGGTGTGGAGCCCTCGAGTATGTTACTCGCGCGAATACAGTGACTCACGCTTGTTTTTCATTTACACGATCACCCCACACACATGCACACTTAGGCACACAGTGGTGGGCTGTTTTTTTTGCCCTTTTCGGACTGAAATAGGTGTTACGTATTACATTACGTAACAGACATATTTTGGTCCATTATTTTTATATTTCTTTTATTTGTATGCCTCCGGTATATACTGTGATAGCACCGGAGCATTATCTGTTCGTGGTTTTGAACGAATATGTGGTTGGCGGGCCTTGCTTCACAATCATTGGCTCCCACGCACGAGCCCCCGCCACGTCGTGCTACTATTGGCGTAAAACCGACAACGGCCATAGTAGTATGCGAAACGTTACACGTGAATCCCGGCGGTTTAACGAACTCCGATATAAAATTAGTTTTTCACGAATAAACCCTATTGTGTGCTACAAAAACCACAAGCAAGCAGCCCAGCACCTTTGGATTTACCTATCGAGGATTACTGATTGACGCCTCAGCCAGCGGTATATCGTGCCCTGGCCGGACCAGCATCCACAGCTGAGATCGTGAAAGCAGGTACGTCACCACATTTTCCTCCGATACAATAGGTCACACAACATAGTAGTCAGATGTAAAATACATATATACATTCGTGAAACATGCATGGTCACACATGCATTTTTCACGAATTCATGTATGTGTATGAAATGGTTAGATAGCTCAGCTAGCTTAGTCAGATCGGGAAAGTCGGCGACAGCTCAAGCCGAGGTGCACCGAGTGCCCTTGAGGTGATCGCCTAAAACAAATCGGGTGAGTGCCCTAAGCGCTCCCCATAGAAGTCCGGTGGAACTGTAAAGGCCTTATTGGCTAGCAGTGTAGGTCAATTCGAAAAAAAAAAAAAAAGATCAAAATCTGTCCAGTAGTTTTTACGTGATGTACGTACAAACGACAGACAGATAGAGACAAAAAATCTAAAAACAATAGAAATGCGTTCTGTCATTGATTCTCAGACCCCCACAGTATTTTTTAATAAATATATGTAATGTACAGATTTCGTCCCGTTAGCCTTTAGAATATTACAATTATATGAAACGATAGTGCATTGCATATGTACAGTTGTATGTATAAGTTTTTTTGTACAAATGTGTCAACATTTGCCCATACGAAGGACACTGCAAAAACGTATGGCTCGTGCAACGTGGGGCATAAAGACAACTATCCTGGCGCCATTCCAACTTGTTCCCGGGTGATGTAGCTCATAATGGAGTGTGCGACATACACGTCTAGCGCGCACTCATTGGCGGATCGCAACTATGAGGCAGGTTGATAAGGAGCCTAGTCGGACTCGTAGCAAGACAACTAGACAATAGAGTTCTGCCAAGACAGTTCAACAACGCAGTTTATATACGCAATAATTACACAAGTAATCTACAACAGGCTTTAAATAACGAATCTATGTGTAACGGGTCTGCGAGCATCGAGCTACCGAGCGAAGAGTCACCGAGATACTAGTCATCAAGCCATAAACGATCAAATGTATTATATAAACACTGCATTTGTGGGCACCGTAGGGGTGTTTTTCGATTGAAGTAAAGTATTTTTATTCGAAAAATAATTAATTTAACTGAACAATAACAATAATTGTAAAAAATGCATAAATTTTGATTACAATACAACAATGATAAATACATTTTGTTTGTCGGAACCGGTGGTAACTTTGAAGTTCATAAGCGCCTTCTCAGGGCCTAAACTGAATAAAGTATTTTTGATTTTGATTTGAACAATATATCTATATATAAGTGTGCTCATTGGGTTGCGATTTCTGTAGTCCGGTAAATCTGTAGCGGCCTCCGGGTCAACAGTGTAGGTCAGTTCGAAAAAAAAAAAAAAAGGTTTCGATTTATTAGCGAGTGACCGAGCCGCCGAACCACCCGCGCAACCCCTGCGCCCACGCAGTTCGTTCCACCCGCTCCCTCAGTTGTAGGTGGTGGGGTTGCATTATGGGCGTCGCCTCTAACTTACTATACCTTAGTATAAATGTATAGTAATGTGAATAGATCTATCTCAAAAACACATCATTCTATTCGCAATACAAATATTATAGTTACATCAGTTCATAATGTTTTATTGACTTTAAATGTAGAATAAACCTACAGTTCAACATTTTCCCACTATGTGATGATGTTCGTGAAAGCGTATTTCAAGTGATGGGTATTTTAAATTTGTAATCTTTCCCCATCTGGCGTTTTAGTGTGGAACAATGAACTTAAAACTAGTTGATATTTAAACCTCCAGAAGTCGTAGGGATACGTATGAATGCGGCCATGTCAATTACCCTTGCAACGAATACATCTGTTCCACGGGCTCCACGTTCTCATCGGTTTGTCCGAGGGTATCCCCTTGGACAATGGTTGCAGAATGGTCGATCTGTTTCTGTTGTCTCTCTGACGTAACCTTTCCGATCGGACTATATTGCATGACTGTGTTAGGAGTCAGTCCGCGCTTTTTATTAACAGATCTCGTCACTGTGATCTGCTAATGAACGTGTTCCGCGTGAGAATTCGCGCATTCTGCACGTGCCGCGTCGGTCGAACTGGAACCTCAAAAAATCAGTTTTCAGTATACGTTTTTCTTTAAAAATGGCCTAAACGCTTAAATATTTTTGTATTCCCTCGTGTAGGCGCTGGAATATATTTTATTACATCCCTGCGGTGCGAACCTTGTTTTTTTTTTTGCATTCGTTCCTAGCGACGTTAACATAATTTTACAAAATTTATCTCTAACACGTTATCTGTATTTTGCAGCTTCCGCTCATGACAGCGTCAAAATTATTTCACATAAAAACTAATCCCTAATACGTTATAATTTCGGATAATTCGTTAACACTGTGGAGTGTAATCCGCTTTCCTTATCAATGTTATACCACCGGTCAATGCGATGACGTCATCGCACTCGCAACGCTCACTCGACCGGATACGCGTCTGACTTCACTATAGTACTATAATTGTTCTGTGGACTTAACTAACGCTAGCGCATCGTACATGTCGGTCGTGTTACTTGTTTAATATTACCATTATAATTTTAATTTATTAATTACACCTTTAATAACAGTTTTGCGTTATTTTTACACGTGGATACATTACGTATGTAGGATGATATTATCGTCCCCCACACGACTATCAAATTACACTAAATGTTCTATCTACACATGGCTCACTGTTTGCAACAGCCGGCATAACTCACTCTCTGCCACCCGGCGGAGAGTCGATATCTAATGCCGGATGCCCTCGTATAAATATGTGTAACGTTTTGTTTTTATAACTAAGTTATTTCAATTGTCTATGTTTTATTAAATTATTAGAAGCCGTTATTCTATTTCTTTTTTTTACGCCTTGTTAAGAGGAATTTAGAAGTGAAGAACTTTTAGTAATTCATTTAATTTTCGAAGAGTAAAGCAAAACTGACTAATATATTATTTCTTACAGGGAGATTTATGCACTAAACGACAGTTATATCTTTACAATATCACCTGCATTAGACTATGATAGATATCTTTTACGTACTTTCAAATGTATAAGAAACAACAGCAGCAATAGTAATTCCCAGAATACATTATCGAGTGAGGTTAGTATATATGATAATATTAGTAAAGGTAAGAGAAATGGTAAGAGTTATTCGACTGCTCCTTTTAAAAAGTTATAAATTATCTCCAAGTTAGTGTAAGATAATGCTTTTATTGCCATAGTATTATATTATTACATTTTATTTGAATAAATTATCGAAAAAGAAACCAGACCCCGTGTCGTGGTGAAGTTTACAAGCCATACAATTCATAGAAACAAAGCGCATGTTGGCTCGTCACAAAGACTGCGTACTTAAATCATGGATGTGATTATTCAATGAGATGGGAAAAGTATTTATTCTCTGTCAACATTTTAGTATACTCTTAGATATTTGATTTCTTCTCCCTATTCTTATAATAATTTGAAGTCGGCTGTCTAGTGGGTACTTACCAAGCGATCAATACGCATGTGCTGATATTGGTTTGATCAGAGACCCCCAAACATTATTCTCTTGTAGACCACTTCCCATATTTATTGACATTATTTTTTTGCAAATTTCTCATCTTTTAATATACATTTTGTTTTCATTCATTTAGATAGACATATCTTTATATTAGAAGGAAGTATTATTTTAGTATATAGTATATGTATATAGAATTGCTTCATTTATGGAAAGTCAAAATTAAACTCACGGCCCGCTTAAATAATATCCATTGGCAATTGCTTCTTATGAACACCCCATTTTTTTTTGTCACGCCAACATTTACATCGAGTCTCCCGTGAACTCCTGGACCACTTTGGGAACTGAGGGTTTACATCATTCACGCTTCTTTAGTTTCCGAGAAATCCTTTGTTGTCACTAGCGATAACTGCATTGACGCTGATGAGTTTTGGTAACATTCAACTTGCAAATTAAAGATAAGGTATCAAAATGTTAATGTTAACTAAGAGAGCGACTTAGCAAAAGAATTAAACAAATATAAACTGTTATTGGAGACCAGGACTAACGCCGTTCAGAAGAAATCGAGACAAAGAGGATGAACAATGGATACAGGTGAACACGAAAGGAAATCCATCTTAGCAGAGCAGGAAATATAACGATAATATTGACCAACATCTCTTCGAAGTTATAGCAAGTGGTGAAGATAGAATGTCAAAACAATTTATCTTAGTAGGTTTATAAAAATTTCAGAACACACAACGAATTACTCTTGGATAAAATATTTAAGGTCGTTCAGGTATTTTTTTTGGTTAATCAATGAAAAAGTGAATAAGTTGTGAAAACTTAATTAAAATAAAATATAGCCTAGTGCCACCAAGCGGCGAGTTATAAGAAATTGGATAGCATTTATACCTTCTCAAACAAGAAATCTTTATGTATGCTAACTCTCGTGGCTATCAATCAGTCTCCAAAGCCACTTGATCTATATTATGTTTTGTTAGCTTAAATAATATCAGATTGTATCAGTGATACTCGATATCCTAGTTGTATCTCCCAAACATTTATATGTTCATCATATGTTTCGTCTCGGTTGTCAAAGCATCGCTAATGCCTATATTCGATATGAACTTTCTAGCTTTGATTGTTTTTATCTGCTGTTTGAAAACTGATAACCTATGAATTTATGTTTCTCCCATTTTTGTTTTTTTGATCATTGCTTATATTTTTATAACACGATAACTATGTTGTGAAATAACATAACATAATCAATATGATAACTGCTTTTATAAAAAGTATGGTAAGGAGGGGTAAATCACCGGAGGCATGACTAGCTTAGCGTCGAGCATATGTAGCATGAAGAAGTTCACTTGCCTAGAGTGTTGGTAATGTTTTACTCGCTCTTTCTGAGTCATGCTCATCTAAAGAGAGATCTGATGAAAACGGTGGTTGCTACTGTCATTGGTAAGGTGCTTAATGGTTTCCCAAACGGACAGATAGTGACCCGCATCAAATTACACATGAACAATTTGGGTTCAGGCCGGGTCTCTCCACCGAAAATGCTATATTGTCTCTCAATCATACTATTTAGTATTATACGTCTAGGAGAATACCCGTTAACGCATGTACCCTAGACCTTCCCTAAGCGTTTGATCTGGTGTCATATGATTTATTGTGATAGAAATTGCTAAAGGATACCTCAGTAGATAGGAAAGTTATATTAATACTACAGTACTGGTGCCACAGTATTGGTATAATAATCAGACCGACTGTGTTAGGTGGGCTAAATCGTTATTGGGTAATTATAGGCTGGAGTGCTGTGTAAGGCAGCGCAGCTTTTACATAAGCCGCTTAATCACTGAGCTTAGCAACACTTAACATGGCTGTGATTATATATAATAATCAAATGGATTTTTGTCGGAAATAAAAGATTTGGATATTTTTATTTACAAGCCTAGACGGACTACTCCGCGCAACTCATCTTGATTTACAGATGTTTCATTACTGTTATTAAGCAAGACTGAACTATATTCTTCATATGACATAATCAATTGCCTCTTACTATTCATTGCTATCAATTAGTAATTACCGTAACA
Source organism: Antheraea assamensis (assembly GCA_035772565.1). NCBI lineage: Eukaryota > Metazoa > Arthropoda > Insecta > Lepidoptera > Saturniidae > Antheraea > Antheraea assamensis. Next base: position 132,192 of record JAQQSE010000309.1, read on the forward strand.
TAGCCGGATAGCACTGACAGTGTTGCTAGTCGTTACAGCGAGCGGACGACTTGATATGAATTATTGTATAATATTTCCGCAATCGGACAGTTCAGACTGTTGAGGGTATTCAATCAATTATATAGTAATTACAATTGATTCTTTATTCAATTTGTAGGTTCTTCGGAATGATGAACATCAGATGAATTTCATTTTCAACAAAGCGACGTCTGATGCCCTGTTTAGTTATGTATTATTAGATCATATTAAGGGTATGTTTATTTATAAGAACATTAATTCAAAACAATACATAATATGTGTAGTTAAAAAAGTTTACGCTACTATACAAAGCAATAGAAGCCTGAATAGACTTAATACTTATATACTTATACTTAATACGCTTGAATCACAGGTACCTGAGATGGAAGAAAAAAATAATAAATATATATGGTGGATCATACTGAGTGCAAGCAATTTTATAAATATATATTTTTTGGGTAGCAATGATGACAATCTACTTTATTATTTAGTCAATCAAGTACCCTTGCATATTATAAGTTGACGTCTCTATCAGTTAGATTGATTATAAATCGAAAGCCACTGACCCGATGTACAGGTTTATTTTTAAAATTATTATTGTACTCTCTGGCTAGCTTTTTGTACATCAGATAACGATACAGTATTGAGTTTAAGTGAAGTGCATTATGAGGTTTGTTATAGATTATATGAAACTCCCAACTAACCTAACCGACCAGTGGTACCGAAAACCAGTATCAGAAGGTGTATTCCCAATGTTAAAATGGCTCGGTTTTCAAGCAATTCACCTTTCAAATTAATTACGTTCTTGAGTAATCTACTGTCAGCTAATAAAACAAAAAATAATCTACGAAATATGGCCGAAGAATTAACTTACAACGGCTTGAAATATATACAAGTTGTGCGTGTATGCTGCTGAACATTCCAGAAGATCAGGAAGTATAATTAAGTTGTTAATCATGCAGTTTTTGCTGGGCCGAAGTATACTGAACACAGAAACTAGCTAGGTGATATGAAATATAAATCAGACAAACTTTAGATTGGACATATATTTGGCAAAAACTATATAAAATAAAAGCGATGATGGCTTACTTGATAGCGTGTTCGGACACGATGTAAAAGGACGTAGGTTTGTACCCTAGCAACTGAGCCGGAGCTATCCGTGACGGAAAACATCGTGATAAAACCATAGTAGTCTGCCTGGCTAGTTACCACTCTCAAGTGGACAATCTATCGCAAAACACCTATTGGTGTGTTCCGTCAGCTGTACTTGAGAGCCAGTCTCTCTCTAGCTTTAGCGTGACTACCATCTTAAACCACATCCTCATTTAACATCAGATAAGATTGTGGTCAAACGTTTACCTACAATGGCCTAACTTACAATTTCCTCTTAATGTGTATATATTTAACACAATATTTATAACCTCAAGAGTGAAACCACGCTGGTGGTCTCAGTGAACTGATTTATTAATTTAAATTCGATTGTAAAATTATTTATTTCGATTCAAATTAATCTTTTCCATATCGCTTTAAACGTTTTTAGTGTATTAACTTGAGAAAAGTGTACAATGTTATTTAACAAAAACATTATTAGAGTAAGGAGTTAGATGGGACTTAGTAGCACCTGGGAAGGTTTCAATTATTGAGTTCTCACGCTAGTAAGGAATTTGAAGTACCGTTTGCTGCGGCGAAAAGTCGCTCTAGTTTTTTCACGTATAATTGGTGAAAGTACTAATATAGTCGCAGTCAGTGTGTTGCCGTTCGTGGTTGGAATACAACGTGCATAGACCCTTAATATAATATCACCGCACCGCTCCTGAAATTAATCAAACTCGCCTCACCGACGCAACAGGAATAGCCGTCTTCGGCCTTCGGTGAATACTTTATAGTTCCGCTAATTAATTTACTTTAATAAGTGTTTATGCGCCTCAGCCCTTACGACCATCATATTCAAAAACGAATTGTTCAAACCGGGCCTGGGCTATTTACACGCCTTAGGTTTTCCAACATTACAACATGAAAAAAATTAATCCAATATCGGATACTTTAACCGATAATCACGACAACACAAAAGAATAACAAAGTGCATAATTTACAGGGATATCACCGCCGGTAAAGCGAAGGCGACAAGTGAAGGTTTTAATAATATCGCCTCCAAAAAGGTACGGAAAGATTATATATAAAGTAGCATATAATTTGTGTACAATACAAATTGTAATTTTTTGTGTAACACATGAACACTTTTAATCTTATAATAATCAAATATAATACAGTAAAGATACGAAATCTGAACTAAAAAAGAAAACAAATATCTCTTCGTATCGTAACAGGACCGTAGAGAAAAAATAATAACCAATTTCTGAGTTTCCGATGCACCAAAAATATATAGGTAAATATTTTAATCATAACAGTTGATAATGTTTTAGTGATTTCAAACGCAGAAGGATTTCCGTCTATATTTTCTGGTTAGGTACTATAAATGTGTCACAAATTAGTGCAACAAATCGACTTAAAATTATTTCTTGTATAAACTTCCACACGGTACACAATACACCTAAGTACGAAGGGCGTAGGCAAGTGCATCACCCTTGCAGCGAATTCACAAGTCTGAGACGGGGCGCGTACGATTTCCTCATGCGCCTCTAACCGGTTATAACTAAATAATTAGAAGCTAATCGTTTCGTAGTTTCTTATTCTTTAACAAGACGTGTATTATAATATAGTAAATTTAAATAATCTGTTTTGATTTTCAGAGCAGACGAAAACACTGAGTGGGTTGAGGTCGATATAGGCGCCCTTTTACCGCTGAATACTGTTGATAATAGATTTCTCATAAGGAAAATTGACCTAGACAAGGATTAGAATAGCGAAAACTCATATATATAGGATATTCGGAAAAAATACTTCAATTGAGGTTAGTTTATATTGCAGCATTCGTAACAGCAAGCAGATGAGAGATTGTGAAAAATGCAAAAGCAAACTTTGACTGTTTCTTTTATAAGTATTATTTTAGAATTAGTCAGTTTACATAACAGGATCATGTTTTTATTTTAGTAATTTAGTATAGGTAATACTTTTTAACTACTTTTAAAGATAGCTCTAAAAATAAATATCAAGGCCCGTGACGCGGTTAATTTTACAAGAACACGATTAGCTGATACAAATTGCACTAATTTTAAATGTTGTCGGCTCGCCCGGGGTAGTACCACCCTCTCACAGAAAACCGACGTGAAGTAACAGTGCTTGCTTGCACTATTGCGTTTCGTTCGGTCAGGTTTAATCGATTGTTTTTTGGGTATTGTTGTTATAGGTTCGGTTCCCTTATATATCCTGGCGTTAATAGTTTTTATCTTGACCCTTGGCGTGCTTACTGGACTCTCGATTCGAACTAGTGTTTTCACCTGGCTTTTCTTACTGGACTTCCGATTTTCTGTGTGTTTGACTTGGCTTTCTGTTTTTGACTCCGATTTGCGCGTGATTTGGACCTTGTTTGGTCCACTTAATGACGGTTACGTCATTGGGTGGATCAAATGAGTGCGAGTAGGACGAAGGCGGTGAAAGCCGCGAGCATACGTGGGCGAGTGTCGAAGCGCGGAAACGCTTTGACCAAAATATTTGACTCCGACACGGAGATTGAGGAAATGGAGGGCTCCAAAGTGGGGACTGCTTGCAGGGGCAGGACAAGGGGGGCAGCGGTAGGTCGGGGAGTTGTGGGCGAGGCTGACGGGTCGTTCGACCGAGCTTTGCGAAGCCACGTGAGTGCGGCCAATTCGACGGCTACGTCGGCTGTAGCCTCTGTCGCAGCTTCAGCGGCCTCCTCAGCGACGGTCTCTGCCGCTAGCTCAGAGGTGGAGGAGGACACTCCCCGTCCGCCCCCTCTGAATGTTGACGCCCTGGATGCGCAGACGCTGAAGGCTTTGGCGGGGGGCAAACTATGACGTCTGCCGCAAGTCCAAGAACTTGAAGGGCCCCTGCGTTAGTGAGCTCAAGAAGGCTGAGGGGACCCTTCAGGAAGTTGTTGAGTCGTTGGCCGGTCGTACCGAGGCTGACGAAAACATAAAATTACAAAGGGAGGTAAAGAACCTTCGTCGGCAGGTTGATGACCTGAAGGCGGAGGTTCTATCCTGGAGGAGGACGGCAAACGAGAGGAGGGAGATGCCCCCTCCTCCGCCACGTGTGTCGGGTAAAGAAACTCCGTCTCAGCAATGGGAGGAGACGCTCGCGGGGGCGGTTGCTCGTTTGGAGCGTTCTCTCCAGGCGTCGTTCAGTAATATGCTGAACGCGCGCCTGGAGAATCTAGAGAGCCGGCTCCTCCCTGAGGTGTCCATGCGGCCACCTTTAGCCGTGGATAAAAAAAAGAGTGCTGCTGCGGTGGCCCAAGGTGTGCCTGCAGCTGGCAGGAACTTGGTTGCGACACCCGTGGCCGGTACTAGTACCGCCCCTCTAGGGATGGCCTGGGCTGAGTTGCCGGTCCCCGCAGCGACGGCTGCTGGGGCGGATTGGGCCACAGTAGCTGGCCGAAAAAAGAAAAAGGCGGCGCCGGCTCCGGCCCAGGCGTCCAAAGCCCCGAAAGCAGCGGCTCCGACGGCCCCAGCGAAACCGCAAGCCCCGAAATTGCCGTTCGCTCCCCGCTCGGCTGCAGTAGTGATAACGCTGCAGCCCGAAGCAGCTAATAGGGGAGTAGACTACAGAGCGGCCCTATTGAAGGCACGTCAGTCGGTGCCTCTCAAGGACCTGGGTATCGAAATTATCCGGGTCAGGAATACGGCCACGGGGGCCAGGCTGATCGAACTGCCTGCCTCCCAGGGAGAGAAGGCCGATTTGCTGGTCCGGGAGCTGTAGGTGGCCTTGGCCGATATCGCCACGGTCGCCAAGCCTACCAAAAAATCCGACATCCGGATCGTTGGCCTCGACGATTCGGTGTCGAAGGATGAGCTCCGGGCGGTCGTGGCGAGTAAGGCCAAGTGCGAGGAGGGCCTTATAAAGGTGGGTGACATTAACCACAACTGGGGGGCCTAGGTGCAGCGCACATTTCTCTCCCTGCGGCGGCAGCGAGGGAGCTTATACAGGGCGGCAAGCTCATGGTCGGGTGGAGTGTCGTGCGCGTGCAGCTCCTTGACGAGAAGCCCATGCGATGCTATAAATGCATGGGCTTGGGGCACACTCGCCCCATGTGTCCCTCCTCGTCGAACAGAGGAGACGGCTGCTACCGCTGCGGCGAGCCAGGGCACATGGCGGTGAGCTGCAGGGCCGAGGTAGTGCGCTGCGCCGTATGCGCCGATGCGGGGAGGCCCGCTGGGCATCAGATGGGGAGCCGCAACTGCCGCCCCCCCATCATTAAGGGCAGGGCCTCCCCAGTAGCGGGGGCAGGCCTGACGAATGTGGCCGCCAGGCAGGAGGAAATTGACATGGATCACTAATGGATCGCGCCCATGTCAATTTCCTCCAGGCTAACCTGAACCACTCCGCCGCTGCACAGGACTTGTTTGTCCAGTCAGTGGCGGAGTGGGGAATCGGGCTTGCGGTCGCCACGGAGCCCTATCTCGCTCCTTTCCAGCCACACTGGGCCGGGGACCTGGATGGCTCCGTGGCGATCACGACCGGGTCGGGTTCGCCCCAGGCGGTAAGGGAAAGAGGGATAGGATTTGTGACAGTCGCCTGGGGAGGATACGCCATTGTGGGGGCGTACTTCTCCCCGAACAGGCCCCTGTGCGAGTTCGAGGGGTTTCTCGGCTCCCTGCAGGGAGCAGTCAGGCGGCTGTCGCCGCTCCCCGTGGTCCTCATGGGGGATTTAAATGCTAAATCGAGGATCTGGGGAGCGGCAATGTCGGACCTCCGGGGCATGGCCGTTGAAGAGTGGGCAGCCGAGCTAGGGCTGTCCCTCCTCAACCAGGGGAGCGTCCACACGTGCGTGCGATGGAACGGGGGGTCTATAGTGGACGTCTCCTTCGCCACCCCGTCTGTCGCACGCCGTGTCCGGGGGTGGAGGGTGCTTGAGGAGGTGGAGACCCTATCGGACCACCGCTACATCAGGTTCGAAGTCTCCACCTCCCAGGCCAGCCGAGTCACCCGCCCCCGGAGGGGCGCGACGTTCCCCTGTTGGGCGGTGAGCCGCCTCGACCGCGAAATGGCGGAAGAGGCGGCCATCGTCCAGGCCTGGGCCATGCCCCCCCCGAACGGGGATGATGTCGACGCGTCCGCTGCCCGCCTCCGTGATGCCCTCACGGAGGTATGCGACGCGTCGATGCCGCGGAGCGTACACCGCCCGAACAGAAGGGCGGTGTACTGGTGGTCGGCGGAGATCGCCGATCTCCGTGCGGCCTGCTCCGCGGCCCGGCGGCTGTTCGGGCGCAGCCGCCGGAGGAGTCGTCGTGATCCCGAGGAGGAGGCCCGGCTGTATGGCGACTATAGGACCAAGAAGAAGGTCCTGCAAGCCGCCATCAGCCGGGCAAAGGAGGAGGCATGGGAGGAGATGCTGCAGTCGCTGGAGAGGGACCCGTGGGGGCGCCCGTACCACATGATGAGGGCGAAACTGCGGGGACGGGCGCCTCCCACCACGGAAGCTCTCCAGCCGGAGGTGGTAGGGAGGGTCGTGGGTGCATTGTTTCCCGACCCTCCCCGCATTGTGTTTCCTCCCATGCCTCCACCTCAGGCGGCAGTTGCGGAGGAGCTTGTCGGCCCTCCCCCTCCAGTTACGGAGGAGGAGATGAGGAGGGCGTTTGAGCACCTCCGCAACAGGCGGAGAGCGCCCGGCCCTGATGGGGTCCCGGGCCGGGTGCTCGCCCTCTCGATGGGCCATTTGGGGGGGTGGTTTTGGGAGCTGCTCAGTCAGTGCTTGTTGGCTGGGCGGTTCCCGAAGCCCTGGAAGCGGGGGCGGCTGTGCCTTATTTTGAAGGAAGGCCGCCCCTCGGACTGCGCGTCTGCATATCGGCCCCTCGTGCTGCTGGACGACACCGGGAAGGTGCTTGAGAGAATTATTTCCTCCCGGGTCGTTCAGCACCTGGAGGAGGCGGGGCCGAATTTAGCGGGCGCGCAGTACGGCTTCCGGGCAGGGCGTTCCACTATATACGCCCTGACCCTCCTGAAGTCGCTGTCCACGGAGGCGACCTCCCAGGGGGAGAGGGTCCTGGCGGTGTCCTTAGACATCGCCAACGCCTTCAACAGCCTGCCGCACGCAGTTATTAGAGAGGCACTCCGATATTTTGGGGTGCCTCCTTACTTGCGGTGGCTGTTGGAGGCGTATCTGGAGGACAGGGAGGTCGCCTATGCGGACAGCGAAGGAAGAATGGTTCGGCGGAACACAGGGTGTGGGGTTCCACAGGGGTCGGCCTTGGTTGGGGGTCGGGCTCCCCATCGAAGCGCGCATTATATATTACGCGGATGACACCCTAGTCGTAGCCCGGGGCGGAGAATGGGGAAATTTGGTGCGCCTGGCCACGGTGGCCACAACCGCCGTGGTCGGGCGCATGCGTAGGTTGGGCCTCAGGGTGGCCCTCGATAAAACCGAGGCCCTACTATTCCACGGGCCTCGGTGAGGGCCACCACCTGGGGCCCATTTAATTGTAGATGGCGCCCGTATCCGGGTGGGGACCCGGATGAAGTATCTGGGCCTCACCCTGGACGGGCGCTGGCGGTTCGAACCCCATCTCGAGGGGCTCGGACCGCGTATAGCAGGGGCGGCGGCGGCACTCGGCCGGTTGCTCCCCAATATCGGGGGGCCAGGTGCCGGGTGCCGCCGACTATATATGGGAGTCGTGCGAGCGATGGCCGTCTACGGGGCCCCGGTGTGGTCCGATGCCCTCGGTGCCGCTAATGTGCGGGCGCTGCGCGCTGCGCAGCGCATTGTGGCACTGAGGGCTATCAGGGGACACCGCACCGTGTCCTCGGCGGCGGCCTTCACGCTCGCCGGCTCCCTGCCCTGGGAGCTGGAGGTGGGGGTTCTTGCCGCCGTGTACGAGTTCACGGCGGCAAGGAAACGTTTGGGGGAGCCTCCGGCTCCCAGGGAGATAGAGGGAAAGAGGCGAGAGGGAAGGGAGACAGCAATAGAGCGGTGGCGGCAGGATCTGGGGGACGTGCGTTACGGGCGGTATACGGTGGACGCCGTCCGCCCGGTCCTGCCACAGTGGTTAAATAGAGAGTGGGGCTCCCTGACGTTCCGGCTGGTGCAGGTGCTGACCGGCCATGGTTGTTTTGGTTGGTACCTGCACCAGATCGCTCGCAGGGAGCCGACCGCCGCATGCCACGAGTGCGGCGCTGAGGAAGATACCGCGCAGCACACACTGTCTGAGTGTGCTGCGTGGGAGGTGCAGCGCCGTACTCTGGCTGCGGCGGTGGGAGGAAATCTGTCGCTGCCGGGCGTGGTTGCGGCCATGCTCGGCAGCGAAGACGCCTGGAGGGCGATGGCTTCTTTCTGCGAGGATGTAATCTCGCAGAAGGAGGCGGCGGAGAGGGCCCGAGAGGCGGACCCTCTCAGTGGCCGTCTCCGCCAAAGGAGGGCCGATGGAAGGAGGCGGCGATTTGCCCTCCTCCTTCCACCTCCGTAGCCGGACCTGAGGGGATGGGTCGGGGGCCCATCTCCTCATTGCACAGGTTCGACGGACGAGGGAAGGTAGCTGGTCGTGTACCCAGTGTACCTCCCTATAAGGACGGAGCCCGGCGGCCATCTTTCGCCGGGCTGACCGCTGGGGGCGGCATGGTGATAGCTCAGTTCGGTCCCATGCCGCCCCAACTTAAAGTGGTGGCCGGTACACCGTGGGGTTTTAGTCCGTGTGAGTCGGACATAACCCATTCTCTCCCCCGGGAGGATGGGTATCCATAAGGGATTTCCCCACGTTAATAAAAGTGAGAGCGCCGGAGACCCACATATATTAAAAGGCCGGCAACGCACTCGCGACTCCTCTGGTGTTGCTAGTGTCTATGGACGGCGGTGATCACTTACCATCAGGTGACCCACCTGTTCGTTTGCCCCCTATAATATAAAAAAAAAAAACTAAAGTTTGAACAAAATTATATTTGGATTATACAAATAAAAATGTTGCGTGATATGTTTTGTGTTTTCTTCCCAAATCTTAAATAATGAGAATAACTGTTATGTAGACAGTTGGGAATAAATTAATCAAAGGGCGATGTAATACATGACAATAACTAAGAAATATAAATTCATTATTCATGTGCTTTAGTAATATACTAGCTGGTGCCTACAGCTACGCATGTATTTTTTTATAACTGTAAATTACTTCTTATAAGATCAGCTATCTGTTAGTGAAAGTTCCGTGAAAAATGGGTCAAACGTTTTGGAGATAGTACTGCAAACGAAGCCATGGGTAAAAGCTAGTCCAAAATAAAAAAGCTTCAATTACTTTTTATAACGTTAGCTATCTCTCAGTGAAAGTCCCATGAAAATAGGTCCTATCGTTTTGGAGATAGTACTACAGACGAAGCCACGGGTGACAGTTAGTCTAAAATAAAGTAGCCTATGTCACCCGCTGTAATTTTAACTATCCGTCAGTGAAATTTTTTGTCTAAATCGGTCCAGCCGTTTCGGACATTACCCGGAACAAACAGACAGACAAACATGTTAAAAATTGTGTTTTTGTTATCAGTATCGTGTATACGTTCATATCCAATCAGTAAAAAGTCGTTGTTTTGATATTACATACAGACACTTCATTTTTATTATATGTATGTAGAGATAACGAGTCTTAATTCAAATATCCATGTTGTTTAATGTACACCATCACCTTAAAACAACACAACGGGCACAGCTCGTTCTCATCAAGAACTCGATATCCTATGGATACGACTGTTTCTATTGCCATTATCCCGCCTACAAGCGGGATAAGACGAGGTATGCATGTCACAGGATATACTTGTGTGTGTCGTCTTAATAATGTTTACTCTGTGCCCGTGTTGATTACGAAGACCACAATTTGGTTTACAAGTTCTTTTATAAGCATCGTAGTGGAAACACTTACTTACAAGAAACGTTGCATTCAATAATCAACTTTCACTGCACAGCAGAGTGATCCTTACTAGCTAGAAGCCTACGGTGATTTTTGCATTTTATTCTTTCAACCCAACAAGTGCGGGCCTCCCATAATGAACCTCTTTCTGTGGTCTGGCGTTCACATGAACCGGTGAGAAGTGCGCGAAAAACATTTACCATCCATAGATACTTCTTACGGTGACTAAAAGTTATCTTGTTTCTTCACTTTCCAGTTCTTTAGCTATAGGAAGAGAAGTTCGGTGGTGTACCAGTTCTTCCTCTGGACCATGTCTTTTGTAAGCATGACTTACTCAGAGTACGAAGTGATAGATTTCAATCCCACTCTTACTCTTGACCATCGACTTGACGATAATCCGGTCCCTATCGACCCTGTCGATACGTCATAGTTTAGGAGACAAAGGGTAAAAATGTTTAGCATATTACATATCGCGCAGGTACAATGATGATACCCCGGTGCATTTTGTTGACCTACAAAACACAGGTTACTCCAATGATAGTCTCGCTCAATGAGCGTAAAGCTGATTATACAAAAACTCATGTATACTTAAGTTCATACCCGCAATACGCATCGTCTGGAAGTATATTCGTGAAGTATCAATTTATGAATTTTAGTCGTTTTTTACGAACTATATATAAAAATTATACCTTCCTATCTTTATTAATTTTAGTCTGTAGTACCTGCCTACGTGATATATTTCTCGTGACTGGTTCGTTCAGGGCACCATCGACTGCTGTCTAAGTAGTCGAACGGTATCCTCGACATGCGTTTTTCCTACGTACGTCGGCCCTCTGGAATGAACACCTAGCGGCAGTGTTTCCGGACCAATACAACCCACAGAGCTTCAAGAAACGAGCCTACGCCTCCCTCAAAGGCCGGCACCGCATTTGTGATGCCTCTCGTGTCGCAGGTGTCTATGGACGGTGGTGATTACGTACCATCAGGCAACCCGTCTGTTCGTTTGCTACCAATAGCATTAAAAAAAAGTGCCCACTTAAACTTGCACAAGATAGGGTTTCTTTCACGTTAAGCTATTTCCAACGGAGTTCGTCATACCGCTGATAGATACAGTCATATGTGTAGATGACCGTTGTTTTGCGTTCGCTAATAGTCGCACGACGTGGTGGGGCTTGTTCGTGGGAACCAATGATCGTGCGACAAGGCCCGCTAACCACATTTCCTTCCAAGATCATAAAAAGATAATAAATTATAACAGTAATAATAATATCAGAAGCAAAGTGAAAAGAAAGAAAGAAAAGTCCAATGTTTATAACAAATTTAGATTTAACTAGATTAATCCTAGATATCTGAGACAATTGAAATATGTTTATTTATGTATTTCAGGTGATTCTACTTATCCTAGTTACGTATCACTCAAACGTGGTCTCCGACTGTTCATTATCTTTATTTCATTCTTATTCCTGCTGTTGAGTACTTCCTTTGGATGGGTAGATGGGACTTTGAAACGGTACAAGGTATAGTTGTGTCTAAATTTCAAATAAATTATATGCCTGATATATGTTTTTATTTCAATCCTCAATTATTTATGACCTCTATGAACTATATAATTCTCATGTCGAATGTAGCAGGTTCCCAATTTGTATTAGATTTGTTTTGGAATCATACATAAATATTTGGTTTTAGCAGTGACAAAGTTTTCTTAAATACAAAATACAAATATCTTTATTTTCTAGAATATTCTACACAATGTTAGCCTTAACAATGGCCCCAAACTAGGCAGTGCCTGTGTCATGGAAGCCTAATATCTGGTTGATTTAGTTGATAGTGGTGCATTTTAACTTGACATTTACATTACATTACATTAAAGTTGAAGAAAAAAAACAAAAATCGTTATAATAATTAATTGAAAACGACAAAAATGTTAGTGTGTAAGAAAGTGTGTGTATGTACAGTAATGATGAGTGTATGTGTTTGTGAAAGGAAGTGAGTGTACGTGTATATGTTCGTTTGACGGAGATGTATAGATTCTAGGATGGTTGCTAACAGAGTATCTTAAGTAGATCTTTCGTCTGTTCATAGGAAATGCTAAGAACCCATCGTTTGATGACAATTTTCATATTTTTAAGGCCCAAGTGTATCGTAACACGACAATCTGTTAACATTTTGGATAGTTTTTTTTTTTGGAATGCATTCACAGAGATTTGCAATATATAACTGTGAAATATGACAAAGCATTTACTCTAAATTTATCCCGTCAATTTATAACTTGTTCTATATTCAAACCCAAATAATTAATAAGCACACATTTCTATATTTAAAAAATAAGAAATAATTAATTTGTTTTTTTTTTGGTTATTTACTTTAAAACAAAGTCGCTTTCTCTGTCCCTATATCCCTATGTATGCTTAAATCTTTAAAACTACGCAACGGATTTTGTTGCGGTTTTTTTTTAATAGATAGAGTGATTGAAGAGGAAGGTTAATATGTATAATAACATCCATTGAATAGTGGAGAAATACTGTTATTTTTGAGGTTACTCCAAATTTTTGTAGGTGGTAGAGCTACGCTGAAACTATTACTGGTTTCAGAATAAATGGGTCGGCTCGTCCGGGGTAGTACCACTGTACGACTCCGAATCAATCTATCGGCGATACTTTTGTCGTTTAAATAAAAATACTCGAAAATCTTATAGGAGCTAATTATTTTATTCCAATTTTCACAAAATCTTTTTTCTAACAACTTGTTACCATGGTAACCGAATACGCCATCTCGCGGGAACAACAAAACGCTTCAACATACCGCCCACCAAGAACAACTAATGTTCTTTATTATTCCGCCCACCGTAGCGTTAGATAGCCACCTAAAACATATAATATACTACGAAACCTTAACTAAAACTACGTCATAAACTAATATTTTCTAATTTCATTTGTTGACTCTACTGGCAGTAGACACAACTTAGATATGGGTCTTTTAAGAAAACCGTTTTTGATTTTTAAAGTTACTACACGAACTATACTATCTAAACCCGGATGAAGTTCTATTACTCTACCAATCAACCACCTGCTCGGAGGAAGGCCATCCTCTCTTACTACCACAATGTCGCCTAATTTAAGTTGAGGATTTTGACTTGACCATCTATATCTGTGGTAAAATTTGGTCAAATATTGCTGTGACCAACGGCGCCAAAAATCCTGCAACATCTTCTGCATATATTGCCATCTTCTCAAGAGTCCAACATTAGTCAATTCGTAATTTCGATCTGGAGAAGTTACCAATGGTTCTCCGACCAGGAAATGACCCGGGGTTAGTATCAGCATGTCTTTAGTATCACCAGTAACTATAACCAAAGGCCTGGAATTGAGGAATATTTCCACCTGTGCCAAAAACGTTGGCGTTTTCGGTAATGTAATCTGATGAGCTGTTTTGCTTCCAATAACCAAACCTTTTTTGTTATGTAACAGAGTATAAACTGTAGACGGCCATGAAGAGTTTGTCGGTGGACGTCTGTAATTATCAGACTTGACAAGTGAGACCCTTTAGGAATCAAAATTGAACATTTTCTATTTGTCTCCACTTCCTTCGCAAACTGATGTCCCGTTTCCATCTCTTGTATGAGTATCTTATTATTGTTTGACCATTTAAATAACTCAGATTGTTCTTTATATAGTAATTCGTCGATTTCCTTATATAATTCTAATCTCTCTTCTATAGTATGACATCCTGTTAATAAATGATTCATATAGTAATCTGCTATTACCCTTTCAGAAGCTAAGTGATAATGTGCACCTTCATCTACTGCTAACTGCTGAAGGGCTTTGACTGCTAGGTAAGGTATGCTAGGTATGCTGACGACACTTTGGTGTTATCCCGGGGGAAGACGCACCGCGCGGCCGCGATCCTGGCAACTGCAGGAGTCGCTCAAGTCGTCGCAAGGATCCGGCGTCTGGGACTAGAGGTGGCGCTCAATAAAACCGAGGCCCTGTACTTTCACGGGCCTCGGAATGCGCCACCCGCAGGGTCCCAGATCGTCGTGGGAGGCGAGTCCATCGGTGTCGGGTCGAGTATGAGGTATCTCGGCCTCCTCCTCGACAGCCGATGGACGTTCAAGGAACACTTCCGGCAGCTGGCCCCCCGTCTAATGGGAGTAGCGGGCGCATTAGCCCGTTTGCTTCCCAACTTGGGGGGGCCCAACTCCGCCTGCCGGAAGTTGTACCTCGGGGTCGTGCGGTCGGTGGCCCTTTACGGGGCCCCCGTATGGGCGCGTGGCCTGACGGCCGTTGGCAGCGCCCTGCTGCGGAAACCGCAGCGCGCGATGGCCGTCAGAGCCATCCGCGGATACCGCACGACCTCGTTCGAGGCGGCCTCCCTTTTGGCCGGATCCCCACCTTGGGACCTGGAAGCGAGAGCCCACGCGTCACTGTACGAACGACGCGTGGAGGCGCTGGAGCAGGGCCGGAGACTCGCGCCTCGGCAACTCGAGGTGCTCCGGTCCCAGCTCCACCAGGTCCTGGTGATAGAAGAATGGCGACGACGACTTGAGCGACCGAGCTCGGGCGTGGCTATTATAGGAGCCGTTCGGCCGGTCATGGTCGAATGGCTCACCAGGCGGCATGGCACCCTGAGCTTCCGGCTGACACAGGTGCTGTCGGGGCACGGTTGCTTCGGCAGTTACCTGTGTCGCATTGGCCGGGAGCCGACGCCAGGGTGCCATCATTGTGGCTGCGCGGAAGATAGCGCGCAGCACACTCTTGAGGAGTGTGCCGCCTGGAACGAGCCACGTCGCGAGCTCGTCGCGGCCATAGGCCCGGATCTCTCGCTCTCGACCGTCATCGTCAAGATGGTCGAGAGCGAGGCCGGGTGGATCTCCGTCGCCTCGTACTGCGAGCGAGTCATGCTCGCGAAGGAGGCGGCGGAAAGGGAGAGGGAGCAGACCACCAGGCTCCCCTCCCGCGGTCGACGAACACGGCGGCGACGGGTTGGCGACGACCTCATGCCGCCGTAAAAAGGGCCTGTGGGCGACGGGACGGGCGGGCACGTCCGTCGCCCTGAGCAGAGTTTAACTGTACAGGCCCGCGTGGTGGAGGCGCTTGTGCCGAGCGACTCCCACAGTTCGTCGGGGGGGGTCTAACACCCGCCCCCTCCTGAGGGGTCTACCACCTTGACCTCTCAGACCGCAGAAGGGGCCCCTCATGAGGGGCCGACACCTGTCGGGGAGCAGAAGTAATGCCATTGGCAGTTCCTGCTCCCCGGCCCAATAGGTGTGAGAGGCACCGTGGGGTTTTTAGTCCGTGGGAATCGGACATAACCCACCCCCCGCTGCCCGACGGGGTGGGTATCCGTTACGGATTTTCCCCACGGAAAAAAAAAAAAAAAAAAAAAAGGTAAGGAGCAGACGCAGTCCCCAATGTGAGTCTCAATAGTCTGTAATGTTTCATCGCAAAATTTGCGTCTTCTCTCCAAAGAATCCTTTGATAATCCACATCAGATTTATTTACTTTCACTTGGCGATACATCTTCGCAATATCTGCCGTCATACAAATCGGTGCCGTTATCCACCGCATCACAAGATGTCTAAAGTCTGACTTAGTTGTATCCTTGTCTTCGCGCATGACGGCATGATGAGGTGAGTAAATGGCCTGAGAATTATTATTTTCTTTATCAGGTACGTTCTCAATGTGGTTGAGGACCAGGTACTCGATGGTGATATCAGCATATGTTTCTTTCAAAT
Source organism: Antheraea assamensis (assembly GCA_035772565.1). Classification (NCBI taxonomy): domain Eukaryota; kingdom Metazoa; phylum Arthropoda; class Insecta; order Lepidoptera; family Saturniidae; genus Antheraea; species Antheraea assamensis. The sequence continues at coordinate 147,903 of JAQQSE010000309.1, forward strand.
CTTTAGTATTGTTTAATTTATGCTCTAGTGAATAAAACCGTTTCTCAGCAATAGCTTGCGATTTATGTACTTCAGGCTCATCTGTTCGAAATGGCATTTTCACCACATATCGTCCCTTTTCATCTTGGTGATTTGTTCTACCGAATGTATTTCCACATTGTTCTTCTTCTTCCTTCAAAATCTTATTTTTCGGCATATGTGTTTCTGGCTCAAGCTCACAAAATTTCTTCAGAAGTTCATTATTCTCCGTGCGGCAATGCAATGCCTTTACCACACAAGATCTGTTTATGGTTACAATTTCGCCAAATAATATCCAACCTAAAACAGAAGCTTGTGCAACTGGTGCTCCAATTGGACCTCTTTTCAAACCAGGCTGAATTATTTTGCCGTACACACCGGCTCCTAAAAGTAAATCTATTTTACGTGGGGTACCATACCCAGGATCGGCTAGAGTTAACGTCTTGATTTCTGGCCAATCTATGTACTCAATTTCGCACGATGGCAATAGTCCAGTAATTGTTTCCAACACATAGGCTTCAATTTTAATAGTGAAGCTTGGATCAACACGTGATTCTATATCTAATACAACCATAGCTTTACATGTCGATGCCTGTTCACCTAATCCTGAGATCTGTCCTTTTACAGAAAACTTTCTCAAACCTAGCAGCTGAACCATTGCTTCCGTTATGAAGCAAGATTGTGACCCTTGATCCAACAATGCTCGTGCTGGATAACTTCGCATTTTCGACTTAGCCACGACTAAGGCAGTAGCTAATAACTGATGACTATACACCTCTCCTGTCGAAAAACATGAAACCACTCTATCTTCAGTGTCTGCGGCTGTATGTTCAGCAAAAGTTTTACCTTCATCACTTGATACACTGTGATTATCAACGTCAATATTTACCGAATTGCCTCGTGGGTGTAAGAGGGAATGATGTTTCCTTCTACAAACCCTGCATCGCCCTTCATATCGACAATATTTAGCAATGTGACCTTTTCCTAAGCAAATGAAACATAGACCGTGAGTTTCTACAAATTTACGACGTGCATCAACGGTTTCCTTAACAAACCCTTTACAATATGCAAGCCTATGTTCGTTCGAGCAAAACTCGCATTGCATGTTTTTAACATGTAACGTTCTTTTTACAGGATCCCCCTGAGTCTGACCTCGTTTAGCAGTGGATCCAGGTTCCAGGAACTCAATGGCTCGATAACGACTTATTATGAACTCTTCGAACTGTTTATATGCAGGAAGTTCATCTAATGAGCTACCCTGATTAATATGAAACTCCCATTGTCTCCTGGATTCTGGGTCTAGCTTCAACATTAATATGTATATGATTATAACATCCCAGCCCTTTATGTCTATATCAATATAGAACAACAACCACCCTCTCACAGAAAGCCGACGTGAAGTAACAGTGCTTGCACTGTTGCGTTTCGTTCGGTCAGTGAGAGCGCCGGAGGCCCACATATATTAAAAGGCTGGCAACGCACTTGCGACTCCCCCGGTCGACCCGCCCGCTTTGTGCAACATGGAAGTGTCAGTGTGTAGACTAGGGATGACCGGTCATCCGTCGATTATTTTAGTTTCCGCGTATCTTCCGCCGTCCAAAGAGCTTTTGGGGTCCGACCTCCAAGCTCGGTTCAATTTAGGAGAATCGGTCATAGTAGCCGGGGACCTCAACAGCGGGAACGTTATCTGGAATAGTCCGAGTACTTCTCGCAACGGGATGAGACTCGATAGGCTAGGTGACGTTCTCGATTTTGACGTCATAGCCCCGCCGGAACCCACTCACTTTCAGGATAGCCTCCTCGACACGTTAGGCAAGTTATATGAGCGGCTCCTTCTGAACCATCTCCAAGCCTCCATATCCCAATTAAGTCTGTTATCACCTGACCAGTTTGGTTTTCGTGCCAAACACTCTTGCACACACCAGGTACACCGCCTCACGGAGTACATCTTCGGCAGTTGGAATGAAGATCCCGATCCGGATGTAAATCCGAAGAAGCCTAAACCGAAACGCACAATAGCAGTCTTCTTCGACGTCACCAAGGCCTTCGACAAGGTCTGGCACGCCGGGCTCGTTCACAAACTCATTCAGTTTCGCGTTCCCGATAGTCTAGTTCATATAATTCGCGATTTTCTATCAGATAGGACTTTCCGCTTTAGAGTGGAAGGTGAACTGTCCCTACCCCACCCGATACGCTCAGGTGTACCCCAAGGGTCCATACTCGCGCCCTCACTCTTCAACCTGTTCATCAGTGACCTACCTCGGTCCCCGGGGATCGAGTTAGGTTGTTATGCTGACGACACAGTGATCTACGCTTCCGGCTGGCGGCCGACTGTACTTAGGAATCGCATGAAACGGGCCGTTCGCGTTCTCGGCGAATGGTACCGTCAATGGCGAATAGAAGTCAATCCCGATAAGAGTGCCGCTGTCTTTTTCGATCCCATCCAGCGGCCGTGTAAACTCAAGCCCCTTAAACTTTATAAGGTAGCGATCCCCTGGGCCTCCGAGGTCAAGTATCTCGGAGTTTCCCTTGATAGGCGTCTCACTTTTAGATCCCACGTTAAGAGAGTGCGAAACAAGGCCGCCATGGTCTTGGGCCGCTTACATCCCTTAGTTTGTTCCAAGAGCAAGATGTCCCTCAGACACAAGCTCACGCTGTACAAAATGTATATCCGACCCATTCTGACATATAGCTGTCCCGTTTTCGCACACATGTCAGAAAATCTCTTCAAGAGATTGCAAATACTGCAGAACCGATTTCTTCGTAGGGCGTTCGGTGCCCCTTGGTACGTCCGGGGAGTCGACCTCCACAAGGACCTGGAAATGCCGTCTGTCTGGGCGTACGTTAAGACCCTCACTAGTAATTATTTTGAGAATGCTAAGAATCGTCCCAGTCCGTTAGTGGTATCCGCGGTAACTTACGATGCCGTACCGAACGCGCCGCGTTATAAAAGACGTCCGCGACATATTTTTTCCGATCCTCCCGATAAAATAACGGTAGCTAACGCAGATTACCCTTCCGTTCCTCGAAATAAAGCGTTTGCGCGCCCACGCCCGCGTAATCACAGATCACGCCGCCGCGGTTTGGCTGTGAATTTTGCTCCAGCACACATACCTAGGCCCCCCTCGGCAGCTGCTCAAGCCGAGGTACGATCCTCCGGAAAAGAGCCCTCGAGCATGCTGCTCGCGCGGACACAGTGACACTGTTAATCAAACACTCGACTTTACAACACAACACCGATCACCCCACACACGTGCACACACACACTCGTAGGTACACATAGTGGTGGGCTGTTTTTGTTTGTTTTTTTGCCCTTTCGAACTGAAATAGTTTAGAACACAGATAGTCAGATACAAAACACATGTACGGGATCGTGAAACATACATGCTTGGTAACCATGTATATTTCACGAACTCATACAGGTATGATACGGATAGGTTTAGCTTAGTTTAGCTTAGCTAGTCAGATTCGGGTATTCGACGACAGCCCAAGCCGAGGTGTGCCGTGCGCCCTTGTGCTAGTCGTCTATACAAATCGGGTGAGTGCCTTAAGCGCTCCCCTTAGTAGTCCGGTAAAACTGTAGCGGCCTCCGGGTCAACAGTGTAGTCAGTTCGAGAAAAAAAACAACTTGCAACTCCCCTGGTGTTGCTAGTGTCTATGGTTATCACTTACCATCAGGTGACCCATCTGTTCGTTTGCCCCCTATAATATATAAAAAAAAAAAATAACGCGTGTGGGCCACGGGCAGTAGTGAATAAATCAAAACTACTGCGAAGCCGGAGCGGGTCGCTAGTTATATAATAACTAAAGAGCCGTTCGGCTGTGTAACTCCGAATAGGGATATGTTATAGGCTTTTAAAAATTTAATGGCAATTCCTCCGATGTGAATGTGCGAATCATAAGAAATTAAATTGAAGCGATGATGGCTTAGTTGTTACGGATCATTGCAACTAAGTCGGAGCATTCGGTGAAGCCCAATATCGTGACGAAACCATAGTATGGTGGTAGAGCTTTAGCTAAGTCCGCCTGGCTAGCTACCACCCTTAAGTTGAAAATCTGTCGTCGCCAAGAACCTGTTGGTGTGTTCCGGCATCTGCACTTGAGAGTTAGTCTCCCTCTAGGCCTAAGCCTAAGCTAAGTGTTTACCATCTTAGACCATATCGTCATTTAACATCAGATGAGATTGAAGCCATAAATAATAATCTTTGTAGGATCTTGAGATGATCATTCGTAACGATACAATTTGAGTATCATTTATTTAAAACTAATTTAAGTTATTGAATAGCATATACGTGTCTGTAGCGTGATACTCTCACCTGTGTAAATATACTGTAAACTATACATTGATTACTGTGTATTCTTAAATTTTAAATGCGTAATCTAGTTCGTTTGTTTATTTCATGGACATTATCATAGAAAAAAACAATCTCCTGGTTACAGAGAAATAGTTCAACTCTACGTGAACGAAACCGTGGGAAAAGACCATTTTCCTATAAGTCTGCACTAAACGGAGCTGCTGTCCATTACATTTTATATCGTTCAGACGATCGCCATTGAAGTCGACGTGCGTAGATATTTGATAATGGAAAATACAACGAATTAACTAGATATAAATGTCATTCAAACCCTTCAAATTGGCAAAAATATGTGGCTGCACGTAACCACTGTAATAAAATATGCAGAGATGCCCAACGCCGATATATTCATGAATCTGTTATAACTGGTAACCCAGCAAAAGTCTGGAAATTTCTTCGAGAATTAGGTGTTGGTAAATCTCGTCAAATTACAACTCCCAAAGACATAGACATCGAACTACTTAATAAACATTTTTCTTCCTCATCGAACGTTGATACAAGTGTAAAGGCTACCACACTGCAGCATCTCTCATTGCTGTTAAAACCTGAATATCCCGTTTTTGAATTTGCGCAGATATCCGTTGCTGATGTTAAATCGTGCATCTCGACAATTACTTCTCATGCTGTAGGAAGTGACGACATCAGTCGTAAAATGATTATATTAATTCTAGAAGAAATTCTTCCTATACTATGTCATATTTTTAATTACTCTTTATCGAGTGGTGTTTTTCCATCTGCCTGGAAAGATGCTTATATCATACATATTCCGAAAAAATCTCATCCCGTGTTGTTCTATGAGTATCGGCCTGTTTCTATATTACCATTTCTCGCTAAAGTTCTAGAACGTCTTGTTTACGTTCAGTTAAACTCTTTTCTATGCAAAAATAATCTTCTGAATCCTTTTCAGTCAGGTTTTCGACCTGGTCACAGAACCGCAACAGCACTGACACATATAACCGATGACATTCGGTCAGGTATGGAACTCGGTAAATTAACGGTTCTTGCTTTGCTCGATTTCAGTAATGCATTCAATACCGTAGACTTTGGCATACTACTTGGTGTGCTTCAGTCTCTTAATGTATCTTCATTGGCTAATGACTGGTTTCGCAGTTATTTAACTGGTCGTCGTCAATGTATTCGTGTCGATGAAATATTTTCTTCTTGGTCAGTGACTTCTATTGGCGTACCACAAGGTGGAGTGTTGTCTCCGTTTCTTTTCGGAATTTTCATAAACACTATATCCAACAATTTACTTTCCTCTTAACATTTATTTGCTGATGACTTGCAAATATATTCACAAGCTTCCATTGATAACCTGCCACATGCTATTGATATTATTAACAGTGATCTGACACGCATTAGTGACTGGAGTAAAGCATATGGCCTCAGAGTGAATCCTAATAAAACCCAAATCATCATTATTGGCAGCCCTAGGATGACTGCAAAGATCGATAAAACACAACTCCCACCCATCGGCTTTGATGGCACTATTCTTCCTATATGTGACAAAGTCAAAAATTTAGGAGTTTATATTGACAAAAAATTATCTTGGGGCCCTCAGCTTCATGAAGTAAGCAGAAAAATATTTGCGTCTTCCGGTTGCCTAAGAAGACTCCGGAATTTTCTTCCTATTACCACTAAAATTTCGCTTGCACAAACCCTTCTCCTTCCGATTCTTGATTATGCTGATACTTACTATCTAGATCTTACCGAAGCTCAACTTGATAAACTGGAACGACTACAAAATTTATGTATTAGGTTCATATTTGGTCTACGTAAATTTGATCGCATATCAGAATCTCGAACTAAGCTGAAATGGCTCCCTGTGAGGCTTCGTCGGAACGCTCGCATTCTTTTTCTATTATATAGTACTCTTTTTAATCCCGTCGCTCCTTTTTACCTAAAAAATCGTTTCAAGTTTTTATGTGATACGCATACTCGAGATTTAAGATCAGCAGATAATATTGTATTAGAAGTACCGGCTCATTCCACTAATTTTCGTGCAAAGTCCTTCACAGTTCAGGCTGCCCAATTATGGAATGCCCTACCTGTTTCTATGAGACTGGCGCAGACGATGGGCATATTTGAAAACTCGGTCAAAAAGTATTATCTGTCAATTTAATATTTCGCTTTTGTGTATATATGTATAACTATATTTTGTAATGTTTAATATCTATGTATTATTAAGATTATGTAGTCTATTATATATTGTATATTATTGTATTACATATTTATATATGCATGTTACAGTGTATGTAACATGTGTATGTATGTTTTGTTTATTTGTACACCCTAAATACCCCCTATTCCACTCCATGAAACATATCCATCCAAAGGTTGCCTGGAAGAGATTGCTATTGGCAATAAGGCCGCCCTTTGTACTAATCACATAAGTGTAATGTTTTATAGTGTTTATTTGAAATGGTGTACAATAAAGATTAAATAAATAAATAAATAAATAAACTTTATTCAAATGCTTTCCACGTTGCAGCCGTTAATCTATAAAAAACCTAATAATACCAAGGACAAGTATCTGATCTGAAAAAAAAAAAAAACGTTTTGGTGTTTTTTTCTTATTGCACCACGGTATAGTGACTGCAGTATGCCAGATGTTGAGCACAGTACAAACAAGAAAGAACAATTAAAAGACAAGTAATCCATCGTCAGTTGCCGCTGCCATGCAGGCCTGCGTAAATGTCTCTTTACGTTACGCTTGAAAGACCCCATGGTATAGGAAGGAGAGAACACACCGGCCAAGAGATTGTTCCACAACTCCACGGTATGACAAAGATGAGAATTCAATCATTCGTTCAATTGTGTTTGAATCCAATTGGTCGTTCGTTTGTACAATGAATTCGTACTGAGCACATCTCATTAGTTTTCGTTTTCATAGTTTAATTTTCATTTCTATAGATGAATTCATTTTCACTTTTTCGTTTATTCTTGTTCTATTTTAGTTATTTTCTTCTTCTTTCTCTTCTCTTCTTTCTTTTCTTCTATTTTCTTTTAGTAGGTTCTACATAATTTAGTTTTTTAATATTATTAATTTTATGAATGAGATAAGGAGTTTTAGGTTTTCAGTCTAGTATTCTCCTTCTTATCATTGTCATTATATTATTCATCGGACTGTTGACTGTTGTATTATCCACAAGTGTGAATAAACAAATAACTCGGACAGATGCGTGCGTTCAATACCTTATTGATAATAGGAAAGGAGTTCATAACTCTATCGTTTTTTCTTCAATCAACAGCAACGATATCCAACAAAACTTCGAATTATCCTGTAAATGCAAACTACATCGCGGGCGCAACTAGTCTGTCCGAATTTAAAAAATATCACCTTTATTTACCTCCATAAATTTGGTTGTAATGTAAACTATAAGACAGGCAGAAATTTAAATTAGGTAACCAAGTTATTATTATAAGTACGAGTGTATGATATATTTTCGATACGTATCTATCATTGTTCGTTCCGAGTATATAAGAATAGAATTTTCACGAACAGATTACGATAAATATTTAGCGGCTTGCTTATTACAAAAATTACCATGGCTTCCAATGGTATTCTCTTTTTGGTGAGTTTGATTTTTTTTATTAACGTTACATTGCTATGCTTATGCGTTTGTCATCCATAACAAAACCGACCACTTTGAAACACGATTCCTTTCGATCTGGCTGATTTTCTTCCACTGTCTATTACATTAGGACATTTTCATAATTTTTCCCCGACCCAAAAAGAGATGATTTTTTCAAGGCTTTTTTATTCAAATATGTAGCTATAATTACTTTTATTAATATGTACGTGTTTTTTTTTGTTCGTCTTATAATATATTTTCACTTAAAATAAATAAGAACAATTTTCTTTCTGAGACCCTGAATAAGACCGCGTCCAATTTGTGTTTTCAAAAAATTTCAAACCCTTAGTATTACTTTATAAATTCACAAAAATATCCAGAACGAAATTTTGAAAAAATAATTATAGACAAATATATTGAATCGATAATCCAGAAAAGATAAAATGTACCGCCTTCCTGTTTTGCGGCGCTTTATTCGGGATGGTTTTTTTTTTTTAACAGGAACAAAAGAATAATTTCGGGATATTTTGATTTTTCTAAAAAAAAAAGCGTAAAATTTCATAGATACTAAAATTCATAATATTTCTTCGATATTTAAATCATTTCTTATGTACTTTTTGCGGAAAGCAAATTATTTGAAAAACTTGCTATTACAAAAATATTGGCATTTTTTTTAAATACATAACTACTTTTGGATCGGAAAAACAAAAAGAAATTTTCCTTAAAAATGTTTGTAATATGTAAAAGTGATAGATTTATCATCGTTTGCTCTATATGGATTTCATGTATTTTTGTTTTTGCTTTCGACACACTTACGTAGGCTAGGCAGAATATGTTAAGCTTTATATTGTAAACAAAGATTTTGGTTAATTCTTACGATTCTGTGATTTTGTGGCTCTTCTTATCTGTGGAATCCTGAGAAAAGCTAAACAGTTGCTAATATCATATTTAAGACCTTGCACTGATATATTATTATATATGGGGGAATATACAAACTCTGAATATTAAGAGATTTTATTATTTCCTACATTCTACTTTTTTATATTGGTATAAAAAAAAAAACAATCACACAGACAAACGGACAGGCAGACGGACAAACAGACGAACAATAACAAAAGCTCTCTGTTCCATTATTGCACCATGAATATTCACCAATAATAAAACAATATTATATATCTTCACACCTAAAAGATAATAAAAATACAAGGAACATTTAAAACGAAATGGAAATAGAAACAGTACTGCTGTTATTGGGTTCTGAAGATGTATGTAGCGCGAAACAGTTTATGTCAGTTGTTTCTCTCTTCCTTTCACACCCAGCTATAGTGTCGTGCTATGATTTCAGGTCGCCGCTACTTATAGCTTAGTGTTAGCGGCCTCTTTTCCTCAGCCTGGTAAGTAACTTTTATATAGTACACAGACGCAAAAGCAAAAACGTTCTCATGTTGAACATTTTATGTATATTCAAAGGAACACTATTTATAGATAGTTACCTTTTAGCCTGCACTCAAATTTTGTTTCATTTGAATTTATTAATTGCTTTGTCCGTTTTTCTAACAAAACAACAACTTCTAGAGGCAGTTAGAATCTCGACGTTTACCAATTATTATTTATTCGATTATTCTTACGATTATTAACTAGAAATATGATATGAATGGAAATAGGTAATAATAGTAAGGAAAGCTGAACCTGAGAAATGTTCTTGTACACTACATGTTGCATACAACTTCGACTTTCTTGGATTTCGCAAATATCAAGTACGTACGTACATTTTTGTTTTTAAAAATAAGCTTCCAATAAATCAAATGTTCTTGGTAAGCCAATTTTACCGTGAGACAAATATGAAATGATTTATGGAACAATCAAATATGAATAACAAATGACAATCTATTTTCTAATGTAACATTCCATATTTAAAACTACCTACGTCGCATCTAAGAAAGGAGTTTGCATAACAATCACGTGCTATTGCAATCGTCTTATCTAAATAGTACTGAATTTGTCATTTTAATTGATAAATAGCGTCAATGATAAATTATTAATTATTAATATAAGTAAATAGAAACAGATGGATCTTTGAGTAAGTTGATCTTTAGTTTGACCCATTGAATTTATAAGTATCTACAGATTTCAAGGTTTTCCTTTCATTAAATTTACCTAGTGTATTAGAGAGATTTCATCCTTGTGATTGACCCTAACCATCGATGTACTAAAATTACAGGGTGTAATTTTTACACATTTTAGTCGGTTCGATTCCCGGGTGAAGCAAGAGAATCTTTAAAAATCTTTGAACGCAGTTTTATTTCTTTTCAAAAATAAAGGAATATTTCTTTGGGGTAAAATTTGCTATCTCTATTATTTAAAGTATTTTCCCTCCAGGTGGCATTAAACAATTCCAACCTGTATATATAACGCAAATATCACCTCCATGAATGGTTAATAATATCAAATACAATTGGTTACTGACGACTATTCGATTATATTTTGGTTAACATGGCATATAACCTTACTTTAAGTATTTACTGTAAATCAAAACTGCCCTTAATGACATAAATTCAGTGAATAGCTTAGAAGACATAAATCACTACATAGTATAAAACAAAGTCGATTTCTCTGTCCCTATATCCCTATGTATGCTTAAATCTTTAAAACTACGCAACGGATTTTGATGCGGTTTTTTTTAATAGATAGAGTGATTAAAGAGGAAGGGGTATATGCATAATAACATCCATTAAATAGTGGAAAAATATTGTTATTTTTGAGGTTTCTAATGTGATGTCGTAAATAATGACATTTTTTCCGCTCACATTGCAACAAACGCAGGCTGAACCGTAAAAATGTAGTGTATGAATTTAGATATTCCAAAGATAGCAGGAAATCTACATGGTATAGGGAAGGGGGAATTGTTTTACTCCAAATTTAACGCGTGCGGGCCACGGGCAGTAATGAATAAATCAAAACTACTAGATCGATTTTAATCATTTTTTCAGTGAATGACATAGGCTATATATTTTATACCCGTGCGAAGCCGGAGCGGGTCGCTAGTATACATATATTTAAAATAGCTGTGCCCGCGACTTCGTCCACGTGGAACGGAATACAACGGTGATTAATGAAACACTCTGAATTTATATCTGTATATCTTGTATATTTGTAATGTCATGTGCCAGGCTAAAAACTAATAATGGCCGTACCCCTTTGTCACTTCAATAATAACACAAAATTAGGGTTTCCAAGGTCCTTTGATGTATGTAAAAACCGAGGGCCTAGCTATATTGCTGCGTCTATCGTCATACAGTCAGATAGTTCGTAGCACACGATGGTATTGTGTGCCCACATCTAAATTTATTGCGAACATAGACGAAACTTCGTGAAGATACAGGCTGGTATAGGAGTGACATAACACTAATATTCTAATTTAACAACTGTAAAAATAATATTAACCCTTGGACTGTCCAAAACCATAAAGATTTAACTTCTATATAAAAGAATGTAAGCCTCATGAGGCATAGGTCAATAGACTGTTAGCAGCATACGCTTAAAAAATACCTGATTTATTACAAAACTTTGAAAAATAAGAAATGATAAATTCTAAAATAATAATTTTCATGTCAAATGTATTTTTAAATTATATTTTCATTTGTACGAACTTTTTTTACTAAACCATGAAATTTACAATTTACGATGTAGTGAAATTAAAAAAAAAATTGAAAATATAATCTGCCATTTTAAATCCGAGTCTTAAAAAATCAGCCGAAGGCTTATAATATTCATTCATATATACTTCACATAGCTCATTCTTATTATTATTTTTATGTTATCCTTTCTTTTATTTGCACTGCCTGCAGTCTTTTTGCTCCAGAGTACCGCTGGAAGAAAATGCGAGCTCCCTAACGCATAAACCAAATAGTATTCATTAAGTGAAAGCGTAATTAAGACATTAGAATCAAGGTTAATTTATGAAAATTATAATTCGAAATAAATCTAACAAACAGAAATAATCTCATTGTTATCTGTACTCTTCCTTGCATAATATTCTTACCACAGTAAACCAATAAAATTTTAGTTTAGCGCCATCTGTTGTCGTCTAAAATGTAGTCTGTTATTGCTTCTAAAGAGGATTTTTTCTTACATTTATGTTCAATGAACAATTTTAGTCTCAATTTTTTTATTGTAATACCAAATTTTCCTAAAATGTGATAAGGTTCAATAACTTGTAATATTTACAACACAAAACTAATTAGAAATTTACAAATTTAATCATAAACCTTATGCGATCGAAAAATAAGAATCATATCTTACTTATACAAAGTACAAAGTAAGTTATTCAATTTATAGAAATATGTAATATATGTAATTGGCCAATTTTTAGAATGTATATTATAGTAGTACTAGATTTAGAAAATGGCGGATGAGCGCCATCTATTTGCAATAATGCATATTAATTCATTACTGAACATCTTAGGTTATTAATATTTATTTATGCGAAAATAAAATATTAACCATTTTTCTTTCGTCCTATGTCTCAGTAATGTAATACTGTGGTAATGTTTATTTATGTTATAAAATACTCTGGTTTTTAGATGAGGCTAAAGTCCATTTACTTATCTATTTTTCTCTCGTACTTAACTCCCGTCGTCAATAAAATTACAATAACTTTTGATAGAGTTAACCGATTTTAATGAAACGAAAAATGTATGTTGCTCCGGAATATGCTTGATTATTTTCTTGCTAGAGTTTTATCAGAAACCTAGTACTTTACCATTGATGCCTGTTCAAACAAACAGACAGACAGACAGATAGACAATTCTAAAAATGGTCGAAATGGATTCTATTACTTATTCCTAGACACGTGCAACAATTTTTTTCTCAAAAATCAAAAATGTACAGACACGTTGGATTTACATTCTTATTATATGTATAGATTACGTTTAATAGAAAAAAAATCTTTGTGTAAAGATACTCTAATGAAACTCTTCTATGACTTTGATGAAGTCTAAATAAATCAAACATGGATCTAAATTCTTTAGATACTTATGACCCTATGTTAATACGTTGAACCCGTGCAAAACCGGGGCGGGTGGCTAGTTTAAAAATAAATACTAAAATATTTTTAGATAAAAATAGTTACTAATTTGTAGGAGATGAGAAAAACGAAGTCAGTGTCGGAGGTATTAATAGATAATTGCAATAATATTTCTGTAATAAAAGTACAACAAAATGCATTCATTACAGAGACATCACCGCCGATGCAGCAATCGCCAGAGCTGTTGGTTTCGAGGTTCGTGCTTGAGAACAGGTATGTACCTATGTTCTATAATATAAAAATGAATCGCTGAATGTGTTACTAAGCGCAAATCTCGACAGCACCTGAACCGATTTCGCTAATTCCTTTTTTAGAATAGTCCTTGAAGTACGAGGATGGTTTTTACCAAGAGAAAAATTTAAAAAATTGCCTGAAAAAGTCTTAAAACCAACACTTTTCTATACTCTCAAACAAACGATTCGTAATAATACTTAAAGATCAATTTGAACTTCAATACCATACCATAAAGTTTAAGTGTTAGTAATAAATTGTGTACGACTTGACACGACTACATCTGACAAACACAGTGAATAATATAATTAAGTTAATTATAGGTATCAACTTCCAGCCAATTTAAAAATACAGTTCACTACCTAGTGTAGATACCCCGACTTGTATAGGTGTTATAGTTGCCACCCTACTGTTCTTAGATATTATTTTAATCATTGTTCGGGGAAAAATATCTATATCCTGGTAATGATACATATAACTTTCAGCTTTACAACTAAAAAACACACAAAGTTATGAAGAAAAGAAAATCCATTTTCATACATTTGAAATTTACTAGTCCATATTATGTGGTATGTGGTGGTGTGTATAAGGTAAAAATAAAGCTTGATATTATTAAATAATTAAATGATATGACTATTTTTCCAAAATCCTATGTAAGTGAGATATAAAAGCGCTAAACGCTGCGTGCCTTATTCGAATATAGCTCGAAAAAGCCGGAGATTAACGTGACCAAAACCGAACCTCTTCCCTCCTCCCCGGGACCAAACGTGGTACTTTGAAGACCCCACCCCCCCTGAACGGTTTACGTGGTTTGAGTATGTTCCCTACCTTCACATTATTTTGTATATAAAATAAGTTATAACGTTACATGGTAATGAAGTCTGAATAATATGAACGTGTAGTACATTCTGTCACAAATGCTTCTTAAGCTATTTCTTCTTGAAAAATTAACAGAGGTAGACATTTTTCCCACAATAAAAATGATAAGAAACAAAAATGGACAGTATCGTAAATCTAAGTTTTGTATGTAAATCGCATTAACCGCTTTTACATGACCAAAGCAAATCATAAACGTTAAGCCTGAATCGTTATTTTAATAAAAAATATTTGGTCAAGCATATTAATCCTTTGCAGTGTTCAATTTCCTCCGTTAGTGTAGTCAATAAATTTTTCATATAACAAGGCCCTACTATGAATTATCAAATATAAATTCTGCGTATTGTTTAAAATATTAATGATAACACATTAAGTAATAATGAAATATACTCGTATTCATTCACTTTTTTCCAAAACAGATACCCGAAGAACAAGGACCATGAACCAAACGGACCGCTTATAAAACTGCAAGAGTACCTGGAGCTGCGTGAAACGACAGAAAATTTTGCCGAGTCGTTGAAAAGAGATTCAGGGACTTGTAAACCTGTTTCGTCAAACTTTCAGTGAGTATATTGAAATTTATACAAAATAAAACTTTTCACGTCGTAATGATTCTATGGAAGAAGTTAATAACCAGTTAGCTAGTTTCATATCACAAAAAACACATAGGCGAATTGTTGCAGATGGCGAGCCATGATTAGTAATTGTATTGATACTTACAAGTTATATTACAACTAGCTGTGCCGGCGACTACGTCCACGAGGAGTTTCAATTCTAAACACAGTGATTAATAAAATAATAGATAAAAAGAATGTTAAAACTCGACAACAACGATTTAACTGGCCTCACCCTTTGTGAACGATTTTGTTCTTCGAGGCGTGGCCTGACACTAAAATTTTTAGTCGTTGCTCATATTGTGAACGTATAATTTTGACTTTCTATATACGGTGCGGCCATTGGCGGATTTGCATTCTTGGCCGTCCTAGGCCCCACGCCTCTTCTTGTTATCATAAGTGAATTTCGTCACGATTGGCCGCCCTTAATAGTTGGCCGCCCTGGGCCCGGGCCTCCTGGGCGTTAAGGCAAATCCGCCACTGGGTGCGGCTCTCAACACAACAGTCACTTATGCCAAAATATGTCCAGCAGTTTTTGCGTAAATTGCTTCTTTTTTGTGTTTTGTTATAAGATAAACATATACCTATATACAAACTAGCAGGCCCGGCAAACGTTGTCCTGCCTTGATAATAAAAATATATACTTATATGCATGAAATGCTTAAGGTAACTAATGTATATAATTCGATAAGGATTAATACTGTATTCATCTAAATAGCCTTCCAATTACCTCATTATATGTGACCATATTTAAAAGATAGATGGATATAGTAGACTATCCTAAAAAGATAGGTATATGCCATCGTAGACATTTTTGTAGATCTATAAAAGAGCAATATCTCACTATGCATTTTTTTTTTTTTTTTACGTGGGGCATCCACGGGAATCCGGGGGAGAGCTGCAGTCGCTGGAGAGGAACCCGTGGGGGCGTCCGTACCACATGATTAGGGCGAAGTTGCGTGGACGGGCACCTCCAACCACGGAAACTCTCCAGCCGGAGGTAGTTGGGAGGATCGTGGGAGCGTTGTTCCCCTCCCAGCATTGTGTCTCCTCCCATGCCCCCACCTCAGGCGGCAGTTGCGGAGGAGCTCGTCGGCCCTCCCTCTCCAGTCACGGAGGAGGAGATGGGGAGGGCGTTTGAGCGCCTCTGCAACAGGCGGAGAGCACCTGGCCCTGATGGGGTCCCGGGCCGGGTGCTCACTCTCTCGATGGGTCATTTGGGAGGGTGGCTTCGGGAGCCGCTCAGTTAGTGCCTGTTGGCTGGGCGGTTCCCGAAGCCCTGGAAGCGGGGGCGGCTGTGCCTACTACAGAAGGCAGGCCGCCCCCCCGACTGCGCGTCCGCATATCGGCCCCTCGTGCTGCTGGACGACACCGGGAAGGTGCTTGAGAGGATTATTTCCTCCCGGGTCGTCCAGCACCTGGAGGGTGTAGGGCCAAATTTGTCGGACGCGCAGTACGGCTTCCGGGCAGGGCGCTCAACAATTGACGCCCTGACCCTCCTGAAGTCGCTGTCCAAAGAGGTGACCTCCCAGGGGGACAGGGTTCTGGCGGTGTCCCTGGACATCGCCAACGCCTTCAATAGCCTGCCGCACGTAGTCATAAGGGACGCACTCCGGTATTTTGGGGTGCCCCCTTACTTGCGGCGGCTGTTGGAGGCGTACCTGGAGGATAGGGAGGTCGCCTATGTGGACGGCGACGGGCGAATGGTCCGGCGGGAGACGGAGTGCGGAGTTCCACAGGGGTCGGCCTTGGCCCCACTCCTGTGGAACCTGGGCTACTACTGGGTGCTCCGCGGCGCGCTCCCATTTGGAGCGCGCATTATATGCTACGCGGATGACACCCTAGTCGTAGCCCGGGGGAAGGAATGGGAGAGTTTGATGCGCCTGGCCACGGCAGCCACAACTGTCGTGGTCGGGCGCATCCGGAGGTTGGGCCTCAGGGTGGCCCTCAATAAAACCGAGGCCCTATTATTTCACGGGCCTCGGCGGGGGCCACCACCTGGGGCCCATTTGATTGTGGATGGCGCCCGTATCGGGGTGAGGACCCGGATGAAATATCTGGACCTCACCCTGGACGGGCGTTGGCGGTTCGAGCCCTATTTCGAGGGGCTCGGGCCGCGTATAGCAGGGGCGGCGGCGGCGCTCGGCCGGCTGCTCCCCAATATCGGGGGGCCAAGTGCCGGGTGCCGCCGACTCTATATGGGAGTCGTGCGAGCGATGGCCGTCTACGGGGCCCCGGTGTGGTCCGATACCCTCGGTGCCGCTAATGTGCGAGCGTTGCGCGCTGCGCAGCGCATTGTGGCACTGAGGGCAATCAGAGGATACCGCATCGTGTCCTCGGTGCCGGCCTTCACGCTCGCCAGCTCCCTGCCTTGGAAGTTGGAGGCGGGGGTTCTTGCCGCCGTGTACGAGTTCACGACGGCAAGGAAACGTTTGGGGGAGCCTCCGGCTCCCAGAGAGATAGAGGGAAAGAGGCGAGAGGGGAGGGAGGCTGCTATGGAGCGGTGGCGGCAGGATCTGGCGGACGCGCGTTATGGGCTATATACGGTGGACGCCGTCCGCCCGGTCCTGCCGCAGTGGTTTGACAGGAAATGGGGCTCCCTGATGTTCCGACTGGTGCAGGTACTGACTGGCCATGGCTGTTTTGGCTGGTACTTGCACCAGTTCGCTCGCAGGGAGCCGACCGCCGCATGTCACGAGTGCGGCGCCGAGAAGGACACCGCGCAGCACACTTTGTCCGAGTGTGCTGCGTGGGAGGTGCAGCGTCGCACTCTGACTGCGGCGGTAGGAGGAAATCTGTCGCTGCCGAGCATGGTTGCGGCCATGCTCGGCAGCGAAGACGCCTGGACGGCGATGGCCTCCTTCTGCGAGGAGGTCATCTTGCAGAAGGAGGCGGCGGGGAGGGCCCGAGAGGTGGATCCTCTTAGCGGCCCTCTCCGCCAAAGGAGGGCCGGTGGAAGGAGGAGGCGATATGCCCACCTTCTTCCACCTCCGTAGCCGGACCTGAGGTGATGGGCCGGGGAACTCATCTCCTCATTGCACAGGTTTGGCGGACGAGGGGAGGAGGCTGGTCGTGTACCCAGTTTACCTCCCTATAAGGACGGAGCCCGGCTGCCATCTTTCGCCGGGCTGACCGCTGGGGGCGGCATGGCGATAGCTCAGCACGGTCCCATGCCACCCCAACGTAAAGCGGTGGCCGGTACACCGTGGGGTTTTAGTCCGTGCGAGTCGGACATAACCCATTCTCTCCCCCGGGAGGATGGGTATCCATAAGGGATTTCCCCACGTAAAAAAAAAAAAACAAATCGTACATGTCGGTCGTGTTACTTGTTTCATATTACCATTATAATTTTAATTTATTAATTACACCTTTAATAACAGTTTTGCGTTATTTTTACACGTGAATACATTACGTATGTAGGACGATATTATCATCCCCCACACAACTATCAAATTACACTAAATTTTCTATCTACACATGGGTCGCTGTCTGCCACCCGGCGGAGAGTCGATATCTAATACCTCGTATAAATATGTGTCGTTTTAAATAATTTGTGGTAATTTTAAAATATTTTATTTATTCGAATTATTGTGCGAAATTTCCAAAAATGACCATAAATATCAAGTAACGTTGTGTTTTTATAACTAAGTTATTTCAATTGTCTATGTTTTATTAAATTATTAGAAGCCGTTATTCTATTTCTTTTTTTTTACGCCTTGTTAAGAGGAATTTAGAAGTGAAGAACTTTTAGTAATTCATTTAATTTTCGAAGAGTAAAGCAAAAATGGCTAAGATATTATTTCTTACAGGGAGTTTTATGTACTAAACAACAGTCGTCCCATTACAATATCATATCAATTAGGCGATGATTGGGATCTTTCACGTAGTTACAAATGTATAAGAAACAACAGCAGCAATAGTAATTCCCAGGATACATTATCGAGTGAGGTTAGTATATATGATAATATTCGTAAAGGTAAGAGAAATGGTAAGAGTTATTCGACTGCTCCTTTTAAAAAGTTATAAATTATCTCCAAGTTAGTGTAAGATAATGCTTTTATTGCCATAGTATTATATTATTACATTTTATTTGAATAAATTATCGAAAAAGAAACCAGACCCCGTGTCGTGGTGAAGTTTACAAGCCATACAATTCATAGAAACAAAGCGCATGTCGGCTCGTCACAAGGACTGCGTACTTAAATGATGGATGTGATTATTCAATGAGATGGGAAAAGTATTTATTCTCTGTCAACATTTTAGTATACTCTTAGATATTTGATTTCTTCTCCCTATTCTTATAATAATTTGAAGTCGGCTGTCTAGTGGGTAGTTACCAAGCGATCAATACGCATGTGCTGATATTGGTTTGATCAGAGGCCCCCAAACATTATTCTCTTGTGGACCACTTTCCATATTTATTGACATTATTTTTTTGCAAATTTCTCATCTTTAAATATATATTTAGTTTTCATTCATGGAGATGGATATATCTTTATATTAGAAGGAAGTATTATTTTAGTATATGTATATAGAATTGCTTCATTTATGAGAAGTCAAAATTAAACTCACGGCCCGCTTAAATAAGATCCATTGGCAATTGCTTCTTATGAACACCCCATTTTTTTTGTCACCGCAACATTTACATCGAGTCTCCCGTGAACTCCTGTACCACTTTGGGAACTGAGGGTTTAGATCATTCACGCTTCTTTAGTTTCCGAGAAATCCTTTGTTGTCACTAGCGATAACTGCATTGATGCTGATGAGTTATGGCAACATTCAACTTGCAAATTAAAGATAAGGTATCTAAATGTTAATGTTAACTAAGAGAGCGACTTAGCAAGAGAATTAAACAAATATAAACTGTTATTGGAGACCAGGACTAACGCCGTTCAGAAGAAATCGAGACAAAGAGGATGAACAATGGATACAGGTGAACACAAAAGGAAAGCCATCTTAGCAGAGCAAGAAATATAACGATAATATTGACCAACAACTCTTCGAAGTTATAGCAAGTGGTGAAGATAGAATGTCAAAACAATTTATCTTAGTATGTTTATAAAAAATACAGAAAACACAACGAATTAACTCTTGGATAAAATATTTAAGGTCGTTCAGGTATTTTTTTGGGTTAATCTAATCTAATCTAAATTATGTTTAGTTAGCTTAAATAATATCAGATTGTATCAGTGATACTCGATATCCTAGTTGTACCTCCCACACATTTACATATTTATCATATGTTTCGCCTCGGTTGTCAAAGCAGCGGTGATGCTTATATTCGATATGAACTTTCTAGCTTTTATTGGTTTTTTATCTGCATTTTGAAAATTTATGATCTTTAGGAGAAGTGGTAGTGTGATTACCACTTGCTAACTTCAGAAGGTTGGAATAAATGAAATGACTCCGTTTGTGCAGACTAGTAATCGCTTTGGCAGCTGGATTACGAATCTCCCGTTTATTGAGTTGAGTGCATATTTATAAGGAACCAAAAAGAACACGTGCAAATCGATAGAGGCAAACCGACAATACAAATACAAATAATATTACAGTCATAAATATACAAACAATACTGAAATCATAAAACAAAAGTAAAACTAGGAATTAACAATAAACATCTGTGCAATAACATAATAAAGATTAAAAGTCGGGATTATAACAATTCGCCGCATTGTGTGTGGAGTTTGTCTGTTGATCCCAGGTAACATGTGGCCGCCACCTGGGCGGCAAGTCTTAATTAGTCGCGTTCTTAAGCCAACTAATTTCGGACTTTGTAGTGCCGCTGATTTTTCGCTTGCATTGTTGTAGTACACACATACCACGTTTGCTGTTGGTATGTGTGTCGCTACAGATCTATGAATTTATGTTTCCCCCATAAATTTTTTTCTATCATTGTTTATATTTCTAAAACATGATAACTGTGTTGTGAAATAACATAATGAACATGATAACTGCTTTTATAAAAAGTATGGTAGGGCGGGGCAAGCCACCGGAGCATGACTAGCTTAGCATCGAGCATCTGTAACATAACGGAGTTCACTTGCCTAGAGTGTTGGCAATGTTTTACTCGCTCTGTCTGAGTCATGCTCATCTAGAGAGAGATCTGGTGAAAACGGTGGCTGCTACTGTCGTTGGTAAGGTGCTTAATGGTTTGCCAAACCGACAGACAGTGACCCGCATCCAATTACACATGCACAATTTGAGTTCAGGCCGGGTCTCTCCACCGAAAATCCTATACTGTCTCTCAAGCATACTATTTAGTATTATACGTCTAGGAGAACACCCGTTAACTCGTCTATCCTAGACCTTCCCTAAGCGTTTGATCTGGTGTCATATGATTTATTGTGATAGAAACTGCTAAAGGATACCTCAGTGGACAGGAAAGTTATATTAATACTACAGTGCTGGTACCACAGTATTGGTATAATAATCAGACCATCTGTGTTAGGTGGGCTAAATCGTTATTGGGTGATTATAGGCTGGAGTGCGGTGTAAGGAGGGCAGCTTGTCCATAAGCCGCTTAATCGATGAGCTCAGCTACACTGAACATGGCTGTGATGTAGACAGAGTATGAATCAACGGTGATGATGGTATTACTGAGCCCTTTGATTAACTATGAGGAGTCTTCTCACTATTTGTGACAGATACGCGGAGACCCATGGACTCAGATACAATTTTAAAAAGAGTAAGGTACTAGTTTGTAAGAAAGACACTAAGATCTATCGAATTGCACAACAGTTGAGACTATGCAAATGTCAGCGAGTCACTAATTTCAAGTATCTGGGCCACTGGGTATCCGATGACTTCAATGAGCGAGTAGTGAATGTTGGCTATCCGCTGTAATATGTTGGCTTGCCGATTTGCTAAATGTTCGGCTAAAGTCAAGGCTACACTGTTTAGAGCGTAATGTCAGTCGTTTCACATATGCTCAATACGACAATACATTCAGGGTGCTGATGTGGTTGCCGTGCTACTGCAGCGCTTTGGGCATGTTCGAGGAGGCGAGAATTGATGGCTTTCACGACATCATTCGCAAGTGATGCGTCTCTCTCTTGCACAGGGTACGCACCAGCCTCAGCAGCATCCTGAATACTGTAGCAGTTAGGTGGGATAGTTCCATACTGGGACGCTGGGTACGCCTACATACCGTTATGGTGTTACAAAAATAATTAATTGTTATTCCTAGTAGATGTAAGTACTAACACCCGTTTCTAAGTTGTGTGTATAAAAACCACTTGGATTTTTATCGGAAACAAAAGATTTGGATTTTTTTATTTATAAACCTAAACAGACTACTCCGCGCACTTCGTCTTGATTTACAGATGTCATTACTGTTATTAAACAACACTGAACTATATTCTTCATATGACATAATCAATTGACTCTTAAAATTCATTGCTATCAATTAGTAATTACCGTAACATAGCCGGATAGTACTGACTGACAATATTGCTAGTCGTTACAGCGAGCGGACGACTTGATATGAATTATTGTGTAATATTTCCGCACTCGGGCAGTTCAGACTGTTGAGGGCATTAAATCAATACTATAGTAATTACAATTGATTCTTTATTCAATTTGAAGGTTCTTCGGAACGACGAACATCGGATGAACGTCATGTTCAACAAAGCGACGTCTGATGCCCTGTTTATTAGTGTATTATTAAATCATACTAAAGGTATGTTTTTTATAAGATCATTAATTCAAAAGAATACACAATATGTGTAGTCAAAAAAGTTTACGCTACTATAGAAAGCAATAGAAGCTCTAATAGATTTGCATACGATTGAATCACAGGAACTTGAGATGGAACAAAAAATTAATAAAAATATATGGTGGATCATACTGAGTGCAAGTTATTGTATAAATACTCGTATATCTTTTTTGGGTAATAAAGATGAGAATCCATAAAATGACCACGTCAACTTTATTATTTAGTGAATCAAGTAGCCTTGCATACATTTGTACATCAGATAACGATGCAGTATTGAGTTTAAGTGAAGTGCATTATGAGGTTTGTTATAGATTATATGAAACTCACAACTAACCTAACCGACCAGTGGTACCGAAAACCAGTATCATAAGGTGTATTCCCAATGTTAAAATGGCTCGGTTTTCAAACAATTCACCTTTCAAATTAATTACGTTCGTGAGTAATCTACTGTCAGCTAATAAAACAAAAAATAATCTACGAAATATGGCCGAAGAATTAACTTACAACGGCTTGAAATATATACAAGTTGTGCGTGTATGCTGCTGAACATTCCAGAAGAACAGGAAGTATAATTAAGTTGTTAATCATGCAGTTTTTGCTGGGCCGAAGTATACTGAACACAGAAACTAGCTAGGTGACATGAAATATAAATCAGACAAACTTTAGATTGGACATATATTTGGCAAAAACTATATAAAATAAAAGCGATGATGGCTTACTTGATAGCGTGTTCGGACACGATGTAAAAGGACGTAGGTTTGTACCCTAGCAACTGAGCCTGAGCTATGCGTGACGGAAAACATCGTGATAAAACCATAGTAGTCTGCCTGGCTAGTTACCACTCTCAAGTGGACAATCTGTCGCAAAACACCTATTGGTGTGTTCCGTCAGCTGTACTTGAGAGCCAGTCTCTCTCTAGGTTTAGCGTGACTACCATCTTATACTTCATCCTCATTTAACATCAGATAAGATTGTGGTCAAACGCTAACCTGCAATGGCCTAACCTACAATTTCCTCTTAATGTGTATGTATTTAACACAATATTTATAACCTCAAGAGTGAAACCACGCTGGTGGTCTCAGTGAACTGATTTATTAATTTAAATTCGATTGTAAAATTATTTATTTCCCATATCGCTTTAAACGTTTTTAGTGTATTAACTTGAGAAAAGTGTACATTGTTATTTAAATAAAATCGTTTTAGTGATAGAACTAGTTAGTAAGTAGTAGGACATGTGGTTTGGCGCAAAAACATTATTAGAGTAAGTAGTTAGATGGGACTTAGTAGCACCTGGGAAGGTTTCAGTTATTGAGTTCCCACGCTAGCAAGGAATTTGAAGTGCCGTTTGCTGCGGCGAAAAGTCGCTCTATTTTTTCACGTATAATTGGTGAAAGTACTAATATAGTCGCAGTCAGTGTGTTGCCGTTCGTGGTTGGAATACAACGTGCATAGACCCTTAATATAATATCACCGCACCGCTCCTAAAATTAATCAAACTCGCCTCACCGACGCAACAGGAAAAGCCGTCTTCGGCCTTCGGTGAATACTTTATAGTTCCGCTAGTTAATTTACTTTAATAAGTGTTTATGCGCCTCAGCCCTTACGACCATCATATTCAAAAACGAATTGTTCAAACCGGACCTGGGCTATTTACACGCCTTAGGTTTTCCAACATTACAACATGAAAAAAATTAATCCAATATCGGGTACTCTAACCGATAATCACGACAACACAAAAGAACAACAAAGTGCATAATTTACAGGCATATCACCGCCGGCAAAGCGGAGGCGACAAGTGAAGGTTTTAATAATATCGCCTCCAAAAAGGTACGGAAAGATTGTATATAAAGTAGCATATAATTTGTGTAAAATACAAGTTGTAATTTTTTGTGTAACACATGAACACTTTTAATCTTATAATAATCAAATATAATACAGTAAAGATACGAAATCTGAACTAAAAAAAAAAACAAATATCTCTTCGTATTGTAACAGGACCGTGGAGAAAAAATAATAACCAATTTGTGAGTTTCCGGTGCACCAAAAATATATAGGTAAATATTTTAATCACACCAGTTCATGATGGTTTTAGTGATTTCAAACGCCGAAGGATTTCCCTCTATATTTTCTGACTAGGTACTATAAATGTTTCGGAAAAAACGTATATAAACTTTGAATCACAAGCGAGGCGAAGCGAGGTGTGTCAACATAAGTTGTTCGCCTATATTTATACATACTTTTGTCCTTACAACTTACAACTAGCGCCTACTAAGGCGGCACTTGTTTGACCTTTTATTTAACTTAACTTTTACATTGATTGCTGGGTTCTGTATATTTATTTATAATATAATTCACATTTATTATATATTTTTAAACATACAAGCAAAACATAAGATATTCCAAAGAAAGAGAAATATTATACAAACGAGGAAAAGTATTTACAATATATAAATAATTGTACTGGATCATTTGTCCTCAGCAACAAATGTGTTACACATCAGTGCCACAAATCGACTTACAATTATTTGTTGTATAAACTTCCACACGGTACACGATAAGCCTACGTACGAAGGGCGTAGGCAAGTGCATCACCCTTGCAGCGAATTCACAAGTCTGAGACGCAGCGCGTACGATTTCCTCGTGTGCCTCTAACCGGTTATAACTAAATAATTAGAAGCTAATCGTTTCGTAGTATCTTATTCTTTAACGAGACGTGTGTTATAATATAACAAATTTTAATAATCTGTTTGATTTTCAGTGCAGACGAAAACACTGAGTGGGTTGAGACAGATATACCGCTGAATACTATTCGCAATAGAATTCCAATAAGGACAATTAACCAAGACAAGGATTAGAATAGTGAAAATTCATACATATAGGATATTCAGGAAAAATACTTCGATTGAGGTTAGTTTATATTATAGCATTCGTAACAACAAGCAGATGAGAGATTGTGAGAAATGCAAAAGCAAACTTTAACTCCTTCTTTTATAAGTATTATGATATATTTCAGAATTAGTCAGTTTACATAGCAGAATCATGTTTTTATTTTAGTAATTTAGCATAAGTAATACTTTTTAAAGATAATTCTCAAAATAAATATCAAGCCCCGTAACGCGGTTAATTTTACAAGAACACGATCAGCTGATACAAATTACATTAAAGCTTGAACAATTATATTTGGAGTATACAAAATAAAAATGTTGCGTGATATTTTTTGCGTTTTCTTCCCAAACCTTAAATGATGAGAATAACTGTTATGTATGTAGATAATTGGAAATAAATTAATCAAAGACCGATGTAATATATGACAATAACCAAGAAATATAAATTCATTATTCATGTACTTTAGTAATATATAAGGAGTCTTAATTCAAATATCAATGTTGTTTAATGTAGGTACACCATCACCTTAAAACAACACAACGGGCACAGTTCTTTCTCATCAAGAACTAGATATCCTATGGATACGACTGTTTCTATTGCCAATATCCCGCCTACATGCGGGATAAGACGGGGTATGCATGTCACAGGATATACTTGTGTGTGTCGTCTTAATAATGTTTACTCTGTGCCCGTGTTGGTTATGAAGACCACAATTTGGTTTTCAAGTTCTTTTATGAGCCTCGTTGTGGAAACGCTTACTTACAAGAAACGTTGCATTCAAAAATCAACTTTCACTGCACAGCAGAGTGACCCTTACTAGCTAGAAGCCTACGGTGATTTTTGCATTTTATTCTTTCAACCCAACAAGTGCAGGCCTCCCATAATGAACCTCTTTCTGTGGTCTGGCGTTCACATGAACCGGTGAGAAGTGCGCGAAAAACATTTACCATCCATAGATACTTCTTACGGTGACTAAAAGTTATCTTGTTTCTTCACTCTCCAGTTCTTTAGTTGTGGGAAGAGAAGTTCGGTGGTGTACCAGTTCTTCCTCTGGACCACGTCTTTTGTAAGCATGACTTACTCAGAGTACGAAGTGATAGATTTCAATCCCACTCTTACTCTTGACCATCGACTTGACGATAATCCGGTCCCTATCGACCCTGTCGATAGGTCATAGAGTAGGAGACAAAGGGTAAAAATGTTTAGTACATTACATATCGCGCAGGTACAATGATGATACCCCGGTGCATCTTGTTGACCTACAAAACACAGGTTACTCCCATGACAGTCTCGCTTAATGAGCGTAAAGCTGATTATACAAAAACTCATGTATACTTAAGTTCATACCCGCAATACGCATCGTCTGGAAGTATATTCGTGAAGTATCAATTTATGATTTTTAGTCGTTTTTTACGAACTATATATAAAAATTATACCTTCCTATCTTTATTAATTTTAGTCTGTAGTACCTGCCTACGTGATATATTTCTCGTGACTGGTTCGTTCAGGGCACCATCGACTGCTGTCTAAGTAGTCGAACGGTATCCTCGACATGCGTTTCTCCTACGTACGTCGGCCCTCTGGAATGAACACCTAGCGGCAGTGTTTCCGGACCAATACAACCCACAGACCTTCAAGAAACGAGCCTACGCCTCCCTCAAAGGCCGGCACCGCATTTGTGATGCCTCTCGTGTCGCAGGTGTCTATGGACGGTGGTGATTACTTACCATCAGGCAACCCGTCTGTTCGTTTGCTACCAATAGCATTAAAAAAAAGTGCCCACTTAAACTTGCACAAGATAGGGTTTCTTTCACGTTAAGCTATTTCCAACGGAGTTCGTCATACCGCTGATAGTTTTTTTTTTTTTTTTTTTTCGAACTGACCGACACTGCCAGCATTATGCCTTCACAGTTTCACCGGACTACTAAGGGGAGCGCTTAGGGCACTCACCCGATTGGTTTTAGGCATACATCTCAAGGGCACTCGGTGCACCTCGGCTTGAGCTGTCACCGGATTCCCGACCTAACTAAGCTAGCTAAGCTATCTATCCATACAATACACATATATGAATTCGTGAAAAATGCATGTGTGACCATGCATGTTTCACGAATGTATATGTGTATTTGGTATCTGACTACTGTGTTATGTGACCTATTTCAGTCCGAAAAGGGCAAAAAAACAGCCCACCACTGAGTGCCTAGGTGTGCAAGAGTGTGGGGTGATCGTGTAAGTGTAGAACATGTGTAAACCACTGTATTCGCGCGAGTAATATACTCGAGGGCTCCACACCGAGGGACTACCTAGGCTCGAGCTGTTACAAGAAAAATCGCGACGAGTGTGCGGGATCGAAGAATCTTCACCCCCCGCTCATGGCGGCGTGAGCAGAGAGAGTCGCGGACGTGGGCGCAAACACGCATCTTTTGAGAGGGGATCGAGCTAAAAAATAAAGTACAATGGCACGGTGCCGATTTAACTAAATAATTACGTAACAAATCCTAATGTATCGGTCTATTGTATATGAACACGCGGGTTCGAACTGATATTTTGATTTACGCGAATTTATTTATGCGCGGCGCGGGTTAATTGTTGTACCGTGAACGCGACGGCCGGGAAAGCGGAGATAGCGTTTAAGAGCCCGAGCTCAGACGTACTATTAACTAACGCGTTAAATGCGATTATCTCTTGTACATCGTGTACCAAAAGAAGGCGAGCTATCCAGTCTATACCGGAGGTCGATACTGAAGCCGCGATAGGTGGCGCAGGAGTGGACAGAGCCTTTTGAGGCTGGGGCTTGGCTTTAGGAGCCGAGGGAGCTTGCGGGGAAGGCCTTACGTGCCAGGAGAGCGCGCTCGGCGCAGGAGCGGATGCTGCCGGCGCACTGGAGGTGCCTGGCAGGTCAGGGAAAGCCTTTTCTGGCTTTGTATGGGCGGAGACGGAGGCCGATTCGTCCGAGTCGGCGGACCGTGCGCCCTGGACCGGGTCGCACGACCGCCGCGGCGGGGACGGGTCGAGCGTGGCGCACGGGGACACCCGCGATAATTCGCGATATGACCCGTTTGCTCGCAGAGGACGCAGCTCGGAGGCTCGACGGATTCGGGAGTGCGGGGGCACTCCCTAGTGGAGTGATCCCCGAGACACGTCACACACCTGGGACGCAGGTGGCAGTGTCGGGCGGAATGACCGTACACCTGGCAGTTGTGACACTGCGAGGGTACCTGGGACTTGCAAGGAGGCTCGACGAAGACTGGGGACAGGCCGCAAATCGAGTTGAGGAAAATAGCCTTCCCGTCCGAGGTGCGATCCAGTGTAACCATCACCAAGTTGAAGGGGGCCTTCGTACGGGGGTGGTGCATGCGCTGCACACTCCGGACCGGGAAGTCCTGACCGTGTAGGCAATCGGAGATGTCGTATTCGGTGAGTTCTGAAGGAACTCCTCGAATGACGACACGAAGGAGGCGCTCTTCCTCGAGAGCGTGAGTGAAGAAAGGGAGCTGACGCTCCCTGAAGTATCTCGTGAGCTTGCGATGCTCATCGGGGGTCGACACATGGATAGAAATGCCGGCAACAGTGTTGACGGCGGATTTGTAGACGATTTCTTTCGACTTAAGGTCGTTAGAAACATCTACCCAGCGGGCTTTGTCACGGAAGGTGACGGGAGGCAGTGGGCGTGGCTTCTTAGCCGCGACCGCGGGTTCCGCAGCCGGAGCTTCAGCCGAATTTGCGGCAGAGGGCGTGGGAGAGACTCGGAGCACCCGAGCGCCACCTATATTCGACTGCTTTGGGACTGAACGTCCCGTAGCTGAGTCGCTATCGGTCTGATTCGCGGCGCGTGGGCGTTTACCGCGGCGCGTGACGGTTGTGAAACCGTCTTTATTGGCGGACGACGTCGCGGGCGAGGGCGCGGCCGCGCGAGGCGCGTCAAGCTCCATGTCGGAGTCATCGTCGGAGTCGCAGTCGGACGACGCGAATGAGTCGTCGCGGAAGCAACGCGGGATTTTAAAATCACTCCCATTGCACGCGTAACTACGTCGGAATCTATCGAACTCGGATACAAGCAACGGGTTTTGCTGACGCGCGAACATATGGAACCTAATAAGGTCCTCGAGTTGGACGGTGTCATCTAGGGCCTTAGGGGCCTGAAGGGGCGGCGGGATCGCGGGGGTGGACATGACTAACCTCCCTGCCTAAGTGGCAGGGGGTTGCGCCTAATTCAAATCTAACGGACAATCCGTGTCCGGGCCAAAGGGAAAACGCGACGCGACGCGAACGCGAATCTTCTCTTCAAAACTGCACACGGCGCGGCGCGAAGAACGACGCTCTGCACGGCACACGACGCGCTGCACAACTCTCGGAGCGCAGCACGAGGCACGACGCGTAGCACGGCGACTCGACGCACTGCAAATAGTATGCACGACTTCGCACCGAAAAGTGCGGTTTAAATGGTGTACTAATGGAGGTGCACCGTCGCTCTGAAAAGAGCGTACGATCGACAGTAGCCGTTCGAACACACTAAACTTCCGGACACACACGAAAATGTCCGACAACTGCGCGCGAGTTGCCGAACGAACGGACCGTCAGAGCTGCGAGCGGGCACGTGCGCACTCCACCGCTGATAGATACAGTCAAATGTGTAGATGACCGTTGTTTTGCGTTCGCCAATAGTCGCACGACGTGGTGGGGCTTGTTCGTGGGAGCCAATGATCGTACGGCAGGGCCCGCTAACCACATTTCCTTCCAAGATCATAAAAAGATAATAAATTATAACAGTAATAATAATATCAGAAGAAAAGTGAAAAGAAAGAAAGAAAAGTCCAATGTTTATAACAAATTTAGATTTAACTGGATTAATCCAAGATATTTGAGATAATTGAAATAAGTTTGTTTATGTATTTCAGGTGATTCTACTTATCCTAGTTACGTATCACTCAAACGTGGTCTCCGTCTGTTCATTATCTTTATTTCATTCTTATTCCTGCTGTTGAGTACTTTCCTTGGATGGGTAGATGGGACTTGGAAACGGTACAAGGTATAGTTGTGTCTAAATTTCAAATAAATTATATGCCTGATATATGTTTTTATTTCAATCCTCAATTATTTATGACCTCTATGAACTATATAATTCTCTTGTCGAATGTAGCAGGTTCCCAATTTGTATTAGATTTGTTTTGGAATCATACATAAATATTTGATTTTAGCAGTGATAAAGTTTTCTTAACTACAAAATACAAATATCTTTATTTTTTAGAATATTTTACACAATATTAGCCTTAACAATGGGACTCACACATGCATGTTTATAAAATGCACGCTATAGATATGTATGTGTCAAGTGTCACTCATCATTTTGCCTTTCCACAGTCCACAGTCCGTGGTGT
The DNA here is from genome assembly GCA_035772565.1 of Antheraea assamensis. Taxonomy (NCBI): domain Eukaryota; kingdom Metazoa; phylum Arthropoda; class Insecta; order Lepidoptera; family Saturniidae; genus Antheraea; species Antheraea assamensis. The sequence goes on from JAQQSE010000309.1 coordinate 178,633, forward strand.
AACGATGTACACGAATGTACGTGTACAGATGAGTAAGCTAATCGTTCCTAAATAATACGATATAAAAAATGGTGTATTATTATCATTGTAAAGAAACAAAGAATAGACAATATGAAATATAAAAAGAACTTTTATTAATCACCCAAATAGTCACCACACAAACCTAAAGCCCCAAACTAGGCAGTGCCTGTGTCATGGAAGCCTAATATCTGGTTGATTTAGTTGATAGTGGTGCATTTTAACTTGACATTTACATTACATTACGATAAAGTTGAAGAAAAAAAAACAAAAATCGTTATAATAATTAATTGAAAACGACAAAAATGTTAGTGTGTAAGAAAGTGTGTGTATGTATATTTATGAAAAGTGTATGTGTGTGTGTGAAAGGAAGTGAGTGTACGTGTATATGTTCGTTTGACGGAGATGTATAGATTCTAGGATGGTTGCTAACAGAGTATCTTAAGTAGATCTTTCGTCTGTTCATAGGAAATGCTAAGAACCCATCGTTTGATGACAATTTTCGTATTTTCTTATAACATATACTATTTCGTTCATGACGTTTCTTGGTTTTTGTTTATGGCAATTTTTTTTGTTGTAGATTTATAATGTAAAAGTGCAACGTGAGAATATGTATTTGATTCCTCTTGCATTTCTTTAGCATCATCATCATCATCATCAGCCTGTAAGAGACCCACTGTAGGGCCATAAGCCTCTTCCCGAAAGAGGGTATGAACATAATCACAACACCAGTCCACGACGTATTGGCGATTTCAAACTCGCAGAAATCCACAGTTCTATATTTTTCCCACATATGGTGGTACTCCAAGAACATTACTCCGGTTCAGGTATCCTCACGATGTGTTCCTTCACTTTCAGCTGATAGTGTTGAATTGGTAAATGTACGCGAATTCCGAAAAATTGGTTGTTCATGCCGAGGTTCGATCAGGTGAGCATCCGGTCAAATTGCTCGACCACCAGGATTTATAAATTTTTACCATCAGGAACTCTCACAGCACACACTCTATATAAGGAACTAATGAAAATTTCGAGCTATACGAATATATTGTGAGTATAATTATTTTTTTGCGACCATACAAAAAGTAATTGCTTATCCTACCATCAGGTGACCCACCTGTTCGTTTGCCCCCTATAATATAAAAAAAAAAAAATAAATAACGCGTGTGGGCCACGGCCAGTAGTGAATAAATCAAACCTACTGCGAAGCCGGAGCGGGTCGCTAGTTATATAATAACTAAAGAGCCGTTCGGCTGTGTAACTCCGAATAGGGATATGTTATAGGCTTTTAAAAATTTAATGGCAATTCCTCCGATGTGAATGTGCGAATCATAAGAAATTAAATTGAAGCGATGATGGCTTAGTTGTTACGGATCATTGCAACTAAGTCGGAGCATTCGGTGAAGGCCAATATCGTGACGAAACCATAGTATGGTGGTAGAGCTTTATCTAAGTCCGCCTGGCTAGCTACCACCCTTAAGTTGAAAATCTGTCGTCGCCAAGAACCTGTTGGTGTGTTCCGGCATCTGCACTTGAGAGTTAGTCTTCCTCTAGGCTGAGCGTGTTTACCATCTTAGACCATATCGTCATTTAACAGCAGATGAGATTGAAGCCATAAATAATAATCTTTGTAGGACCTTGAGATGATCATTCGTAACGATACAATTTGAGTATCATTTATTTTAAACTAATTTTAGTTATTGAATAGCATTTACGTAAGTGTCTGTAGCGTGATACTCTCACCTGTGTAAATATACTGTAAACTATACATTGATTAGTGTGTATTCTTAAATTTTAAATGCGTAATCGAGATCGTTTGTTTATTTCATGGACATTATCATAGAAAAAAACAATCTCCTGGTTACAGAGAAATAGTTCAACTCTACGTGAACGAAACCGTGGGAAAAAACCATTTTCCTATAAGTCTGCACTAAACGGAGCTGCTGTCCATAACATTTTATATCGTTCAGACGATCGCCATTGAAGTCGACGTGCGTAGATATTTGATAACGGAAAATACAACGAATTAAACTTTATTCAAATGCTTTCCACGTTGCAAGCACAGCCGTTAATCTATAAAAAACCTAATAATACCAAGGACAAGTATCTAATCTGAAAAAAAAAAAACGTTTTGGTGTTTTTTTCACACCGAAAAGAAGGAGAGAACACACCGGCCAAGAGATTGTTCCACAACTCCACGGTATGACAAAGATGAGAATTCAATCATTCGTTCAATTGTGTTTGAATCCAATTGGTCGTTCGTTTGTACAATGAATTCGTACTGAGCACATCTCATTAGTTTTCGTTTTCATAGTTTAATTTTCATTTCTATAGATGAATTCATTTTCACTTTTTCATTTATTCTTGTTCTATTTTAGTTATTTTCTTCTTCTTTCTCTTCTCTTCTTTCTTTTCTTCAATTTTCTTTTAGTAGGTACTACATAATTTAGTTTTTTAATATTATTAATTTTATGAATGAGATAAGGAGTGTTAGGTTTTCAGTCTAGTATTCTCCTTCTTATCATTGTCATTATATTATTCATCGGACTGTTGACTGTTGTATTATCCACAAGTGTGAATAAACAAATAACTCGGACAGATGCGTGCGTTCAATACCTTATTGATAATAGGAAAGGAGTTCATAGCTCTATCGTTTTTTCTTCAATCAACAGCAACGATATCCAACAAAACTTCGAATTATCCTGTAAATGCAAACTACATCGCGGGCGCAACTAGTCTGTCCGAATTTAAAAAATATCACCTTTATTTACCTCCATAAATTTGGTTGTAATGTAAACTATAAGACAGGCAGAAATTTAAATTAGGTAACCGACTTATTATTATAAGTACGAGTGTATGATATATTTTCGATACGTATCTATCATTGTTCGTTCCGAGTATATAAGAATAGAATTTTCACGAACAGATTACGATAAATATTTAGCGGCTTGCTTATTACAAAATTACCATGGCTTCCAATGGTATTTTCTTTTCGGTGAGTTTGATTTTTTTTATTAACGTTACATTGCTATGCTTATGCGTTTGTCATCCATAACAAAACCGACCACTTTGAAACACGATTCCTTTCGATCTGGCTGATTTTCTTCCACTGTCTATTACATTAGGATATTTTCATAATTTTTCCCCGACCCAAAAAGAGATGATTTTTTAAAATACATAACTACTTTTGGATTGGAAAAACAAAAAGAAATTTTCCTTAAAAATGTTTGTAATATGTAAAAGTGATAGATTTATCATCGTTTGCTCTATATGGATTTTATGTATTTTTGTTTTTGCTTTCGACACACTTACGTAGGCTAGACAGAATATGTTAAGCTTTATATTGTAAACAAAGATTTTGGTTAATTCTTACGATTCTGTGGTTCTTCTTATCTGTGGAATCCTGAGAAAAGCTAAACAGTTGCTAATATCATATTTAAGACCTTGCACTGATATATTATTATATATGGGGGAATATACAAACTCTTAATATTAAGAGATTTTATTATTTCCTACATTCTACTTTTTTATATTGGTATAAAAAAAAACGAACAATCACACAGACAAACGGACAGGCAGACGGACAACCAGACGAACAATAACAAAAGCTCTCTGTTCCATTATTGCACCATGAATATTCACCAATAATTAAAGTATATTATATATCTTAACACCTAAAAGATAATAAAAATACAAGGAACATTTAAAACGAAATGGAAATAGAAACAGTACTGCTGTTATTGGGTTCTGAAGATGTATGTAGCGCGAAACAGTTTATGTCAGTTGTTTCTCTCTTCCTTTCACACCCAGCTATAGTGTCGTGCTATGATTTCAGGTCGCCGCTACTTATAGCTTAGTGTTAGCGGCATCTTTTCCTCAGTCTGGTAAGTAACTTTTATATAGTACACAGACGCAAAAGCAAAAACGTTCTCATGTTGAACATTTTATGTATATTCAAAGGAACACTATTTATAGATAATTAGCTTTTCGCCTGCACTCAAATTTAGTTTCATTTGAATTTATTAATTGCTTGTACGTATTAACTGGAAATATGATATGAATGGAAATAGGTAATAATTGTAAGGAAAGTTGAACCTGAGAAATGTTATTGTACACTACATGTTGCACACAACTTCGACTTTCTTGGATTTCGCAAATATCAAGTACGTGCGTACATTTTTGTTATTTAAAAAATAAGCTTCCAATAAATCAAATGTTCTTGGAAATGCAAATTATCATTCTAATATTGTATAATTGAAAATAGGATACTTGTATATGTTTGTATGATTGTATTTTATTTAGCATAGATGTGCATGCATATAAATTTGGATAATATAGCAGACTAAAAAAAAAAAAACACTATTAATAATAACTGTAAACATGTATACTTATTATCTGTAATGTGTGCCTTATAAAATAAATAAATAAATAAGTAAGCCAATTTTACCGTTAGTCTATTGAAATGTTACATTTTTAGGCCTTACCTTGCGTTTTTTAGAGGACGCAATTTTAATTTTGTGATGTGTAGGGGGGGTCAGTGTAAAGCTAAAATCAAGTTTGTGGGGTCGCCACCCTTGCCCCACGGCCGCCATCTTGAAAATAGGGGTTGAAATGGTTATTACGATTTATCTCTTAAACTAATTATCTGATAAAAAAAAATTGTGAAAATTTTTGGTTGCAAATTTAATTCTCTACAACTTTGGTCCAGTATCTTTTTGTCGTAGAATTATAAATAAAAAAGTTATAAGCGAAAATGTTCAGAAGTTCGAGAAAAAAAAATATATTTTTCGATATAACTTTTTTTTTATCATTTTACGAAAAAATGATATCAGACCATTTTTGTAGATCGTTTTTTAAGGAATAACTTTTATAAGCAACATTTTTTAATTAAATCAATAGCTAAGGTTTTACAGCGCTACGAAGTGAGTATTATTTTTCAGTACTCTTAACTATACATGTGTTCTAATTATGTGTCATCGGTGTTATTTTCATTTTTTTTATTTTGTTATTATAATTTTTTAAATTATTAATTTTGTAATTTTATTAATAATCAATTATTGACTATTTTCCACTTCATTACAGAATTTTACAATTATTGATTTATAAAATAATTTTAAATTTGATGGCCGTTACTGACAATACTGTCCAGGTAGAAAATACTCAAGTGACCATGAGGGAACAAAAGAACATCTGCCTGCTATTATTATTATTATTTCTAACCTCTCTTATTGTAAGAATAGCTGATGATATTGTGTTGAAGTTGTCGTTCAACTTATATCTTTCAGTTGTGCTACATATTTCTCTACGTGTGGATGTATTTTATTCTGTTTTTAATTGCGAAGACAATTTCGAATGATTTTATACACGATTTTAACTTCAGTGAAAACTATTTTTTTTATTAGCATTTAGAATTTTTAAGCGTGCTTTTTCTATTATTCCATCATGAAAAAATAGAAAAATTAAATTAAATTAAGAAAATTATAATAACACAATAAAAAAAAAAGAAAATAACTAATGACACATTATTAGTACACACGTATAATATATGTATAGTTAAGAGTACTGAAAAATAATACTCACTTCGTAGCGCTGTAAAACCTTAGCTATTGACTTAATTAAAAAATGTTGCTTATAAAAGTTATTCCTTAAAAAACGATCTACAAAAATGGTCCGATATCATTTTTTCGTAAAATGATAAAAAAAAAGTTATATCGAAAAATATTATTTTTTTTCTCGAACTTCTGAACATTTTCGCTTATAACTTTTTTATTTATAATTCTACGACAAAAAGATACCGGACCAAAGTTGTAGAGAATTAAATTTGCAACAAAAAATGTTCACAATTTTTTTTTATCCGATAAATAGTTTAAAAGATATATCGTAATAACCATTTCAACCCCTATTTTCAAGATGGCGGCCGTGGGGCAAGGGTGGCGACCCCACAAACTTGATTTTAGCTTTACACTGACACCTCCTTCCTACACATCAAAAAAATAAAATTGCGTCCTCTAAAAAACGCAACCCCAAATATAACTTTTCAATGGACTACGTGAGACAAATATGAAATGATTTATGGAACAATCAAATATGAATAACAAATGACAATCTATTTTCTAATGTAACATTCCATATTTAAAACTACCTCATACACGCAGTTACGTCGCATCTAAGAAAGGAGTTTGCATTACAATCACGTGCTATTGCAATCGTCTTATCTAAATAGTACTTAATTTGTCATTTCAATTGATAAATAGCGTCAATGATAAATTATTAATTACTAATATAAGTAAATAGAAACAGATGGATCTTTGAGTAAGTTGATCTTTAGTTTGACCCATTGAATTTATAAGTATCTACAGATTTCATGGTTTTCCTTTCATTAAATTTACCAAGTGTATGAGAGATATCAACCTTGTGATTGATCCTAACGATCGATGTACTAAATTAAAGGGTGTAATTTTTACACATTTTAGTCGGTTCGATTCCCGGGTGACGCAAGAGAATCTTCAAAAATCTTTGAATGCAGTTTTATTTCTTTTCAAAAATAAAAGAATGTTTCTTTGGGGTAAAATTTGCTATCTCTATTATTTAGAGTATTTTCCCTCCAGGTGGCATTAAACAATTCCAACCTGTATATATAACGCAAATATCACCTCCATGAATGGTTAATAATATCAAATACAATTGGTTATTGACGACTATTCGATTATATTTTGATTAACATGGCATATAACCTTACTTTAAGTATTTACTGTAAATCAAAACTGCCCTTAATGACATAAATTCAGTGAATAGCTTAGAAGACATAAATCACTACATAGTATAAAACAAAGTCGATTTCTCTGTCCCTATATCCCTATGTATGCTTAAATCTTTAAAACTACGCAACGGATTTTGATGCGGTTTTTTTTAATAGATAGAGTGATTAAAGAGGAAGGGGTATATGCATAATAACATCCATTAAATAGTGGAAAAATATTGTTATTTTTGAGGTTTCTAATGTGATGTCGTAAATAATGACATTTTTTCCGCTCACATTGCAACAAACGCAGGCTGAACCGTAAAAATGTAGTGTATGAATTTAGATATTCCAAAGAAAGCAGGAAATCTACATGGTATAGGGAAGGGGGAATTGTTTTACTCCAAATTTAACGCGTGCGGGCCACGGGCAGTAATGAATAAATCAAAACTACTAGATCGATTCTAATCATTTTTTCAGTGAATGACATAGGCTATATATTTTATACCCGTGCGAAGCCGGAGCGGGTCGCTAGTATACATATATTTAAAATTACGTCTAATAGAAAAAAAATCTTTGTGTAAAGATACTCTAATGAAACTCTTCTATGACTTTGATGAAGTCTAAATAAATCAAACATGGATCTAAATTCTTTAGATACTTATGACCCTATGTTAATACGTTGAACCCGTGCAAAACCGGGGCGGGTGACTAGTTTAAAAATAAATACTAAAATATTTTTAGAAGAAAATAGTTACTAATTTGTAGGAGATGAGAAAAACGAAGTCAGTGTCGGAGGTATTAATAGATAATTGCAATAATATTTCTGTAATAAAAGTACAACAAAATGCATTCATTACAGAGACATCACCGCCGATGCAGCAATCGCCAGAGCTGTTGGTTTCGAGGTCCGTGCTTGAGAACAGGTATGTACCTATGTTCTATAATATAAAAATGAATCGCTGAATGTGTTACTAAGCGCAAATCTCGACAGCACCTGAACCGATTTCGCTAATTCCTTTTTTAGAATAGTCCTTGACGTACGAGGATGGTTTTTACCAAGAGAAAAATTTAAAAAATTGCCTGAGAAAGTCTTAAAACTAACACTTTTCTATACTCTCAAACAAACGATTCGTAATAATACTTAAAGATCAATTTGAACTTCAATACCATACCATAAAGTTTAAGTGTTAGTAGAGAGGTTCCGGGAAGGCAAAACAATTGAGTGACGTTAGTATCGTATAAATATTAATGTCAATATTTATACGATGGTAACATTTATCATTATATAGTGTCCCGAATAGCAGAACAAGTATTAAAAAAAAATTAAAGAATCGACTGTTAGGCGGTACGAAGTTCGCTCGGTCAGCTAGAAATTTATATAAAAGTAATTTAAACTTTGATGTAATATAACAGACATCCGAAACTATTTGTATAGCAAGTCATTTGACTTCTAAATATTACTTATAATAAAACAGTAGAGATACCAATGATGTTATAAGTCAAAATATGTAGATACTTATCTCCTTTTATCCTGTGAAGCTGTGAAGGCCCATCGGGTCAACAGCGTTAGTCAATTCAAAATAATAAAAAAAATGTTACCTATATGAAATTATGTCAAACAAATGGCACAATAACGTACACACTACATATAGTCATATTGTTATGTGACACTACATCATATAAAATGTGCAAGTAAGTGTAATGTATGTCTCGTAAGGTAGTTGTAATTATTAGTTTGAATAAATCAGTCTCGAAATATCCGCCATTGTATTATTACGTACGACACCTCAGTGGCGACGACATCGGTATTATTAGTCGAAAATAATAATCATGCCTATCGGAAAGTTACATGAATTTGAATTACACGGCCGAGGAAACTGAGACGCGTATGTACGACTCGTGGAACAGTTTATTTTACTGAATAATATCAGTAACGAATTACGGGTGGCTACATTGGTTACTCACGTCGGTGCGGTTACATACGACTTAATGTGTGACCTTTGTGCACCTGAGTATCCAGAGAAGAAGACATTTGACCAACTAGTGACCTTGGTGCGCAATCATCTCGAACCGAAGAGATCGGAAATTGCTGAAAGGCATGTTTTTCGACAACGGCGGCAAGCGGAAACGGATACCGTTAATGCATTTCTTCAAAATTTAAAACATCTAGCCACTTATTGTAATTTCGGCAGTATGTTGGAAGAAAATATTCGAGATCAAATTGTCTCGGGTTTACGAAGTGAGGAGATGCGATCTCGCTTGTTCGCGGAACCCACATTGGATTACAAGAAGGCGGTGGAGCTGGCGCTTGCATTGGAGGCAGCGGAACGGCACGCCGAAACGGCGGCTAGCAGCGCGGTTGGCGGGGCGCCGAGCTCGGCGGGACTCGGGCAGGGCACATCCGGCTTGCTTCGGGTGGATAGAAAGGACACCGGGATGCAGCGGACTGCTTGCTGGAGGTGCGGAAAAGATAACCACCTTCCAAATAAGTGTCGTTTTAAATTATTTTCATGCAAAAAGTGCAGTGAAAAAGGACATCTGGCTCAAGTGTGTTTCAAAAGTTCTAAAAATGTTAGTGCTAAGAAATATAAATATCAAAATTTCATAGTAAACCATGACTCAGAAAGTAGCGACAACGCTAGTGACGAATTATACAATGTCAGAGTAAAGAGAAATGGTGGCGCAGACGATCCTTATTACTGCGAGCTAAAGGTAGATAAAATTAATATTTTATTTGAAATCGATACGGGCAGTAGAATATCGGCGATTTCTAAAGCTTTTTATGATAAGCATTTATCACATTTAATAATTAACAAAGTAAATAATACTTTTCATTCCTACACGGGCGATAGAATTGTTCCGCTCGGATACGTAACGGTGAAGGTCATTAGAGGATGCGAAACTATCGAGTTAGCGTTGTATGTAATTATCAACGGGGGCCCACCATTACTAGGACGGTCGTGGTTAAGAAAATTAAAATTAAACCCTATACATTTATACAAAATAGAGGATGAATCTGATTCCTTAATATTAAACTTAAAGAGCGAGTTTCCGGAGGTTTTTAAGGAAGGTTTAGGTACATGTAGGACTAAAATTAAATTATATTTAAAAGATAATGAGCAGCCTATATTTTATAAAGCTCGTGCATTACCATTAGCATTGAGAATTCCGGTAGAACGTGAATTAAAACGTTTGGAATCAGAGGGAGTTATATATAAGGTGGAGAGATCGGATTACGGTACTCCTATTGTACCGATAATAAAGCGCGACGGATCGTTACGATTATGCGGTGATTATAAAATAACAGTCAATAAGCAGTTAAAAGATTATCATTATCCATTACCGCGTATAGAATAATTATTCGCGGCGCTCAGTGGAGGCGAACATTTTACGAAATTGGACTTAAAGACCGCTTATTTACAATTGGTTTTAGATGAAAGTTCGCAACCTCTCACGGCGATCACTACTCACGTGGGAATATATGTATATCGCAGAGCGCCATTCGGCTTAAAATGTTTACCTGAAAACTTTCAAAAGATTATTGAAGAAATTTTAAGTGGATTGAATGGTGTTGTTTGTTTCATCGATGACATTTGTATTACGGGAAAAAATAGATCAGAACATATTCAAAATTTAAAAATGGTGTTATCTCGATTACAAAACGCAGGTTTGCGAATTAAATTTGAAAAATGTGACTTCTTTAAGTCCGAGGTCTGTTACTTAGGGTATAGAATAAACCGGGACGGATTACACACCGATCAAAATAAAATAGCCGCCATAGTAAATCTACCTAGTCCACAAAATATAACTCAATTGAGAGCGGCATTAGGATTGATTAATTATTATGCTAGATTTTTGCCTAATGTGAGTACGATTTTACATCCATTATATACATTGCTTTCTAAAGGTATACCCTGGCACTGGTCAGAGAATTGCGAGAGGGTTTTTAAAATTATTAAGAACAAATTAGTAAGTGGACCGGCGCTGGCACACTATGACCCGGACCTCCCTCTTGTGCTGGCGGTGGACAGTAGCGCGTATGGTTTAGGCGCGGTGTTGTTGCATATTTATAAAGATAATACAGAGCGTATGATTTGTTGTTCCTCGCGCACACTGACTGAGGCCGAACGCCGCTATAGTCAAATAGATAAAGAGGCTCTGGCGATTGTGTATGGTGTTACTAAGCACCATACTTATTTATTCGGTAGAAAATTTATTCTTCGTAGCGATCACAAAGCACTTACATATATATTTGGTCCAAAACACGGCATTCCCCAAACGGCCGCTAGTAGGTTACAGAGGTATGCGGTACGTCTAGCAGCGTATGAGTTTAACATAGAATTTGTAAGTACCGAGAAAAATAGTATTGCGGATTGCTTATCCCGACTCCCGGTAACGAAACACGTTAAGAATCAGGAGGTAGATATGGAAGCTTCTTACATACATTATGTAGAAGATAGTTTCCCACTCAGCCACGCGGATGTAGCCAAAGAAACCACTAAAGATTTAATATTATGTAAAATATATTCATACATCATGAGCGGGTGGCCATTAACAACCGAATGCGAGAATGAAAAACCATACTTTTATCGCAAAGATAATTTACATATAGACCATCGATGTATTGTTTGGGGTTACCGTGTGGTGATACCCATTGGTTTACGCAAACACATGTTAGAAGAAATTCACGCCGGCCACATAGGTATGGTCCGAATGAAGCAAGTCGCGCGTAGCTACGTATGGTGGCCATCTATCGACTCCGACATCGAGCAGTGTGCTCGGTCGTGCGTCGCATGTCGGGCAGTACGAGACGCGCCGGCACACGTTCCGCCGGTGCCATATTCTTGGCCGACCGAACCGTGGGCAAGGCTACATGTAGACTTTTTATTTCATGAAGACCATCCTTATTTTCTGGTTATTGATGCACACACGAAGTGGATAGAGGTGTTCCCTATGAAAAACGGAACATCGGCCGCGTTAGTAAATATGAAACTACGGGAATTATTTTCAAGGTTTGGAGTTCCGAAACAAATGGTGACTGATGGAGGGCCACCATTTAAGTCGTTTGAATTCGATAATTTTCTAAAAAGAAACGGTATACAACACGTTTTAACGGCACCGTACCATCCAGCCAGTAACGGCGCGGCGGAAAACGCTGTAAAAACAGTTAAAAAGGCATTAAAGAGAGCTAGTATTGAGGGTAGGGACACTAATATTGCTTTGAATAGATTTTTACTACAATATCGAAATAGTACACAATGTAGCACACAATGTGAACCAGCAGTTGCGATGTTCGGGCGGCGGCTGCGTACACGATTGGATTTACTGCGAGCTCCGAGTTCAGCGATGTGCATGGAACGAGCGCAAAGAACTCAGGTGGCACATGCGGGAGGAACAGAACGTTATCTGTCCCCTGGAGATACAGTTTTAGTAAGAAATTACTCTAAAACTGGCACGAAGTGGAAGGAAGGTGTGGTAATAGAGCGAACGGGAACTGTTACCTACAACGTAAATACTACCGACGGCCAAAGGGTTCATAAACATGTCGATCAATTAGTTCGGAATAAAACAAAACGGTTTTCTTGGCCCGTGAGTGAAACTGAGAAAAACAATCAGATTTCCCCGGAGCAATCTCCGAGTAAAAATGATTTACGTCCTACAGAATCACAGCAAAGCCAGGTTGAAAAAAATGAGTGCTTTGATTTGGAAACGGTTACCAGTCCCATGCGAATAGAAAGGCCGAGCGCGACACAACAAACAATATCGCCCTCTGAATCTAAACAATCTGAAACTAAGAGTAATAGGGTCGTTTCAGGATTCGATACCGGACAAAGTGTGGACGTTCCATCCACGCATCGATATAACTTACGTATACATAAAAATAAGCAGACCTAACATAAAATAAATGTGTATTAAATGTTATTATTAGTTATGGTTCACTAATGATTTTGTTTTTTTTTTACAGTATATTACGTTACTTTTCTTTTGTTGTACTTTTTTTTGTTTGTTGTTTTTGTTTTTTTTTTTTTCTTCCTCCCTAGTATGTTTTCAAGGAGAGGAATGTAATGTATGTCTCGTAAGGTAGTTGTAATTATTAGTTTGAATAAATCAGTCTCGAAATATCCGCCATTGTATTATTACGTACGACACCTCAGTAAGAAGAGACGATGTCTTTAATATTAGCGGCGAAAGAGAAATATGTTGCTTTCTATCTTCCTGAGTAAAATAATAAAAACTAATAATAATTAAACTAATACGACATCTTGTTATATACTATAACTAGCGGCCCGCTCCGGCTTCGCACGGGTATAAAATATATAGCCTATGTCATTCACTGAAAAAATGATTAGAATCGATCTAGTAGTTTTGATTTACTCATTACTGCCCGTGGCCCGCAGTTAATTGTAAATTTGGAGTAAAACAATTCCCCCTGCCCTATACCATGTAGATTTCCTGCTTTCTTTGGAATATCTAAATTCATACACTACATTTTTACGGTTCAGCCTGCGTTTGTTGCAATGTGAGCGGAAAAACCATCACATTAGAAACCTCAAAAATAACAATATTTCTCCACTATTTAATGGATGTTATTATGCATATAAACCTTCCTCTTTAATCACTCTATCTATTAAAAAAAACCGCATCAAAATCCGTTGCGTAGTTTTAAAGATTTAAGCATACATAGGGATATAGGGACAGAGAAAGCGACTTTGTTTTATACTATGTAGTGATATAGGTAAATGCATAAAAATACATTAACTGATAACTTTATTTGTAAAGTGGTATAAAAGTGAATACTCAATACAAAATAGGTACACGAAAAAGTAGGTCGTGGTGGTCCAGTGGTTTGACCGGTAGAATCAATTAAACCGATGTCCGCAGGTTCGACCCCGGCATGTATCAACGAATTTTTCGGAATTCGCGTACATTTCGGCTGACGGTGAAGGAAAACATCGTGAGGAAACCTGAACCTGAGAAATGTTCTTGAAGTACCACCGTATGTGGGAACAATATAGTACTGTGGATTTCTCAGAATTTGAAATCGCCAATACGTTGTGGGCTGTCGTCGTGATTATGCCCTATACCTTCCTTTGGAAAGAGGCCTATGACCCTGCAGCGGGTCCCTTACAGGCTGATGATGATAATGACACGAAAAATGTAATCAATTTTATTTTGTAAATTGTCTACGACTTGACACGACTACATCTGACAAACACAGTGAATAATATAATTAAGTTAATTATAGGTATCAACTTCCAGCCAATTTAAAAATACAGTTCACTACCTAGTGTAGATACCCCGACTTGTATAGGTGTTATAGTTGCCACCCTACTGTTCTTAGATATTATTTTAATCATTGTTCGGGGAGAAATATCTATATCCCGGTAATGATACATATAACTTTCAGCTTTACAACTTAAAAACACATAAAGTTGTGAAGAAAAGAAAATCCATTTTCATACATTTGAAATTTACTAGTCCATATTATGTGGTGTATAAGGTAAAAATAAATAAAGCTTGATATTGTTAAATAATTCAATGATATGACACTTTTGAAAAAACTGTTCACTTAAATTATCATATAATGCATTTGATTTTTCCAAAATCCTATGTAAGTGAGATATAAAAGCGCTAAACGCTGCGTGCCTTATTCGAATATAGCTCGAAAAAGCCGGAGATTAACGTGACCAAAACCGAACCTCTTCCCTCCTCCCCGGGACCAAACGTGGTACTTTGAAGACCCCACCCCCCCTGAACGGTTTACGTGGTTTGAGTATGTTCCCTACCTTCACATTATTTTGTATATAAAATAAGTTATAACGTTACATGGTAATGAAGTCTGAATAATATGAACGTGTAGTACATTCTGTCACAAATGCTTCTTAAGCTATTTCTTCTTGAAAAATTAACAGAGGTAGACATTTTTCCCACAATAAAAATGATAAGAAACAAAAATGGACAGTATCGTAAATCTAAGTTTTGTATGTAAATCGCATTAACCGCTTTTACATGACCAAAGCAAATCATAAACGTTAAGCCTGAATCGTTATTTTAATAAAAAATATTTGGTCAAGCATATTAATCCTTTGCAGTGTTCAATTTCCTCCGTTAGTGTAGTCAATAAATTTTTCATATAACAAGGCCCTACTATGAATTATCAAATATAAATTCTGCGTATTGTTTAAAATATTAATGATAACACATTCAATAATAATGAAACATACTCGTATTCATTCACTTTTTTCCAAAACAGATACCCGAAGAACAAGGACCATAAACCAATCGAACTGTTTATACATCTGCAAGAGTACCTGGAGCTGCGTGAAAATTTATTGACTTGTAAACCTGTTTCGTCAAACTTTCAGTGAGTATATTGAAATTTATACAAAATAAAACTTTTCACGTCGTAATGATTCTATGGAAGAAGTTAATAACCAGTTAGCTAGTTTCATATCACAAAAACACATAGGCGAATTGTTGCAGATGGCGAGCCATGATTAGTAATTGTATTGATACTTACAAGCTATATTACAACTAGCTGTGCCCGCGAATACGTCCACGAGGAATTTCAATTCTAAACACAGTGATTAATAAAATCATAGATAAAAAGGAATGTCAAAACTCGACAACAAGGATTTAACTGGCCTCACCCTTTGTGAACGATTTTGTTCTTTGAGGCGTGGCGTGACACTAAAATGTATAGTCGTTGCTCATATTGTGAACGTATAATTTTGACTTTCTATATACGGTGCGGCCAGTGGCGGATTTGCATTCTTGGCTGTCCTAGGCCCCACGCCTCTTCTTGTTATCATAAGTGAATTTTGTCACGATTGGCCGCCCTTAATAGCTGGCCGCCCTGGGCCCGGGCCTCCTGGGCGTTAAGGCAAATCCGCCACTGGGTGCGGCTCTCAACACAACAGTCACTTATGCCAAAATATGTCCAGCAGTTTTTGCGTAAATTCCTTCTTTTTTGTGTTTTGTTATAAGATAAACATATACCTATATACAAACTAGCAGGCCCGGCGAACGTTGTCCTGCCCTGATAATAAAAATATATACTTATGTGCACGAAATGCTTAAGGTAACTAATGTATATAATTCGATAAGGATTAATACTGTATCCATCTAAATAGCCTTCCAATTACCTTATTATATGTGACCGTATTTAAAAGATAGATGGCTATAGGAAACTATCCTAAAAAGATAGGTATATGCCATCGTAGACATTTTTGTAGATCTATAAAAGAGCAATATCTCACTATGCATATTTTTTGTTTTTACGTGGGGAATCCACGGGAATCCGGGGGAGAGGATGGGTTATGTCCGACTCGCAGGGACTAAAACCCCACGGTGTATCGACAGACCGTATTGTTGGGGCGGCAAGGGATCGTTCTCGCTAATCACCTTGAATAGCCGCCCCAACGGTCCGCCCGGCGGAAGGTGGCCACCGGGCTCCTACCTATAGAGAGGCAGACTGGGTACACACCAGCTGCCTCCCCTCGTCCGCCGAACCTGTGCATTGAGAGGATGAGTTCGCCGACTACATCCCCTTAAGTCCGGCTACGGTGGCGGGAGGAGTTGGGCAAAGCACCGCCTGCTCCCGCCTGTCCTCCTTTGGCGGAGAGGGCCAGTTAGAGGATCCACCTCTCGGGCCCACTCCGCCGCCTCCTTTTGCGAGATGACCTCCTCGCAAAAGGAGGCCACAGCTCGCCACGCCTGTTCGCTGCCGAGCATGGACAGAACCACGCTCGGCAGCGACAAATCTGCTCCCATCACCGCCGTCAGAGTGCGGCGCTCTCCCTCCCACGCAGCACACTCTGTCCAAGTGTGCTGCGCGGTGTCTACGTCAGCGCCGCACTCATGACAGGCGTCGGTCGGCTCCCTGCGAGCGATCTGGTGCAGGTACCACCCAAAACAGCCATGGCCGGTGAGTACCTGCACCAAACGGAACGTCAGGGAGCCCTAACTCCTCCCCAACCACTCCCGCAGGACCGGGCGGACGGCGTCGACGGTGAACGTCCCGAAACGCGCGTCCGCCAGGTCCTGCATCCACCTTCCCGTTGCCTCCTCTCTCATCTCCCTCCGTTTTGCCTCGATCTCCTTGGGAGCTGGAGGCTCCCCACTACGCTTCCTCGCTGCCGTGAATTCATACACGGTGGCGAGAACTCCCGCCTCCAGCTCCCAAGGCAGGGAGCCGGCGAGCGTGAAGGCCGCCGCTGAGGACACCGTTCGGTACGCCCGGATTGCCCTCAGTGCCACCGTGCGCTGCGCACTACGCAACGCGCGCACGTTGGCGGCACCGAGGGCATCAGCCCAGGCCGGTGCCCCGTAGGCGGCCATCGCCCGCACGACTCCCATAAAGAGTCGACGGCACCCAGCACCCGGCCCCTCTATTTTGGAGAGCAATCGGCCGAGTGCCGCCGCCGCCCCAGCAATTCGCGGTCCGAGCCCCGCAAAGTGGGGCTCGAACCGCCAGCGCCCGTCCAGGGTGAGGCCCAGATATTTCATCTGGGCCGGTACCCTGATCCGGGCGCCCTCCACCATTATGTGGGCCCCAGGTGGTGGCCCTCGCCGAGACCCATGGAAAAGTATGACCTCGGTCTTCTCGAGGGCCACCCTGAGTCCCAACCTCCTAATGCGCCTGACCACGAGGGTTTTGGCCATCAAGAAATTCAAAGGAAGACCTTCTACGCGTCTCCGAGTACAATATACTCCGGAAAGTCTTCGCGCGCAATCCTTCCGGCCGTAAGCCGCGTTGTTTCTCCGAGAACCCGTTCGCGAATCTCTCGGACGTCCACTCCGGACGTCGACTCCGATGACGACTCCGACATGGACCTCGACGCCGTTCCAGCGACCGCGCCCGCGACGGTAACCACAGCCGTGGCCGTGACTGCGCCCGCGACCACGCCCGCCTATGACGACGGTTTCACAACCATTACGCGCCGCGGTAAACGCCCACGTGCCGCGAATCCGTCCGATAGTGACTCGGCTGCGGGACTTTCCGTCCTAAAGCAGTCCAATGTAGGTGGCGCTCGGGTGCCCCGAGCCTCTCCCGCGCCCTCTGCCGCGAATTCGGCTGAAGCTCCGACTGCGGAACCCGCGGTCGCGGCTAAGAAGCCACGCCCACCGCCTCCCGTCACCTTCCGTGACAAAGCCCGTTGGGTGGAGATCTCGGATGACCTTAAGTCGAAAGAGATTATTTACAAGTCCGCCGTCAACACTGTTGCCGGTATCTCGATTAGAGTCTCGACCCCCGATGAGTATCGCAAGCTCACTAGGTAGTTCCGGGAGCGAAAACTCCCTTTCTTCACTCACGCTCTCGAGGAAGAGCGCCTCCTCCGTGCCGTTATTCGCGGAGTTCCTTCAGAACTCTCTGAATACGACATCTCCAATTGCCTGAACGGTCAAGACTTCCCAGTCCGGAGCGTGCAGCGGATGTACCACCCCCGTACGAAGGCCCCCTTCAACTTGGTGCTGGTCACACTGGACCACACCGTGGAAGGTAAGGCCATTTTCAGCCTCACCTCTGTGTGCGGCCTCTCCCGCGTCTACGTAGAGCCTCCTCGTAAGTCCCATGTGCCCTCGCAGTGTCACAACTTCCAGATGTACGGTCATTCCGCCCGGCACTGCCACCTGCGTCCCAGGTGTGTTAAGTGTCTCGGGGATCACTCCACTAGGGAGTGCCCCCGCACTCCTGAGTCCACCGAGCCTCCGAGCTGCGTCCTCTGCAAAGACAGAAGGCTTTCCCTGACCTGCCGGGCTCCTCTAGTGCACCGGCAGCACCCGCTCCCGCGCCCAGCGCGCTCTCTTGGCGCGTAAGGCCTTCCCCGCCAGCTCCCTCGGCTCCTAAGCCAAGCCCCAGCCCCAGAAGGATCAGTCCACTCCTGCGCCACCTATCGCGTCTTCAGTATCGACCACCGGTATCGACTGGATAGCTCAACTTCTTTTAGTACACGATATACAAGAAATACTCGCGTTCAACGCGCTCGTGAATAGTACGTCTGAGCTCGGGCTTTTAAACGCGATCTCAGCTTTCCCGGCCGTTGCGACTACGTTACAACGACTAACCCGCGCCGCGCATAGATAAATTCGCGTTAACCAAAACATCAGTTCGAACCCGCGTGTTCTCATACAATAGACCGATACGTTAGGAACTCTTACGTAATTGTACAGTTAAGTCGGCACCGTGCCATTGTTCTTTATTTTTCCATCGATGTCCTCTTAAAAGATGCGTGCGTGCGCCCACGCCCGCGACTCTCTCTACTCACGCCACCGTGAGCGGGGAGTGAAGATACGATCCCGCACACTCGTCGCGATTTTTCTTGTAACAACTCGAGCCTAGGTTTGTCCCTCGGTGTGAAGCCCTCGAGTATGTTACTCGCGCGAATACAGTGACTCACGCTTGTTTTTTATTTAAACGATCACCCCACACACATGCACACTTAGGCACACATTGGTAGGCTGTTTTTTTTGCCCTTTTCAGACTGAAATAGGTCACACAACATAGTAGTCAGATGTAAAATACACATATACATTCGTGAAACATGCATGGTCACACATGCATTTTTCACGAATTCATGTATGTGTATGAAATGGATAGATAGCTTAGCTAGCTTAGTCAGATCGGGAAAGTCGGCGACAGCTCAAGCCGAGGTGCACCGAGTGCCCTTGAGGTGATCGCCTAAAACAAATCGGGTGAGTGCCCTAAGCGCTCCCCTTAGTAGTCCGGTGGAACTGTAAAGGCCTTATTGGCTAGCAGTGTAGGTCAGTTCCAAAAAAAAAAAAATCTAAAAACAATAGAAATGCGTTCTGTCATTGATTCTCCCCCCACAGTATTTTTTAATAAATATATGTAATGTACAGATTTCGTCCCGTTAGCCTTTAGAATATTACTTTTATATGAAACGATAGTGCATTGCATATGTACAGTTGTAGGTATAAGTTTTTTTGTACAAATGTGTCAACATTTGCCCATACGAAAGACACTGCAAAAACGTATGGCTTGTGCAACGTGGGGCATAAAGACAACTATCCTGGAGCCATTCCAACTTGTTCCCGGGTGATGTAGCTCATAATGGAGTGTGCGACATACACGTGTAGCGCGCACTCATTGGCGGATCGCAACTATGAGGCAGGTTGATAAGGAGCCTAGTCGGACTCGTAGCAAGACAACTAGACAATAGAGTTCTGCCAAGACAGTTCAACAACGCAGTTTATATACGCAATAATTACACAAGTAATCTACAACAGGCTTTAAATAACGAATCTATGTGTAACGGGTCTGCGAGTATCGAGTTACCGAGCGAAGAGTCACCGAGGTACTAGTCATCAAGCCATAAACGATCAAATGTATTATATAAACACTGTATTTGTGGGCGCCGTAGGGGTGTTTTTCGATTGAAGTAAAATATTTTTATTCGAAAAATAATTAATTTAACTGAACAATAACAATAATTGTAAAAAATGCATAAATTTTGATTACAATACAACAATGATAAATACATTTTGTTTGTCGGAAACGGTGGTAACTTTGAAGTTCATAAGCGCCTTCTCAGGGCTTAAACTGAATAAAGTATTTTTGATTTTGATTTGAACAATATATCTATATATAAGTGTGCTCATTGGGTTGCGATTTATTAGCGAGTGACCGAGCCGCCGAACCACCCGCGCAGCCCCTGCGCCCGCGCAGTTCGTTCCACCCGCTCTCTCAGTTGTAGGTGGTGGGGTTGCATTATGGGCGTCGCCTCTAACTTACTATACATTAGTTGTTACGGACAGCGAGCCATGTGCGGGACAATTAGTTTTATGTGCTAGTTTTACGAAATATCGGACATAATTTATTACGGTTAAGGTTTTTTTGTTATTACGGAGTACGTAGAAAGTCAAAATGTGTTAGTTATAAGTTTTTGTGAGTAAGAACTCTGAACATATTGATTGATTGTAAGAACAATACACCACGTAATTTATTAGGGATAAGTTTGTCGGAGAGGAAGTTATAAATACAGGGCACAGAATGGTGTCATAAATAGAAAATGGACAATGGACTCATTGGGTCCATTCACTAAAAATATTCCTACGAGCCCTCCCTACGGGGTGTCGTCGCGCGTCGGGCTGAGAAAAAAATAAGGAAGGAGGCCACACGCGCGGAGTGCGCTCGCTAGCGGATCAGCTGCGAGGCATTTAAATAAGGAATACGAATGGGAAACAAGACAGAGACTGTATAGCGTCTGATCAGAACGGACAGAGACTGAGTAGCGTCTGATCAGTACAGACACGCGAAATTGTGATAAATAGTTCGAAAGGTTCAAGATTAGAGATACGCGGCGATAATAAACCACAATAATACCTACGGCAAACGACTCTACGAGCGACGAGTCAACGAGCCACATCAACATTTGTACAATACAACTTGTACTGTATAAATAGAACGAGAAATAATTCAATGTTACGGATAGAGCTGATTTACAACCACCTCACATATATTCGTAACATTGCTTGGTCCTTCATAGCCGGATATTGAAAGCTTCGCTTCAAGAAAAGACCATTGTTTGGTCTTTGCGAACCGAATACAGAAAGCTTTACTTCAATAAATGACCATTGCTTGGTCTACCGAGAACCGGATTGAAGAAAAGAAACAGCGATTCGAAGAAAACACAAAAACGTCAAGAATTCTGTGAGCATCCACGATCGGCGTACTCAAAATGGTTATTACAAGAAATCAGAGCAACGCAATGGAGGCACAGGAGACGACGATAAGAGTTTTAGACGAATCACCGCTATCTCTAGACGAGCAGGGAATGGAGGGAGTGTCACGACCGCAAGACGCGCCCCTCGCACCAGCAACTCGAACAATCACAACAAGAACAGGACGTGTTTCACCGTCACGCTCACAACGATCGACAATGAGTGCGACGATGCGATCACGCCTCGCCGAGCTAGAGGCGGAAGAAAAACTAGCCAATATACGGCGAGAACAACTAAGCATAGAGGCCAAGTTGATTAGAAGACGACTCGCCGTAAAGCTGACATCGATACGCAATGAAACAGAGGATGAACGCGAGCAACGGAACGAGGAGTCAGAAGAACGAATTCACCGTGTGGATGACTGGCTTCGCTCGCAATCCGATGTAGCACGGGGGGAGCAAGCACCGTGCAAACGTATCGATGTGCCACAAGGCGAATGCAGGCCAGAACGACGCGCCCGTTCGCGTTCACCGTCGCAGAGTAGCGACATTAAACAACTTGCCGCAGTACTAGAGAAAATGACGCGTACACAGCCCACACCACGACAAGCCATCGACCTACCGACGTTTGCCGGAGCCATCAATGAGTGGCTACCATTTAAAGCGGCGATGCGTGACTCTACACAACTGTATCGACTTACGCCGGTTGAAAATATAGCGCGACTACGTAACAGCTTGCGAGGAGACGCCCGCGACGCGGTGTCGGCACTATTACATACTGCGGCAAACCCTGATGACATCATGCGCACACTAGAGCAGTGTTTCGGCAGACCGGAAGTCATCATTGATAAAGCACTCGAAGATATGAGAAGGTTACCACGACCTGGAACGACCGCAAGCGAATTGAACACATTCGCAGTGAAACTACAGAATATAGTGTGTATTTTACAAAACTTAGATAAACGAAATTATTTGCACAACCCCATGTTAGCACGAGAAGTATTAGAAAAGCTTAGTCCGCATCTGAAAGCTCGATGGTGCGACTATGCAGAAGAGAACGACGGTACTACAGAGCCAGAGATCGTCGTGTTGTCACAATTTCTAATGCGCGAAGCGAGCCGCGCAATAAAACATACATACGCGGCCGCTTATACTACGGCGCCTTCTAGGCGAGACATCAAACCGGCCGCACCGCAGTTCGTATCGAAAAAGAAGCAGAGCGTTTTCACTACAACAGACACTGAAACCGAACGTCGGTGTCCGTGTTGTGAGAAGCCCCATTCGTTGTCTCGGTGCCCGCAATACAAGGCACTGAACGTCGAGCAGCGTTGGGATTTAGTGAAAAGCAAAAGCGTCTGTTTCAAGTGTATTGACAAGCACCACCGTCGAGCGAACTGTAAAGAAAAACCGTGCGGCGTTGATTCCTGCCGTCGCCCACATCACACATTGCTTCATTTGAACGAGCCGAGCGACATAAAGACGTCAGTTACAAATGAGACAGTAATGGCCGTCGCTACTATCTCCGAACCGACAGAAATTATGCTTAAGGTCTGTCCGGTAACTATATCGGGACCTAAAGGTGCGGTAGACACGTACGCTCTGTTAGAGGAGGGATCGACCGTTTCACTAATAGATGAGGACTTAGCGAATACTATTGGCGCGCACGGACCGATATACCCGCTGCAAATAAACGGTGTTAACATGGGAAGAGAATACGCACAAAGTCAGCTTATACAATTAAAGCTGTGTGAACGAGACAGTGATAACGCATACGACCTCCGAGCGCGTACAATAAACGGACTTCGGTTGCGCGAACAAACGATACCGAAGAGTATACTGAAACACGCGCACCTAAGAAACCTAGCGGTGAAACAAGTGTGCTACGAAAAGGCACGTCCACGCATATTAATAGGCACGGATCACTGGGAAATGATCGTGTCCAGGAAGTTACGCATCGGTAAAGCGAACCAGCCGGCTGCGAGTAAAACTCAACTGGGCTGGGTGGTACACGGAACGGTACCGCACACGATCAATCAAAGCAACGACTACCTATTACATGCTTACATACCGGGACGCGGGGACACCAGCGTAGCACAAGTGTTTCACAAACTTGTCGAAAGTCATTTTAGAATAAACGCACTCGGCGGGGCGCGTTTAACGAGATCGGATAACACTGATAATCATGTGAAACAGATATCAGGCGGGACTATCCAGCGATGCGACCACGTACCGGCCGAGCTACACACACGATCGATCGAGTTATACATAAAGCTCGGCAACTACGAACAAGAAAACGTACGGAGACTACATTTAAATACCGAAACGTTCGTTGATTGGCTGCATCAACTCGAGAACGTAACAAGACAGCGCTTGTCGCGTTATTACAATCTGATAATGATGAAGCAGCTTGAACGACACATACAGTGCGACGCGAGCGAACAGGCTTATGCAGCAGCAGCGTATTGGTGCGTGACATACAACGACGGTCGCGTACACGTCGTGTTAAAAGCAGCAAAGGCGAAAGTCGCATCTAGACGCACACAAACGATTCCGCGGCTAGAACTACAAGCCGCCGTTATCGGTGCACGTTTGAACGACGCTATACGCTGCGAACACTGTATAGAAATCGCTCGCACAGTATACTGGACAGATTCAACTACCGTGGTAAATTGCATACGAAACGACAAACGCAGATACACGCCAAATGTTGGACATCGCCTCGGAGAAATATCCGAACTTACCGAAAAGGAACAGTGGCGATGGTTACCGACACAACTAAACGTCGCAGATAGTGCAACGCGATCGTCGAACATAGCGATCAACAACAACGACCGGTGGTTCACGGGACCGTGCTTCCTTACTCGCGCGGAATGCGAGTGGTCTACCGAACACACGGCACCACAAGAAGACGTTGAGAAAATCGTAGTGACATACGCGATCGAATCGAATGATGCAGTATTACCAGACGCAGTGCGATTCTCCTCGTACGAACGACTGGTGAGAACTGTCGCTACAATGTTAGCGTTCGCAGACATGTGTCGGCGCAGAGCAAAACATATCGAGAAACGACACATTGAACGCGCTGAAAATGTTGTGTTACGACAGACACAAACTGAGAGTTTCGCCGACGACATAAAGCGATTAACGCGAGGCAAAGTAATACCGCGAACAAGCCGCCTCTACAAGATGGATCCGGGGATAAACCAAGACGATATGCTACGTATGCGCGGACGGATCGGAGCCACGAACGAATCATCAAGCGTCAAACAACCGCTTATATTAGACGGCAAACACACGACGGTACAGAAACTCATCGCTGAACAACATAATAATAATAATAATAATAATAATCTTTATTTTTAAATTCGTTACATGGGTACACATAAGATGGGTCCCTGCCTCCTACGTTAGTGTAGACTGTGTTGTAGGAGACAGTTAAAAGTATTAGGAAGCAAGTTTGTATTTACATACAGAACAATAAAACAAATTGAGAACTTATTTTTCACTATTTGACCATTGGATTTTTAAGTTGTGTCCGTGTATGTAAAAAAATGATTTATGGAAAAGGAAAGAGCATGTGCGTACATAACATTATAACTGTTCAAAGCTCTAGAATGATGTTAGTATGTGTGCTGTTGAGTTTATCTGTGTAAGAATAAGTATCTTTTGTTAAAAAAACTTTTTATATCTCACTTGTAATTCGTGATTAGATTACCGACACAAACTATCCAGCTAATTTTGATTATGTCATTAGCGTGAACCCTGCTTAATGTTTAATAAATAATTCTCCAGACTGGTGTAGTCAAATTCTTCCAACCAACTTAATATTTTATCCTTCACTTTGTAGTTACTTAATTTCTTAATCTTGAACTTTTTCTCAATTTTGTTGTATAATGTGGGCGCAATGTAATCAAAGTGTCTACGGGCAAAAGTAGATCTTAAGTTTGGAATAGCGTAGTTTTGAAGCCTTTTATTTTTATATAGTAGATAAGGAACAACTTTGTGATATTTTTTTAACACTGTATGAACAAAATTTTTTCTTACTGGTAATATTTTACAGAAATTATAAAGGTCATTTGTGGGATAACGAAAAGGCAAAAACATCATCACTTTAAGGATTGTACGTTGCGCACGTTCTAGTTCTAACATATTTTTTTTATTCGTGGCTCCTCCCCACGCGCATATACAGTAACTAATTATACTATTGCAAAGTGCGTAGTAAGTTTGGTAAATTATTCTAGCGTCAGCAATGTTACGAAGAGTTTTAAAAATATAAATTAGTTTTCTCACACGGTTAGCTAAGCTAGAAGTGTGAAAACCCCAATGTAGCAAGTTGTCAATAGTAACTCCAAGATATTTGATAGTCTCCACTTGTTCTATAGGATAGCAACTACAATTCTTCACCGATTTAACTCTGTTACATGGGTAGGTGTGTGCTATTATATTAAAGACTGCGTTTGGTCGTGTTTTTCTCGTTTTACTAAAGCAGAGATATTTAGTTTTTTTTGCATTTAATGAAAGCAGACTATCCTCAAGCCAAGAAGTAACTCTAGCTAATCCATTCTCAGCGTGCTCTTTCACTTTATTCCATGTTTTATCATGGAACAGAAGGACAGTATCATCTGCAAACATGATTATGTCTGCCTGTCCTGGCTTAAGAGTACATAGGCTATTAACATATAAAAGGAACAGTGTCGGAGAGAGAGTGCTCCCCTGTGGCACTCCATAGGTACAGGGTGCACTGTCACTTAGGTAAGAGTCCACTCTTACTTGTTGTTGCCTATTGGTCAGAAAATCTGAAAACCAGGTAAGAGGTAAACCCCTTACACCCACGTTTTCTAACCTCGTAAGAAGAATAGGAATTGCTACTGTATCAAATGCTTTCTGTAGGTCTAAGAAGATGCCGATACATCTTTCACCATTATCTAAATAGCTGGTTATAAGTGATGTTAGTTTTAAAATAGCTTCTTCTGTCGACCTCTTTTCTCTGAACCCATATTGATTTGAAGCTATCAGTTTGTTCTTTTCAAGGTAAGTAGCAAGTCTTTTCTTTACCAGTTTTTCGATAATTTTAGAGACTACAGGTAGCAGAGATATTGGCCGGTAATTTGAAGGCATTTGCTTATCACCCGATTTATATATGGGGGCCACTATGGCTTTTTTGAGTATTGCTGGGAACACAGCGGTCGAAAAACTTAAATTGCAAAGAAAGCTGATAGGCGTAGAAATATGTTCTGAGCATTGTTTACATATTTGGGAGGGGATTTTGTCCCATCCTGGAGCTGTATTACCTTTGAGAGAAGAAATAACATCCCTTACTTCCATAGGACTAGTTGGAAAGAGAGAAAAAGTGAACTGTGGTGATAAGTTAGGTGTACTTGCCTTAGTGGATAGTTCTGTAATACTCTGGTTCAACCCCAGTAAAATGCTATTTGCTAAGTTTCGTCCTATTGTTGTAAAATATTTGTTGATTTCATTCAATGATGCAATAGGGGAGTCGATATTTTTTATAAGAGAGCTGGGGGTCGATACTTGTTTTTTGAGATTACAATATTCCTTAATAATATTCCAGATATTTTTTGAATTACCAGTATTCTGCTTAAGTTTATTCAAATAGTAGTTTCGTTTTAGTGTTTTAATTACTTTATTACACACATTTCTATAAGAAACATATCTTGCCTTTAGTTCTAAATTTTGTGGTGATATTTTCGTTCGTCGGTGTAATCTATTTCTTTTCCGAATGCATCTAACCACACTGTATGTGATCCACGGCTTAAGGGGTTGATTTTTTTTTTGTAAATATTGTAATGAAGTGTTATTTTGTATTGTTGTCTGCATGACAGAGATGAAACGTTCTGTTGCCAAGTTAACATCTACAAGATCATACATTTCTTTCCAAGTTTCTTGTGCTAAAGATGTTTTAATACCTTCGATATTAACAATGGTTTTATTTTGTAAACTCTTCTTATGGGGAAAATTTACTTTTTCTATAAAAAGTAAAATAGGGCAGTGGTCAGTTAGTTCACTGAAAACTACTGTTTGGTGGGGACTATTAATTTTCACCATGAAATGGTCAATACATGTGTGTTGTCTTGTTGGTAGAGAAATCCCTGGTAAGAGTCCATATGATGCCATTAGGTTCTTATAATCAGATATATAGCCTGTATTTTTATTGTCGTGTAGTATGTCTAAGTTTATATCACCTGTAAAAATTATGTTTTGTCGAACACGAATACTTTTGAGAATATTGTCAAGGGAATCTAGATAAGAAGTGGGGTTATAAAAACATGGGGGTCTGTAGGAACATATAATGGAGTACATCTGACTAACTTCGATAACTAAGCAATTTCCTTCTTCAATATCTGGTTCATATACTTCAACATCAATATGTTTTTTAACATATACTATAATGCCGTCATTTTGATTGATGCTAATTTTTGTTTGGTGCATGTTGTAACCATTGATCATCGGAGGGTTAATACATTTACTAATCCAACATTCTGTCAAAACAATAACATCGACTGGTAAGTCAATGGTACTAAGAAATGCCAAAAACAGGTCGAAGTTGCAATTTATACTCCTTATGTTTTGGGAGATAATTGTTAGTGTGTTTTGTCCTTTATATTTTACATGGTTTGCACAAATTGAGGGATCGTCTAAATATGTACATTTGGTCTTAAGTGATAGTTCCAGATCATCGTCAAAATCTGTAATGTTGGAATTGAATTTTAATTATTTTGAATAAAAAGTGCTTAGTGCTCCGTGGAGTAGGGTAGTTTAACATAATTATTCTATTTTGATAAGTTATATGCTGAGATTTTATCATTGTACTGTGAAGTATATTGATCGTTAAATATGACAATTTTATGTAGAATGTATATGTGTGTAGGAATGTAAACAAAATAGTATGAATAATTAGATTATTATAAAAATTTACGAAGTATACAAAAAATAGTGGTAATACGTGCATAATTACAACATAGCCTTTGTGTATAAAATATAGTCATTTCTCATTTCTTAGACTGTCGATTTGAGCTTCATCCTTGATTAATATGTGTGGTGCTCCATCACACTTACGCAAGTAGACTCTGCCGTTCATAGTCCAACAGTAGCGGTAGTTGCATATTTTGACTAAATCCCTGGCGAGAAAGTGTAATCTTTTGTTTTTCGAGGTCAGATACTCGGAGATATATACTGGGTTTTTTTTATTGTCTACACCGATCATAGTTGTTGTTACTTTATCTTCCCGATGTGATTGATTGAATTGCTTGATAGCTTTTAATATTTTAACCTTTTGAAATGAACTTGCAAGGTCAACAAAAATAGGTCGGTTGGTGCCAGGTTTCGATTTTACTCTATAAATCTCTCTAGGTGTACTATAGTATTGTTCTAGATTAATGCATTTGTAAATTTGCTGCACCAAATTAATTAAGTCTTCTTTAGTTTCTGCGGGGTTTTCTGGTATATTTCTAATTTCGATACAGGTTAGAAGTTTTTCTTTTTGGATGTTTTCTAGTTTCTCCTCTATTATTCTAATACTGTTCCGAGATTCTTTTAGACTGTCTTCGAGAATAGTAATTTTATTATTAATTTCCTCAAAATACTTGTTTATGAACTCCACCGACTTCTCAATATCTAAATAACATTTTTTGATTTCTTTGTTTTGTTGTTTTATTTCTGTTATGTCATCTGATAATCTAGTTAAGATTGTATCTTGTTGATTTTTCCAACTTTCGAAAAGATTTATTATTTCAGCTTTAAACATATTAAAGTCAGAGTCCGGGGCAGGTGATAATTCAATCTGTCGACGTTTTGAACGTATAGATCTCGTGTTTCCAGATTTATTTTCAGTTACCTCCAGTTCCCGTGATGTTTGTTGATTATTTGATGAGGTGTATGGTGGTGAATGTGCTGTCCGTGGCATCGTACTTATATCGTATTTTTCGCAGTTACACTGGCTAAATAGACTTATTTTTTAAAACTGTTAAAGTTTACACGAAGAGATATTATCTAAGGTAAACACATTGCGAAGGGGCAGGTTACAGGTAGTTTTATTATCGACGTGCACTGAAATAACGGCGCGGACTTAATTACTCATAGCACACAACCGCACGCGATCGCACTCTTTCACGTATGCGATGAGGGTCGCTGCAACCGCGAGAGAGTAATAAACGACTTGCAACAACGATATTGGATCTTAAAGCTACGACCCGCAGTACGTACATTGGAGCGGGAATGTGCGAGGTGCAAAATACGTAGAGCGATGCCTCGCACGCCGATAACAGGAGATTTACTGGCAGTCAGACTCGACGCGTTCCACCGACCGTTTACAAATTGCAGAGTCGACTACTTCGGTCCACTACAAGGCACCATTGGTCGGCGAAGAGAGAAGCGATGGGTCGCCCTATTTACATGTTTAACTACAAGGGTGATCCATTTAGAGATCGCAGCATCACTTTCAACTGATTCAGCGATCATGGCGCTACGACGAATGGCGGCGAAAAGAGGTTGGCCAGCTATTATGTATAGCGATAACGCTACGCAATTTCGCGGCGTGGAAAATGAACTACGCACCGC
This sequence comes from Antheraea assamensis, assembly GCA_035772565.1. NCBI lineage: Eukaryota > Metazoa > Arthropoda > Insecta > Lepidoptera > Saturniidae > Antheraea > Antheraea assamensis. The sequence continues at coordinate 208,651 of JAQQSE010000309.1, forward strand.
CTACGACGAGTGGGCACCCATTCTACGAGAAGAGGGATTACGACGCCGTATGGAATGGCGTTACGTTCCGCTCTACACGCCTAATCAGGGTGGCGCATGGGAGTGGCTAGTGGGGTCAGTGAAGAAAGAAACCGACCGACGACGGCCCCTGAGCGTCGGGGACCTTGTCGTGGTCGTTGACGCCTCGCTACCACGGAACACATGGCAGCGCGGACTAATCGTACGAACATACACCGGGCCAGACGGAGGAGTGCGGAGTGCCGACGTACAGACACGGAGTGGCGTGTTCCGGCGCCCGACATCAAAACTCGCCATCCTGGAGATAGAGGCTACGCAAGCTACGCCGGGGGGAGAACTGTTACGGACAGCGAGCCATGTGCGGGACAATTAGTTTTATGTGCTAGTTTTACGAAATATCGGACATAATTTATTACGGTTAAGGTTTTTTTGTTATTACGGAGTACGTAGAAAGTCAAAATGTGTTAGTTATTAGTTTTTGTGAGTAAGAACTCTGAACATATTGATTGATTGTAAGAACAATACACCACGTAATTTATTAGGGATAAGTTTGTCGGAGAGGAAGTTATAAATACAGGGCACAGAATGGTGTCATAAATAGAAAATGGACAATGGACTCATTGGGTCCATTCACTAAAAATATTCCTACGAGCCCTCCCTACGGGGTGTCGTCGCGCGTCGGGCTGAGAAAAAAATACGGAAGGAGGCCACACGCGCGGAGTGCGCTCGCTAGCGGATCAGCTGCGAGGCATTTAAATAAGGAATACGAATGGGAAACAAGACAGAGACTGTATAGCGTCTGATCAGAACGGACAGAGACTGAGTAGCGTCTGATCAGTACAGACACGCGAAATTGTGATAAATAGTTCGAAAGGTTCAAGATTAGAGATACGCGGCGATAATAAACCACAATAATACCTACGGCAAACGACTCTACGAGCGACGAGTCAACGAGCCACATCAACATTTGTACAATACAACTTGTACTGTATAAATAGAACGAGAAATAATTTAATGTTACGGATAGAGCTGATTTACAACCACCTCACATATATTCGCAACATTAGTATAAATGTATAGCAATGTGAATAGATCTATCTCAAAACACATCATTCTATTCGCAATACAAATATTATAGTTACATCAGTTCATAATATTTTATTGACTTTAAATGTGGAATAAACCTACAGTTCAACATTTTCCCACTATGTGATGATGTTCGTGAAAGCGTATTTCAAGTGATCGGGTATTTTAAATTTGTAATCTTTCCCCATCTGGTGTTTTAGTGTGGAACAATGAACTTAAAATTAGTTGATATTTAAACCTCCAGAAGTCGTAGGGATACGTATGAATGCGGTCATGTCGATTACCCTTGCAACGAATACATCTGTTCCACGGGTTCCACGTTCTCATCGGTTTGTCCGAGGGTATCCTCTTGGACAATGGTTGCAGAATGGTCGATCTGTTTCTGTTGTCTCTCTGACGTAACCTTTCCGATCGGACTATATAGCATGACTGTGTTAGGAGTCTGTCCGCGCTTTTTATTAACAGATTTCTCTCTCACTGTGATCTGCTAATGAACGTGTTCCGCGTGTGAATTCGCGCATTCTGCACGTGCCGCGTCGGTCGAACTGGAACCTCAAAAAAACAGTTTTCAGTATACGTTTTTCTTTAAAAATGGCCTAAACGCTTAAATATTTCTGTATTCCCTCGTGTAGGCGCTGGAATATATTTTATTACATCCCTGCGGTGCGAACCTTGTTTTTTTTTTTTGCATTCGTTCCTAGCGACGTTAACATAATTTTACAAAATTTATCTCTAACACGTTATCTGTGTTTTGCAGCTTCCGCTCATGACAGCGTCAAAATTATTTCACATAAAAACTAATCCCTAATACGTTATAATTTCGGATAATTCGTTAACACTGTGGAGTGTAATCCGCTTTCCTTATCAATGTTATACCACCGGTCAATGCGATGACGTCATCGCACTCGCAACGCTCACTCGACCGGATACGCGTCTGACTTCACTATAGTACTATAATTGTTCTGTGGACTTAACTAACGCTAGCGCATCGTACATGTCGGTCGTGTTACTTGTTTAATATTACCATTATAAATTTAATTTATTAATTACACCTTTAATAACAGTTTTGCGTTATTTTTACACGTGGATACATTACGTATGTAGGATGATATTATCATCCCCCACACAACTATCAAATTACACTAAATGTTCTATCTACACATGGCTCACTGTCTGCAACAGCCGGCATAACTCACTCTCTGCCACCCGGCGGAGAGTCGATATCTAATGCCGGATGCCCTCGTATAAATATGTGTCCTTTTCAATAAATTGCGATAATTTTAAAATATTTTATTTATTCGAATTATTGTGCGAAATTTCTAAAAGTGACCATAAATATCAAGTAACGTTTTGTTTTTATAACTAAGTTATTTCAATTGTCTATGTTTTATTAAATTATTAGAAGCCGTCATTCTATTTCTTTTTTTTTTACGCCTTGTTGAGAGGAATTTAGAAGTGAAGAATTTTTAGTAATTCGTTTAATTTTCGAACAGTAAAGCAAAACTGGCTAAGATATTATTTCTTACAGGAAGATTTATATACGAAACAACAGTCGTCCCATTACAATATTAGCTAAATTAGACGATATTCCACGTAGTTACATATGTGTAAGAAAGAACAACATCAATAATAATTCCCAGAATACATTATCGAGTGAGGTTAGTATATATGATAATATTCGTAAAGGTAAGAGAAATGGTAAGAGTTATTCGACTACTCCTTTTATAAAATTATAAATTATCTCTAAGTTAGTGTAATATAATGCTTTTATTGCCATAGTATTTGTTTAGGCCAGATTTGCACGGCGACAACCCATCCTTGTCCCACATATCTATTTGCACTCCTTTCCCCCATCCTTAATCACCCGGCGTCTTGACAATTGCATTCTTAAAACGCTCTCATTAGCGGACGATCGGCGATTGAACTACACGTTGATTATAATTTGTGTTGTGTGTCAAACTTTTAGAATACAGGTGACTTTCAAACTGTTTGTGCATTTTATTGTGTATAGTGCAAGAAGAGGAGGCCTCCTACGTGACGCTAGCGCAGCATTGTGGTGAGTCCATTTTTGTCCTATCCACTTCAAGTCGTCGTGTAAATACGGCACGTGGGAAATATAGCCTTAATAAAGGCCTTACTTGTAGAAATAAAATCTATTAGAACCAGCGCTCACATTTATGGTCCATACGAACCGGATCGAAATAGATTTAAAGTTATTTCGTACAAATAAGTGAGGCCATTAAGCAAAAAAAAAATGGCACCTACCTCACATGAGCGCAATATTAAAAAGTTACAAAATAAAATATCCGCATTGTTCGGTGGAATGCAAACTATATTTGATTTGATTGCTCATATAGACGATGACATAAAATTAGAAAACTTCTTATCAGAAAGTTTCATGATAGACACTTTTCGTGAAGAATTTTTAGCAACGATCGAACAATTTAATGACCTTCAATTGTCCTCAGCGGAAAGTCCAACTCCTTCTTATCATACACAATTTGCATTCGATCAATTATACACTAAAATTAAGTATAAAGTGCATCAGTTAACGTCACAAAATACTCACAATACGAGTCGTGACGAGCGGGTAAAATGCGAAAAACCTTCATTACATTTACCTAGATTAGAACTCTGTTCATTTAATGGCGATAATGAGTCGTGGCCCATCTTTTACGAGACGTTTAGGTCTGCCATTCATGAAAATACTGATCTTACCGATGGTGAGAAAATTCAGTACTTGATGGGAAAATTAAAAGGGTAGGCCCTAGGCGTGTCTCAAGGTATTTTGCCTACCTCCGATAACTACAGCGTTATATGGAATTTGTTAATAAATAAATATAATGATAAAATAATTTTGGCCACAACATACTTGGATAGGTTAATGAATTTAGCCCCAGTAAAAAGTAATTCACCCACCGAGATAGAAGAGTTTATTGACCAATTCTCTGCTCTTTATCTCGCGTTAAAACAACTAAATATCGATAGTTTAGAAGATTTCATGTTCATCCATATTGCCTGCAAAAAGGTCGGTTTAGAAACAGTAAAATCGTTTGAATTAAAATATAGTGAGTTCAATGAGTTTCCGAAATGTTCAGATTTTATTAATTTTACAAGAAGTCAGTCGCATATTTTGCAGCGAGCACACAATGTGGCTTGTTCAAATATGAGACTGGACAGTACTCAGTCACGTAAAAATAATACAATATCGTCGATCGGACAAATAGGTTCTCGTTTCTCTAATAATAATATGAAATCATTTATGAATATTCAGGAATCGAAGAACTGTGTATGCTGTGGTAAAAGTGAACATTTTCAGTTTTCAAAATGCAGCAAATTTTTATCAATGATCCCTAATGATCGCTTTAAATTTATTAAAAATTATAAATTATGTGTAAATTGATTAAATAGTACACACACAATTCTAAATTGTAAAGATTCGAGACGTTGCAACGAATGTCAGAAACCGCATCATAGCTTGCTTCACTTTCCAACCAATACAAATGTTGCGGGGGTCAATGTAAGCGGGCACTCTGCTAAGAAAACGGCTCGCGCGCCTGAGTGCGGCCCTTCCAAATCCGTATCGCTCTGTGCGATAAGCCCATGCGCCGCGGTAACAGAGCGCTCGATAGGTACATCATCCGTCCTGCTCGGCACCGCGTTGTGTAATACTGTCGATGCAGACGGCAATATATTAGTATTACGCGCGTTAATTGATAGTGGATCTCAGCGAGATTTAATAACAGTTGAATGTTGTAAACGTTTGAACTTAAAATTACATACGTCGCAAAGTAAATATGTATCTGGTGTAGGTGACGTAGCTAATCCCGTATTAGGGGTCACTTGCTTGAACGTTCGGTCTCGCTTCGATGATTCGGTTAGGTTCACTATTCAACCGGTGGTCGTATCGCGCATCACCAATGAATTACCTACCGCGAAGATAGACACGGCGCGTCTGGATTATCTAAATAACATTCCTTTGGCCGATTATAATTATCACACACCTGGGAATATTGACCTCATTTTAGGAACAGATTTATTTGCGCGAATATTATGCCCGAAATCAATATCGCGTGCTGTTAGCGAACCGGTCGCCATTGAAACAAAAATACAAAATATCTTTATTTCTAGATAAACTTTACAAAATATTAGCCTTAACAATGGCCCCAAACTAGGCAGTGCCTGTGTTATGGAAGCCTAATATCTAGTTGATTTAGCTTGTGGTGGCGCATTTTAACTTGAAATTTACATTAATTTAACTTGAAATTTAAATTAATTTACATTAATTACATTAATTACATTTATGAATATAAAAAAAATAAAAAGAAAAAAACAACAACGTTATATTAAATAATTAAAACTACAAAAATGTGTAAGAAAGTGCGTGTATGTATAGTTATGATGAGTGTACGTGTGTGAAGGTAAGTCTGTGTACGTGTATATGCTCGTACGATATAGATGTATAGATCCTAGAGTGGTTGCTAGCAGAGTATCTTAAGTAGATCTTCCGTCTGCTCATAAGAAATGCTAAGAAGCCATCTTTTGGTGACAGTATTGACATGGTAGCGTGAGCAACGTATGAAGTTGTAATCGTCCACGATTTTAGCAACTTTATTGTAAACGTGTGGTCTTAGAAATCTAGGCATTCTTTGTGCAAAAGATGATTTAACTGCTGGAACGAGCATATTAAAAATGCGCTTCTGTAGCAAAGAATTAAGATTATCAATTTCTGTTATACGTGCGTGTGTCATAATAGTTGTTTTTAAAATGAATAGCTTTCGAACGCTTAGGACAGATGCTTCTTCATACAGTAATTCTGTCGGGTGAAACCCGGTTAGGTTTTGTAATAGGTGGTCAGGCCCCGATTCTTGATCCCGTGTGCAGTATCGTTCGTTCATACTGTACTACGGAAATTACATTGGAAAATTGTCTGAATCGATTTTTCCAGTTGGAAGAGGTACCTAATGTGCCCAATTATCAGACACCAGACGAACAAGCGTGTGAGAAATATTATTGTGATACCACTCGACGAGAATCGAACGGGCGATATGTCGTGTCACTGTTGTTTAAACACGACCCTTCCGCTTTAGGAAACTCGATGCGCATCGCCGAGCGTCGATTCTTATCTTTAGAGCGTAAATTATTATCAGATACAGCTCTGAAATTCGAGTACGATAACATTTTTAAAGAATACCTTCAGAAGAATTACATGTACCCTATAGGTACTGTTTCTGAGGTCGGAGGTACTAATAATGAATACGTGATACCTCACCACGCAGTATCACTGTATCAACGCAAAGACAAATCTACCACCAAATTACGAGTAGTATTGAATGCGAGTAGCCAAACTAGTACTGGCAAATCCTTAAATGATTTATTGCATACTGGTATGAATTTACAAAATGATTTATTTCAAATAATATTAAAATTTCATTTGTTTCCCGTCGCGCTCAGTGCCGATATACGACAAATGTATTTACGTATTTTAATTGACGGTGATGATAGAAAATTTCTAAGATTATTATATAGGTTCGACAACACTGACGAAATTACCGTTTTTGAAATGTCGCGTGTACCCTTTGGCCTGTGATGTAGTACCTATTTCGCTATACGTACGATACGCCAACTCGCCGCGGATGAATGCGAACGCTTTCAGACGGCTGCTTCTGTGGCCACGAAGGATTTATACACACATCAAAAAAGTCTAAGCAACATGCGTGATATTACAAATTTTACCATTTATATTAATTAATTTCTAAGTATTTACTCAAACAAAGTGCGTAGGTAAGTAAACTTTTTTGTTATTGATGACATACTGGCTGGTTGTAAAAAAAAAATCGATTATGTTTTGTTTTTTCATAAAATTCAAATGACTGCGAATTTGCTTGAATTTAAGTGCGTTTTAATTGTTACATTTAGTCTTGATTTTATAATTTTACCAACCATTTAAATAAAGTTAGCGACAAAATTGAATTGTTAGATATTCTTTACGTCATGAACCGACGTCATTTGATGGCAGATGAAATGCAAAGAGCTGTAGGGATGTTGCAAGCGGGAAGTAATCAATCTCAGGTATCTCGACATTTTGGCATTCATAGAAGTGTTATTTGTCGTCTTTGGCAGCGCTACAATAATACAGGAGAACCCGCTGAACAGCATCCAGGCCGTAAAAGGAGTACAACCACTCGGCAAGACCGGTACATACAACTGACTGCAAGACGCCAGCCGATGTTAACCGCTCGAGAGATAAGTTTGAGGCTACAAATTTCAAGTGGTGTTGATATAAGTCCTCAAACTGTGCGAAATCGACTGCATGAGTGTACGGCCTACGAGCTCGACGCCCAATCAGGTGCCTACCGATACGTCACGGGAATCGCGCTCGTCGATATGAATGGTGTAGAGAACGCATAACATGAACCCAGGAACAATGGGATAAAATTATGTTTTCCGATGAGTCGCGATTCGGGTTTAAGCCTGATACAAGAAGAGAAGCGAGTGTATCGTCGGCCCGGAAATACTGAAAGGCTCAGGTGCGTTCAGGAAGTTCATCCATACAGCGGCTCAACAGTTATGTTATGGGCGGGTATTATGAAGAACAGGCGAACTGAGCTCGTTTTTGTAAATGGAAACATGAATGCTGAAAATTACATTGAGGATATTCTCAGACCTTATGTCTATCCATTTGTCAAACCTTTGGCTCCGATTTTAGGTTAATGCATGACAATGCGCGTTCACATACAGCTCGGCGAACTAGTGAATACTTTGCAACGAAGAACATCCGGGTATTGCCCTGGCCTGCACAATCGCCAGATCTCAACTCCATCGAGTACGCATGGGACATGCTCCAGAGACGTGTTTTGAAGAACTTGGACGGAGTGACAACAACCCAACAGCTGAAGGATTTGCTACAATTCCATTGGGAGCGAATACCGCAAGATGACATAAACAGTCTCAATAATTCAATGAATAATCGTTGCCAACAATTTCTGAATAGCAGAGGAGACCATACTTTGTATTAAATTGTTCTATTCTTTCACAATAAATAAATTTTCTTATAAATTTCATTTTGTAAAAAAAAAGTTTAGTTTCTTATGTATCTTAGTTTCTACAGTATATTCTAATATTGTTCATTTCTGTTATTAAAAGAACTTATAAAGACAACAGCTGTTATTTTTACATCATAGAACCCTAAAGATATTATTTTAAAAATAAAATACAACGTTATAATGTGAAGAACCATCCTAAAATTTAAATTAGTACATGTTGCTTAGACTTTTTTGATGAGTGGATATGGACGATTTAGTAACTAGTTGCTCATCCGTATCTGAGGGTATCGAACTGTCGAATAAACTTATCGACTTTTTTGCGGCTGGAGGGTTCGAACTGATTAAATTTTCCAGTAATTCGCCTGAAATAATATCTAGTATTCCCATGACTAATCGTGTTAGCGAAGGGGTTGAGTTCAGTCCGGAAGGTCACCTTAAAATACTTGGCCTTTTTTGGATCCCATCAGATGATATGTTTACTTTTAGTGTCAATTCTGAATACCGCGAATGCACGAAACGAAATATACTATCCACTATTGCCCAAGTGTGGGATGTCATGGGATTCATAGCCAATGTACATTCCCAACGGTAACCGATGCATAACTAATTTATTGTATGCGAAGTCGAGAGTAGCTCCTTCAAAGACTGTTATTAGTCTGGCTAGAATGGAGCTATGCGCTAATTTAATATTAGCTAAATTGATGAGATTAGTTCTCGATTCCTATGCTGATCGTTGTCGAATAACCAATATATATGCGTTCTCTGACAGTACGGTTGCACTCGCTTGGATTCATTCATCCCCTACTAGGTGGCAGACTTTTCGTCACTAACAGAATCTCAAAAATTCACAGTGAGCTAGATTCCTGTTACTTCCATCATATTAGTGGGAAAGAAAATCCTGCAGATTGTCTTTCGAGAGGACTTACTCCCGCTCAGTTGCTCGAAAATCAACTCTGGTTCAGTGGCTCCTCCTTTCTTCGAGTACCAAACTCTGAATGGCGAGTTAATCATTTTCGTCCCGTAGATGTTGAAGGAGAAATTCCGGAAATGAAGATCAATGTCCTAGCTACTACGGATAGTGCTTCTCCAACCACTGCGCCGACCTCTTATGCCCTCTCGGCACGAGTATCTTCGTGGTCTAGATTACTACGAATAGTGATCTATGTTCTTCGGTTTGCGAAGAAAATACCCAAAGAATTTGAAGTTTCCCATTTGGATCGAGCCGAAGAATACATTATTAAAGACCTTCAGAAAATACATTTTGCTAACGAGATCAAAGGCTCACAGTCAGAAAAGAAGTTACCTCCTGCTTTCATGAAGCTTAATACTTTCTTGAAAGACGGTATTTTCAGAGTAGGTGGCCGACTGGTTAACGCGTCTATGAATTATGACAGTCAACATCCCATACTACTCCCTCGGAAAGACCACATAATAAACTTAATTATTGATCATTATCACCGAAAATATTTGCATACAGGCCCTCAATTATTGATTTCTTTATTAAGAGAAAGGTTCTGGATATTGTCAGCCCGTAATATTGGCCGCAAGCGAGTGCAGCAATGTACTGTATGTTTCAAGACAAATCCGAAAAATACGGTGCCTTTCATGGCTGATTTGCCGGCCGTTAGAGTACAAGAAGCCAAAGCGTTCTGTCACTCGAGTATGGACTACGCCGGTCCATTACATATATTGCCATATCGTCGCCGTGGAGTACGAAGTGTAAAGAGTTACATATGCTTGTTTGTTTGTCTTGTAACAAAAGCGGTTCATTTAGAACTAGCGTCAGATTTGAGTACGGAAACGTTTTTAAATGCGTTGAAAAGGTTTATATCTAGACGTGGTCCCGTGGCGGTTCTTTATTCTGAGAACGGAACAAACTTTATAGGTACTAAGTCGTATCTAGACGAAATGTACCAACTTTTAGAGTCTGAGGATTATAAAAACAAATTCGCTAACGTGGCACGTGATAACAGGATAGAAATTAAATTCCATCCACCTCTAAGTCCTCATTTTAACGGATTAGCCGAGAGCAATGTTAAAAGTGTTAAAACTCATCTTACTAAAGTAGTAGGAAAATTGTTATTGACTTCCGAGGAAATGAATGCCGTTCTTACTCAAAGATGGCATTCCGCGTTTTGTAGACGTTAAAACTAAAATAGGAATTTATCGTCGACCTGTGATGAAGGTATTTCCATTGCCTGATTACGAATAATTACTTTATTTTTAATACAGTCCACTAGTTCTCTCATAATATATTAATTTTAATCATTGTCAAATAATTATTATTGTTTATTGCATAAAATACAAAATATTATTCATGTAAATTGAGATAAATTTAATGCTCTTATATTCTATTATTAAATCTTGAAGGATTAAATCCTGTCAAGCCCGGGGGGTAGTTTAGGCCAGATTTGCACGGCGACAACCCATCCTTGTCCCACATATCTATTTGCACTCCTTTCCCCCATCCTTAATCACCCGGCGCCTTGACAATTGCATTCTTAAAACGCTCTCATTAGCGGACGATCGGCGATTGAACTACACGTTGATTATAATTTGTGTTGTGTGCCAAACTTTTAGAATACAGGTGACTTTCAAACTGTTTGTGCATTTTATTATGTATCGTGCAAGAAGAGGAGGCCTCCTACGCGACGCTAGCGCAGCATTGTGGTGAGTCCATTTTTGTCCTATCCACTCCAAGTCGTCGTGTAAATACGGCACGTGGGAAATATAGCCTTAATAAAGGCCTTACTTGTAGAAATAAAATCTATTAGAACCAGCGCTCACAGTATTATATTATTACATTTTATTTGTATAAATTATCGGAAAAGAAACCAGACCCCGTGTCGTGGTGAAGTTTACAAGCCATACAATTCATAGAAACAAAGCGCATGTCGGCTCGTCACAAGGCCTGCGTACTTAAATCATGGATGTGATTATTCAATGAGATGGGAAAAGTATTTATTCTCTGTCAACATTTTAGTATACTCTTAGATATTTCATTTCTTCTCCCTATTCTTATAATAATTTTAAGTCGGCTGTCTAGTGGGTACTTACCAAGCGATCAATACGCATGTGCTGATATTGGTTTTATCAGAGGCACCCAAACATTATTCTCTTGTGGACCACTTCCCATATTTATTGACATTATTTTTTTGCAAATTTCTCATCGTTAAATATATATTTTGTTTTCATTCATCTAGATGGATATATCTTTATATTAGAAGGAAGTATTATTTTAGTATATGTATATAGAATTGCTTTATTTATGGAAAGTCAAAATTAAACCCACGGCCCGCTTAAATAAGATCCATTGGCAATTGCTTCTTATGAACACCCCATTTTTTTTTGTCACGCCAACATTTACATCGAGTCTCCCGTGAACTCCTGTACCACTTTGGGAACTGAGGCTTAAGATCATTCACGCTTCTTTAGTTTCCGAGAAATCCTTTGTTGTCACTAGCGATAACTGCATTGACGCTGATGAGTTATGGCAACATTCAACTTGCAAATTGAAGATAAGGTATCAAAATGTTAATGTTAACTAAGAGAGCGACTTAGCAAGAGAATTAAACAAATATAAACTGTTATTGGAGACCAGGACTAACGCCGTTCAGAAGAAATCGAGACAAAGAGGATAAACAATGGATACAGGTGAACACGAAAGGAAATCCATCTTAGCAGAGCAGGAAATATAACGATAATATTGACCAACAACTCTTCGAAGTTATAGCAAGTGGTGAAGATAGAATGTCAAAACAATTTATCTTAGTAGGTTTATAAAAAATCCAGAACACACAACGAATTACTCTTGGATAAAATATTTAAGGTCGTTCAGGTATTTTTTTTGGTTAATCAATGAAAAAGTGAATTAGTTGTGAAAACTTAACTAAAATAAAATATAGCCTAGTGCCACCAAGCGGCGAGTTATAAGAAATTGGATAGCATTTATACCTTCTCAAACAAGAAACCTTTATGTATACCAACTCTCGTGACTATCAATCAGTCTCCGAAGCTGCTGGATCTAAATTATGTTTAGTTAGCTTAAATAATATCAGATTGTATCAGTGATACTCGATATCCTAGTTGTACCTCCCAAACATTTACATATTTATCATATGTTTCGTCTCGATTGTCAAAGCAGCGGTGATGCTTATATTCGATACTAGCTGATACCCGCAGCTTCGCACGCCTTTTTATGAACTTTCTAGCTTTTATTGTTTTTTTATCTGCTTTTTGAAAATTTATAATCTATGAATTTATGTTTCCCCCCATAATTTTTTTTCTATCATTGTTTATATTTCTAAAACATTATAACTGTGTTGTGAAATAACATAATGAACATGATAACTGCTTTTATAAAAAGTATGGTAGGGCGGGGCAAGTCACCGGAGCATGACTAGCTTAGCATCAAGCACCTGTAACATAACGGAGTTCACTTGCCTAGAGTGTTGGCAATGTTTTACTCGCTCTGTCTGAGTCATGCTCATCTAGAGAGAGATCTGGTTAAAACGGTGGCTGCTACTGTCGTTGGTAAGGTGCTTAATGGTTTGCCAAACCGACAGATAGTGACCCGCATCCAATTACACATGCACAATTTGGGTTCAGGCCGGGTCTCTCCACCGAAGATGCTATACTGTCTCTCAAGCATACTATTTAGTATTATACGTCTAGGAGAACACCCGTTAACGCGTCTATCCTAGACCTTCCCTAAGCGTTTGATCTGGTGTCATATGATTTATTGTGATAGAAACTGCTAAAGGATACCTCAGTGGACAGGAAAGTTATATTAATACTACAGTGCTGGTACCACAGTATTGGTATAATAATCAGACCATCTGTGTTAGGTGGGCTAAATCGTTATTGGGTGATTATAGGCTGGAGTGCGGTGTAAGGAGGGCAGCTTGTACTTAAGCCGCTTAATCGATGAGCTCAGCTACACTGAACATGGCTGTGATGTAGACAGAGTATGCATCAACGGTGATGATGGTATTACTGAGCCCTTCGATTAACTATGAGGAGTCTTCTCACTATTTGTGACAGATACGCGGAGACCCATGGACTCAGATACAATTTTAAAAAGAGTAAGGTACTAGTCTGTAAGGAAGACACTAAGATCTATCCAATTGCACAACAGTTGAGACTATGCAAATGTCAGCGAGTCACTAATTTCAAGTATCGGGGCCACTGGGTATCCGATGACTTCAATGAGCGAGTAGTGAATGTTGGCTATCCGCTGTAATATGTTGGCTTGCCGATTTGCTAAATGCTCGGCTAAAGTCAAGGCTACACTGTTTAGAGCGTAATGTCAGTCATTTCACGCATGCACAATATCACAATGCATTCAGGGTGCTGATGTGGTTGCCGCGCTACCTTAGCGCTTTGGTCATGTTCGGGGAGGCGAGAATTGATGGCTTTCACGCCATCATTCGCAAGTGGTGTGTCTCTCTCATGCACAGAGTACGCGCCAGCCTCAACAGCATCCTGAACGCTGTAGCAGTTAGGTGGGATAGTTCCATACTGGGACGCTGGGTACGCCTATATACCGCTGTGGTGTTACAAAAATAATTAAATGTTATTCGTAGTACATGTAAGTACTAACACTCGTTTCTAAGTTGTGTTTATATATTATATATAATAATCAAATGGATTTTTGTCGGAAATAAAAGATTTGGATCTTTTTATTTACAAGCCTAGACGGACTACTCCGCGCAACTCATCTTGATTTACATATGTTTCATTACTGTTATTAAACAACACTGAACTATTTTCTTCACATGACATAATCAATTGCCTCTTACTATTCATTGCTATGAATTAGGAATTACCGTAACATAGCCGGATAGTACTGACAGTGTTGCTAGTCGTTACAGCGAGCGGACGACTTGATATGTATTATTGTGTAATATTTCCGCACTCGGGCAGTTCAGACTGTTGAGGCCATTAAATCAATACTATAATAATTACAATTGGTTCTTTATTCAATTTGAAGGTACTTCGGAACGACGAACATCGGATGAACGTCATGTTCAACAAAGCGACGTCTGATGCCCTGTTTATTAGTGCATTATTAAATCATACTAAAGGTATGTTTTTTATAAGATCATTAATTCAAAAGAATACACAATATGTGTAGTTAAAAAAGTTTACGCTACTATAGAAAGCAATAGAAGCTCTAATAGATTTGCATACGATTGAATCACAGGTACTTGAGATGGAACAAAAAATTAATAAACATATATGGTGGATCATACTGAGTGCAAGTTATTGAATAAATACTCGTATATCTTTTTTGGGTAATAAAGATGAGAATCCATAAAATGGCAATGTCAACTTTATTATTTAGTGAATCAAGTACCCTTGCATACATTTGTACATCAGATAACGACACAGTATTGAGTTTAAGTGAAGTGCATTATGAGGTTTGTTATAGATTATATGAAACTCCCAACTAACCTAACCGACCAGTGGTACCGAAAACCAGTATCATAAGGTGTATTCCCAATGTTAAAATGGCTCGGTTTTCAAACAATTTACCTTTCAAATTAATTACGTTCGTAAGTAATCTACCGTCAGCTAATAAAACAAAAAATAATCTACGAAATATGGCCGAAGAATTAGCTTACAACGGCTTGAAATATATACAAGTTGTGCGTGTATGCTGCTGAACATTCCAGAAGAACAGGAAGTATAATTAAGTTGTTAATCATGCAGTTTTTGCTGGGCCGAAGTATACTGAACACAGAAACTAGCTAGTTGATATGAAATATAAATCATACAAATTTTAGATTGGACATATATTTGGCAAAAACTATATAAAATAAAAGCGATGATGGCTTACTTGATAGCGTGTTCGGACACGATGTAAAAGGACGTAGGTTTGTACCCTAGCAACTGAGCCGGAGCTACCCGTGACGGAAAACATCGTGATAAAACCATATTAGTCTGCCTGGCTAGTTACTACTCTCAAGTGGACAATCTGTCGCAAAACACCTATTGGTGTGTTCCGTCAGCTGTACTTGAGAGCCAGTCTCTCTCTAGGTTTAGCGTGACTACCATCTTAAACTACATCCTCATTTAACATCAGATAAGATTGTCGTCAAACGCTAACCTGCAATGGCCTAACCTACAATTTCCTCTTAATGTGTATATATTTAACACAATATTTATAACCTCAAGAGTGAAACCACGCTGGTGGTCTCAGTGAACTGATTTATTAATTTAAATTCGATTGTAAAATTATTTATTTCGATTCAAATTAATCTTTTCCATATCGCTTTAAACGTTTTTAGTGTATTAACTTGAGAAAAGTGTACAATGTTATTTAAGTAAAATCGTTTTAGTGATAGAACTAGTTAGTAAGTAGTAGGACATGTGGTTTGGCGCAAAAACATTATTAGAGTAAGTAGTTAGATGGGACTTAGTAGCACCTGGGAAGGTTTCAGTTATTGAGTTCCCACGCTAGCAAGGAATTTGAAGTGCCGTTTGCTGCGGCGAAAAGTCGCTCTAGTTTTTTCACGTATAATTGGTGAAAGTACTAATATAGTCGCAGTCAGTGTGTTGCCGTTCGTGGTTGGAATACAACGTGCATAGACCCTTAATATAATATCACCGCACCGCTCCTAAAATTAATCAAACTCGCCTCACCGACGCAACAGGAAAAGCCGTCTTCGGCCTTCGGTGAATACTTTATAGTTCCGCTAGTTAGTTTACTTTAATAAGTGTTTATGCGCCTCAGCCCTTACGACCATCATATTCAAAAACGAATAGTTCAAACCGGACCTGGGCTATTTACACGCCTTAGGTTTTCCAACATTACAACATGAAAAAAATTAATCCAATATCGGATACTTTAACCGATAATCACGACAACACAAAAGAATAACAAAGTGCATAATTTACAGGGATATCACCGCCGGTAAAGCGAAGGCGACAAGTGAACGTTTTAATAATATCGCCTCCAAAAAGGTACGGAAAGATTATATATAAAGTAGCATATAATTTGTGTACAATATAAATTGTAATTTTTTGTGTAACACATGAACACTTTTATTCTTATAATAATCAAATATAATACAGTAAAGATACGAAATCTGAACTAAAAAAAAAAACAAATATCTCTTCGTATCGTAACAGGACGGTGGAGAAAAAATAATAACCAATTTGTGAGTTTCCGATGCACCAAAAATATATAGGTAAATATTTTAATCACACCAGTTTATGATGGTTTAGTGATTTCAAACGCCGAAGGATTTTCCTCTATATTTTCTGACTAGGTACTATAAATGTTTCGGAAAGAACGTATATAAACTTTGAATCACAAACGAGGCGAAGCGAGGTGTGTCGACATATTTTTTTTTTTTTTTTTTTTTTCGAACTGACCTACACTGCCAGCTTCTTAGGCTTTCACAGTTTCACCGGACTACTAAGGGGAGCGCTTAAGGCACTCACCCGATTTTATATAGACGACTAGCACAAGGGCGCACGGCACGCCTCGGCTTGGGCTGTCGTCGAAAACCCGAATCTAACTAGCTAAGCTAAACTAAGCTAAGCCTATCCGTATCATACCTGTATGGGTTCGTGAAATATACATGGTTACCAAGCATGTATGTTTCACGATCCCGTACACGTATTTTGTATCTGTCTATCTGAGTTCTAAACTATTTCAGTTCGAAAGGGCAAAAAAACAAACAAAAATAGCCCACCACTATGTGTACCTACAAGTGAGTGTGTGTGCACGTGAGTGGGGTGATCGGTGTTATGTTGTAGACGAGTGTTTGATCAAATCGGTGTTACTCTGTTCGCGCATGCAAGCTGCTCGAGGGCTCCATACCGGAGGATCGGACCTCGGCTAGAGCAGTTGCCGAGGGAGGCCTAGGATTGTGTGCTGGGGCAAAATTCACAGCCAAACCGCGGCGGCGTGATCTGTGATTACGCGGGCGTGGGCGCGCACACGCTGTTCTACGAGTGACGAGAGGGTAATCTAAGTTACCTAACGTAATATCATCGGGAGGGTCAGTAAAAATGTAACGCGGACGTCTTTTATAACGCGGCGCGCCTGGCAGTGTATCGTAAGTTGCGGCGGATACCACTAACGGATTGGGATGATTCATGGCTCTATCGAAATAGCTAGTTGTGAGAGTTTTAACGTACTCTCAGATAGACGGCATCTCCAGGTCCCTATGGAGGTCGACTCTCCGGATGTACCACGGGGCACCGATCGCCTTTCGTAGAAAACGGTTCTGTATTTTTTGTAAAATCTTGAAGTTCGCTTTTGACATATGCGCGAAAACGGGACAGCTATACGTCAAAATCGGACGAATACACATTTTGTAAAGTGTGAGCTTATGTCTGACGGACATTTTGCTCTTAGCACATAATAACGGATGCAGACGACCCAAAACCATAGCGGCTTTGTTTCGTACTCTCACTGCATGCTGCTTAAACGTGAGGCGTCTATCTAACGTGACACCGAGATATTTGACCGTAAGGGCCCAAGGAATCTCGGTGTCATACAATTTAAGGGATTCTATGTTGCTCGGACGCGGACGCTGAACCGGATCGAAAAAGATCGCAGCGCTTTTCTCGGGATTGACCTCTATACGCCATCGAAGAAACCATTCGCCGAGTTCCTCGATGGCCCTATTCATACGGATAGCTAAATGCGACGGCCGCCAATCGGAAGCGTAGATTACTGTATCATCAGCGTAACAACCTACCTCGAACCCCGGGGACCGAGGTAGGTCACTGATGAACAGGTTGAAGAGGGAGGGCGCGAGGATGGACCCCTGGGGCACTCCTGAACGTATCGGGTGGGGCTGGGACAACTCACCATCCACTCTATAGCGGAAGGTCCTATCTGTGAGAAATTCGCGGATGATGTGAACTAAACTATCCGGAATACTAGACTTGAAGAGTTTGTAGACTAGCCCGTCGTGCCAGACCTTGTCGAAGGCCTTGGCGACGTCGAAGAAGACCGCTATTGTACGTTTCGGTTTAGGCTTGGCCGGACATGACCTGGGGCTGGGGGTCTTCGTTGAATTTAGAGAATATGTACTCCGTGAGGCGGTGTACTTGGTTCGTGCACGAGTGTTGTGCACGGAAACCGAACTGCTCAGGCGGCAGCAGATTCAACCTTGTTATCGTGGTCTGTAGGCGGTTCAGAAGGAGCCGCTCGTATAACTTGCCTAGTGTATCCAATAAACTGATAGGGCGATAGCTAGCGGGAAGCGTAGCTTTTTTGTCGGGCTTGTGAATGCCTATCACTATGGCCTTTTTCCAGACGGCTGGAAAGTGACCCTGGGACATGGCAGCATTGAAGATGCATACCAAAAGAGCTATGATGAAGTCAGGAAGGAGCTTCAGTACCTCGTTCCTGATTCCATCGGGACCTGGGGACTTCCTAAGCTTCAGACGCTTGATAGCGGCCGTCACTTCGTCAAAAGTAACCGGGGTTAGGGTATCCGCGCGAGGAGACGCGAGAAAGCTATCTACCGCGGATTTTATCGATTCGATATGGACAGGGTCAGTGTTAGCAGTGTTTGGAGAACATTGCTCCTCTAAACTCGCGGCGAGACACTCCGCCTTGTCTGTATTATCAAACGCGGGAGGCAACCCATGACCTCTGTCTAACGGGGGCATCGATGCACTCTGCTCTGATTTGAACTTACGCGTGAACGTCCAAAACGCCACATGGGACGGCTGGATATCCTCCAGGAGTCTGTCCCACCTGGCGCCTCGGATTTCTTGGAGTCTGTCCCACCTGGCGCCTCGGATTTCTTGAATACGAGACCTAACTAACTTCCGTAAAGTACGTAAACGATCGCGATTATCTACAGACGGGTAAGTGTCGCAGGCTCGAGTCGCGGCGTTCTTTTCCGTGATCAACGCCCTCACGTCGTCAGGGAGTATGAAGCGGCGATCGTTCACCGCTTTGACCTCTCTCGAGGTCACCCTGACGGCGGTCTGAAGGTGTTCGACCAGGGAATCGATGGCCAGATCCGCGTCGGCTTTAGACACCAACACGTCCGGAATTCTATTCAGACTCTCCGAGGACGGATTGTCTTTTAAATAACTACATAATTTCGTATAATCAGCTGCGCGCACGGGCTGAAAATCTATATCGAAGTCCGATCCTAGCTGCAAGATAACGGGGCGGTGATCTGAGTCCAGTTCATGTACGACTTGTATGAGTCGCACCGGAAGCTGGACATTTTTCAAAAGAGCTACATCTAACACTGTCGGTCGACAGTGATCCTGATAGTGAGTGGGTTCCGGCGGGGCTATGACGTCAAAAGCGAGATCGCCACTTAGTTTGTCGAGTGTCGCCCCGTTGCGGGACGTACTCGAACTATTCCAAATGACGCTCCCACTGTTGAGGTCCCCGGCTATGATGACAGTGTTACTTAACGCGAACAATGCCTCCAGGTCGGACCTGAGAAGCTCTAAACTCGGCTTTAAATATGCGGAAACTAACGTTATATCGGGGGTGTCGACATAAGTTGTTCGCCTATATTTATACATACTTTTGTCCTTACAACTAGTAAGTGGTGCGCCTACTAAGGCGGCACTTGTTTGACCTTTTATTTAACTTAACTTTTACATTGATTGCAGGGTTCTGTATATTTATTTATAATATAATTCACATTTATTATATATTTTTAAACATACAAGCAAAACATAAGATATTCCAAAGAAAGAGAAATATTATACAAACGAGGAAAAGTATTTACAATATATAAATAATTGTACTGGATCATTTGTCCTCAACAATAAATGTATTACACATCAGTGCCACAAATCGACTTACAATTATTTGTTGTATAAACTTCCACACGGTACACGATAAGCCTACGTACGAAGGGCGTAGGCAAGTGCATCACCCCTGCAGCGAATTCACAAGTCTGAGACGCAGCGCGTACGATTTCCTCGTGTGCCTCTAACCGGTTATAACTAAATAATTAGAAGCTAATCGTTTCGTAGTATCTTATTCTTTTACGAGACGTGTGTTATAATATAACAAATTTTAATAATGTGTTTGATTTTCAGTGCAGACGAAAACACTGAGTGGGTTGAGACAGATATACCGCTGAATACTATTCGCAATAGAATTCCAATAAGGGCAATTAACCAAGACAAGGATTAGAATAGTGAAAATTCATACATATAGGATATTCAGGAAAAATACTTCGATTGAGGTTAGTTTATATTATAGCATTCGTAACAACAAGCAGATGAGAGATTGTGAGAAATGCAAAAGCAAACTTTAACTCCTTCTTTTATAAGTATTATGATATATTTCAGAATTAGTCAGTTTACATAGCAGAATCATGTTTTTATTTTAGTAATTTAGTATAAGTGATACTTTTTGAAGAGAATTCTCAAAATAAATATCAAACCCCGTAACGCGGTTAATTTTACAAGAACACGATCAGCTGATACAAATTACATTAAAGCTTGAACAATTATATTTGGAGTATACAAAATAAAAATGTTGCGTGATATTTTTTGCGTTTTCTTCCCAAACCTTAAATGATGAGAATAACTGTTATGTATGTAGATAATTGGAAATAAATTAATCAAAGACCGATGTAATATATGACAATAACCAAGAAATATAAATTCATTATTCATGTACTTTAGTAATATATAAGGAGTCTTAATTCAAATATCAATGTTGTTTAATTTAGGTACATCATCACCTTGCGGAGGGCATGAGGTACCATGGATTTCCGGGGTACCTCCGTAGACTGGTTTGGTCCTACCTGGGGGGCTGACAGGTCACCTGCGTCGGGCAGGATGCGCGTGCCCACCAGAGGGAGACTTCATGTGGTGTTCCACAGGGGTCGGTACTTGGTCCGCTCCTGTGGAACATCGGCTACGATTGGGCGCTGCGCGGAGCACTCTTGCCTGGCGCAGCAGTGACCTGTTACGCGGACGATACACTCGTCAAGGCGCGTGGAAAGACCCTTCGGGACGCCCTGATGCTGGCTACTGCCAGCGTAGCCCAGGTGGTCCGAAGGATTAGGTCGCTCGGGCTCGAGGTGGCCCTACAGAAGACGGAGGTTGTGTGCTTCCACGGCCGCCGACGAGCACCACCTGCTGGAACCCACATCGTGGTAGGCGGGGTCCGGATCGATGTCAAACCGACCATCAAATATCTGGGGCTGGTACTTGACAGCCAGTGGAGGTTTGACGCGCACTTCCGACAACTGGAACCCAAGGTGTTGCGTAGCGCTAATGTGCTAGCGGGTCTTCTGCCCAATCTGGGCGGTTCTGGTGCCGGGGGTCGCGCCCTGTATATGGAGGTGGTGCGCTCCATGGTGCTCTATGGGGCGCCAGTGTGGCACGACGCCCTGACGACATGTGGCGCCAGTACCCTGAGGAGGCTGCAACGCGTCATGGCCCTCAGGGTAATAAAGGGCTACAGGACCATGTCGTCAGAGGCGGCGTGCCTCCTGGCAGGCTCTGCACCATGGCAGCTCATAGCCCACTCCCATGCGGTAGTTTACCGATGGTGTAGTGTGAGGACAGCACGGGGGGAGAGGGTGGCCCCTGCTGAAAAAGAGGCGCTGAGGATGCACCTCCAGCAAATAGAGGTGAGAATTTGGAGCGACGTCCTGGCTTCCTCGGACTCTGGTCGGGGGATCGTTGAGGCCGTTAGACCAGTCCTGCAAGAATGGGTGCGTCGAACGCACGGTGGTCTCACCTTCCGACTGGTGCAGGTACTGACCGGGCACGGCTGCTTCGGCAAGTACCTGCACCAGGTTGCCGGAAGGGAGCCCACACCAGAGTGTTACCATTGCGGTAACGCAGTGGATACGGCGTTGCACACGCTGCAGGAGTGTACTGCATGGAATGTCCAGCGGAACGCCCTAGAGGCGGTTGTGGGGAGTGACCTCTCTCTGCCGGCTGTGGTTCGCGCTATGGTTGGTGGAGAGAGGGCATGGGCGGCGGTTATCGTCTATTGTGAGGAGGTGATGCTCTCCAAAGAAAAGGCAGAACGGGAGAGGGAGAGGGCGGCCGAGGCGCCTGCTGTTCGCCGTGAGCGAACCGGACGTCGTAGGAGACGAGGCGGAGGCCTTCACCATCAGAGGCCTCCACAACATCCCCTCCCGGTAGCGAATGCGGGGGCGTTCGCTGCCACTTAGGGAGGAAGACCCGAGAGGCGTTGAAGCCGGGTATAGCCGCAGCTTCAGTTTTTTGAGGCATGGTGAGGAGAATGGCTCCTCACGGGAGGAAGATCCCCGTACAGTCCATCCACGGGTGATCAGAGCGCACGACTAGGGTCGCGGAGCATGCACATCGTGAACCCGCACCCTGGTTCATTATTGTGCATAGCGGAGCTGGAGTTTTAGCCGGTAGGAGTCCGGCATAACCCTCACGTTGTCCCCCGGCAACGTAAGGGTATCCATGAGGATTTCTCCAGGGTAAAAAAAAAAAAAAGGTACACCATCACCTTAAAACAACACAACGGGCACAGTTCTTTCTCATCAAGAACTAGATATCCTATGTATACGACTGTATCTATTGCCAATATCCCGCCTACAAGCGGGATAAGACGGGGTATGCATGTCACAGGATATACTTCTGTGTGTCGTCTTAATAATGTTTACTCTGTGCCCGTGTTGATTATGATGACTTCAACTGGGTTTACAAGTTCTTGTATAAGCCTCGTTGTGGAAACGCTTACTTACAAGAAACGTTACATTCAATAATCAGCTTTCACTGGACAGTAGAGTGATCCTTACTAGCTAGAAGCCTACGGTAATTTTTTCATTTTATTCTTTCAACACAACAAGTGCGGGCCTCCCATAATGAACCTCTTTCTGTGGTCTGGCGTTCACATGAACCGGTGAGAAGTGCGCGAAAAACATTTACCATCCATAGATACTTCTTACGGTGACTAAAAGTTATCTTGTTTCTTAACTCTCCAGTTCTTTAGTTGTGGGAAGAGAAGTTCGGTGGTGTACCAGTTCTTCCTCTGGACCATGTCTTTTGTAAGCATGACTTACTCAGAGTACGAAGTGATAGATTTCAATCCCACTCTTACTCTTGACCATCGACTTGACGATAATCCGCTCCCTATCGACCCTGTCGATACGTCATAGTTTAGGAGACAAAGGGTAAAAATGTTTTGCACATTACATATCGCGCAGGTACAATGATGATACCCCGGTGCATTTTGTTGACCTACAAAACACAGGTTACTCCCATGACAGTCTCGCTCAATGAGCGTAAAGCTGATTATACAGAAACTCATGTATACTTAAGTTCATACCCGCAATACGCATCGTCTGGAAGTATATTCGTGAAGTATCAATTTATGATTTTTAGTCGTTTTTTACGAACTATATATAAAAATTATACCTTCCTATCTTTATTAATTTTAGTCTGTAGTACCTGCTTACGTGATATATTTCTCGTGACTGGTTCGTTCAGGGCACCATCGACTGCTGTCTAAGTAGTCGAACGGTATCCTCGACATGCGTTTTTCCTACGTACGTCGGCCCTCTGGAATGAACACCTAGCGGCAGTGTTTCCGGACCAATACAACCCACAGACCTTCAAGAAACGAGCCTACGCCTCCCTCAAAGGCCGGCACCGCATTTGTGATGCCTCTCGTGTCGCAGGTGTCTATGGACGGTGGTGATTACTTACCATCAGGCAACCCGTCTGTTCGTTTGCTACCAATAGCATTAAAGGCACAAGATAGGGTTTCTTTCACGTTAAGCTATTTCCAACGGAGTTCGTCATACCGCTGATAGATACAGTCATATGTGTAGATGACCGTTGTTTTGCGTTCGCCAATAGTCGCACGACGTGGTGGGGCTTGTTCGTGGGAGCCAATGATCGTACGACAGGGCCCGCTAACCACATTTCCTTCCAAAACCAGAAAAAGATAATAAATTATAACAGTAATGATAATATCAGAAGCAAAGTGAAAAGAAAGAAAAAAAAATCCAATGCTTATAAAAAATTTAGATTTAACTAGATTAATCCATCAAATAGCTATTTGAGACAATTGAAATAAGTTTGTTTATGTATTTCAGGTGATTCTACTTATCCTAGTTACGTATCACTCAAACGTGGTCTCCGTCTGTTCATTATCTTTATTTCATTCTTATTCCTGCTGTTGAGTACTTTCCTTGGATGGGTAGATGGGACTTGGAAACGGTACAAGGTATAGTTGTGTCTAAATTTCAAATAAATTATATGCCTGATATATGTTTTTATTTCAATCCTCAATTATTTATGACCTCTATGAACTATATAATTCTCTTGTCGAATGTAGCAGGTTCCCAATTTGTATTAGATTTGCTTTGGAATCACACATAAATATTTGATTTTAGCAGTGACAAAGTTTTCTTAAATACAAAATACAAATATCTTAATTTTTTAGAATATTTTACACAATATTAGCCTTAACAATGGCCCCAAGCTAGGCAGTGCCTGAGTCATGGAAGCCTAATATCTGGTTGATTTAGTTGATAGTGGTGCATTTTAACTTGACATTTACATTACATTACAATAAAGTTGAAGAAAAAAACAAAAATCGTTATAATAATTAATTGAAAACGACAAAAATGTTAGTGTGTAAGAAAGTGTGTGTATGTATATTTATGAAAAGTGTATGTGTGTGTGTGAAAGGAAGTGAGTGTACGTGTATATGTTCGTTTGACGGAGATGTATAGATTCTAGGATGGTTGCTAACAGAGTATCTTAAGTAGATCTTTCGTCTGTTCATAGGAAATGCTAAGAACCCATCGTTTGATGACAATTTTTGTATTTTCTTATAACATATGCTATTTCGTTCATGACGTTTCTTGGTTTTTGTTTATGGTAATTTTTTTAGTTGTAGATTTATAATGTAAAAGTGCAACGTGAGAATATGTATTTAATTCCTCTTGCATTTCTTTAGCATCATCATCATCATCATCAGCCTGTAAGAGACCCACCGTAGGGCCATAAGCCTCTTCCCGAAAGAGGGTATGAACATAATCACAACACCAGTCCACGACGTATTGGCGATTTCGAACTCGGAGAAATCCACAGTTCTATATTTTTCCCACATATGGTGATACTCCAAGAACATTACTCCGGTTCAGGTATCCTCACGATGTGTTCGTTCACTTTCAGCTGATAGTGTTGAATTGGTAAATGTACGCGAATTCCGAAAAATTGGTTGGTTCATGCCGAGGTTCGATCAGATGAGCGTCCGGTCAAATTGCTCGACCACCACGATTTATAAATTTTTACCATCAGCAACTGTCACAGCACACACTCTATATAAGAAACTAATGAAAATTTCGAGCTATACGAATATATTGTGAGTATAATTAATTTTTTGCGACCATACAAAAAGTAATCGCTTATCTTTTCCGCAAGAAAATTGTATTATGAAATTCTTAATGTATTAAATAACTTTTATGATCTACTATCTTATTAGAAAGACCTCGTATATCTTCAAAATTACGATTAATTATAATGTTATTAATTTGTAGGTGGTAGAGCTACGCTGAAGCTATTACTGGTTTCAGCATGAATGGGTCGGCTCGCCCGGGGTAGTACCACCCTTTCACAGAAAGCCGACGTGAAGTAACAGTGCTTGCACTGTTGCGTTTCGTTCGGTCAGTGAGAGCGCCGGATGCCCACATATATTAAAAGGCCGGCAACGCACTTGCGACTCCCCTGGTGTTGCTAGTGTCTATGGACGGTGGTTATCACTTACCATCAGGTGACCCATCTGTTCGTTTGCCCCCTATAATATAAAAAAATAAAAAATAAATAACGCGTGTGGGCCACGGGCAGTAGTGAATAAATCAAAACTACTGCGAAGCCGGAGCGGGTCGCTAGTTATATAATAACTAAAGAGCCGTTCGGCTGTGTAACTCCGAATAGGGATATGTTATAGGCTTTTAAAAATGTAATGGCAATTCCTCCGATGTGAATGTGCGAATCATAAGAAATTAAATTGAAGCGATGATGGCTTAGTTGCTATGGATCATTGCAACTAAGTCGGAGCATTCGGTGAAGGCCAATATCGTGACGAAACCATAGTATGGTGGTAGAGCTTTATCCTAGTCCGCCTGGCTAGCTACCACCCTTAAGTTGAAAATCTGTCGTCGCCAAGAACCTGTCGGTGTGTTCCGGCATCTGCACTTGAGAGTTAATCTTCCTCTAGGCTGAGCGTGTTTACCATCTTAGACCATATCGTCATTTAACAGCAGATGAGATTGAAGCCATAAATAATAATCTTTGTAGGATCTTGAGATGATCATTCGTAACGATACAATTTGAGTATCATTTATTTTAAACTAATTTTAGTTATTGAATAGCATTTACGTAAGTGTCTGTAGCGTGATACTCTCACCTGTGTAAATATACTGTAAACTATACATTGATTACTGTGTATTCTTAAATTTTAAATGCGTAATCGAGATCGTTTGTTTATTTCATGGACATTATCATAGAAAAAAACAATCTCCCGGTTACAGAGAAATAGTTCAACTCTACGTGAACGAAACCGTGGGAAAAGACCATTTTCCTATAAGTCTGCACTAAACGGAGCTGCTGTCCATTACATTTTATATCGTTCAGACGATCGCCATTGAAGTCGACGTGCGTAGATATTTGATAACGGAAAATACAACGAATTAAACTTTATTCAAATGCTTTCCACGTTGCAAGCACAGCCGTTTAGTCTATAAAAAACCTAAGAATACCAAGGACAAGTATCTGATCTGAAAAAAAAAATTACGTTTTGGTGTTTTTTTCTTATTGCACCACGGTATAGTGACTGCAGTATGCCAGATGTTGAGCACAGTACAAATAAGAAAGAACAATTAAAAGACAAGTAATCCATCGTCAGTTGCCGCTGTCATGGCGGCCTGCGTAAATGTCTCTTTACGTTACGCTTGAAAGACCCCATGGTATATAGGAAGGAGAGAACACACCGGCCAAGAGATTGTTCCACAACTCCACGGTATGACAAAGATGAGAATTCAATCATTCGTTCAATTGTGTTTGAATCCAATTGGTCGTTCGTTTGTACAATGAATTCGTACTGAGCACATCTCATTAGTTTTCGTTTTCAAAGTTTAATTTTCATTTCTATAGATGAATTCATTTTCACTTTTTCATTTATTCTTGTTCTATTTTAGTTATTTTCTTCTTCTTTCTCTTCTCTTCTTTCTTTTCTTCTATTTTCTTTTAGTAGGTTCTACATAATTCAGTTTTTTAATATTATTAATTTTATGAATGAGATAAGGAGTGTTAGGTTTTCAGTCTAGTATTCTCCTTCTTATCATTGTCATTATATTATTCATCGGACTGTTGACTGTTGTATTATCCACAAGTGTGAATAAACAAATAACTCGGACAGATGCGTGCGTTCAATACCTTATTGATAATAGGAAAGGAGTTCATAGCTCTATCGTTTTTTCTTCAATCAACAGCAACGATATCCAACAAAACTTCGAATTATCCTGTAAATGCAAACTACATCGCGGGCGCAACTAGTCTGTCCGAATTTAAAAAATATCACCTTTATTTACCTCCATAAATTTGGTTGTAATGTAAACTATAAGACAGGCAGAAATTTAAATTAGGTAAGAGTTCCGACCCAGCAGCCGTCGTGTACGGACGTGTCCGTTGCGCGCCAGATGTTGTTCCGCGAACTAATTAATTGTTGTTCGGGTGCGCAGTACGGTCGAGTGATTCATCGCTCGATACTATTGTGTTTTTGAACTTCGATTACTTCCGAGAAACGCACCTGTGTGAAGTGTTTTGTTTTTGTTTTGTGCGATTGTTATTGTGATCGTAATCCGTACTTTTTAGTGCGGCCCACGTGTTAAAGTTAACAGTGACAACAAGTGATTGGAGTGTTCCGATAATTTGTTTACGCGCACCCCCCTGCCCCTCAGGCAGGGAGGCTATTTTTGTATCGCACCTTGTCCGTCAAGCCAAGGAATGGCATCAATACAGGAACAGTTCGATAGGCTGCGACATCTTGTCGCTACTCGCGCTCCATCGTTATTCACGGAATTCGTCAACGATGCCCCTACCGCGTCCTCCGAGAATGTTGTATTAGTGTCCCGTGTGGCAACCGCGAATTCTTTCGCGTCATTGGCGTCATCTCTGCCTCAGGAAATCCCGGAAGACAGTGGAGTACTCAAAGCTCCCATCCCAAGCTCTAGCTCTGATTCCGACATGGAGCTCGATACCGGTGCGACTCCCGTAATCACGAACGACGGTTTCACAACCGTAAACCGAAAGCGGCAACGGCCCGTTCCCGTTATCTCGCACGCCTCGGATTCCGAATCGGGTACGGAATACCCGGTAAATAAGAAGCCGCAAGTAGAGGGTGCATCCGTCTCAGCCAGTCACAAGCCGACTGGTTCAGGTAGGTCCAGTCCCGCTCTTTCATCTCAAGCCCGAGCTACGGGTTCTGTAGCCGAGGCTAAGAAGCCCCGCACCCCGCCCCCAGTTACTATACAAGACAAGGCATCCTGGATGATGATATCCACTCGGTTAAACGAGAAGAACATCCGGTACACGTCCGCCTTGAATACGCCTGCAGGTATTCAAGTAAAAGTTTCATCCACCACCGATCACCGCAAACTTACCTCTCTTCTCCGTGAGAGGAAGCTCGCTTATTTTACTTTCGCGCTCGAAGAAGAACGCCTCCTCCGCGTCGTAGTTAGGCGTGTCCCAGTCGAGTTATCGACCGATGACGTCTCAGGCTCCCTTAAGGAGCAAGACTTCCCTGTCCGAGAGGTACATAGGATGTACCACCCCCGTACCAAAGTCCCCTACCAGATGGTCCTGGTCGTCCTCGACCGATCACAAGAGGGTAAGGCTATTTTCGGCCTCACCTCTGTCTGTGGCCTCACCGGCATCACTGTTGAGGCCCCTCGCAAGTCCCATACTCCTTCGCAGTGCCATAACTGCCAGAGTTATGGTCACTCAGCCCGCAATTGCCATCTTCGTCCCAGGTGCGTTAAGTGCCTAGGGGACCACCCTACGAAGGAGTGCGCACGCACTCCCGACACTCCCGAGCCCCCGAGCTGCGTTCTCTGCGGTAACGCAGGTCACCCCGCGAACTATCGCGGGTGTCCTCGCGCGCCACGCACACAACGTCCCCGCCAAGCGAGACAAGCCCGTAGGGCGCCTGTTGTCTCCGCACGTCCCCCGCCTCCACCTCTCATGTCCGTGGAGGCCTTCCCTGACCTGCCAGGTACCTCCCGTGTCCCGGTAGCGCCGGCTCCCACACCACGTGAGGCACCCTCTGTGCCGCGCGTGCCCCAGTCCTGGCGTGCGCCCGTAGCGCCCTGGGCTTCTAAACCACAGCCTAAGGCTCTCAAGCCTCAGGCCCAGCCCCAGCCACAGGGAGCGATGCCTGTTCAGGCTACCCACGCCTTCTCGTTCTCCCAGTCTGGTATTGATTGGCTGACACAGGTACTGCTCGAACACGATATTCAGGAGATCGTCGCGTTCAATAAAATAGTTAACAGCAATAGGGACATCGGCCTCCTTAATGCGGTCTCTTCATTCCCAGGCGTTGCTGCGACGATACAACGCCTTGCCCGCGTCTCAGTAAATAGTAATAAATAGATTTCGCGTCGTTAAATAGAATTAAACCACGTGGTCTTTGTCTTTCGTTCTTTAACGCGAGAAATCTTCAAACACAACGAGAGTTAGTAGCCGCCTTCCTACGTGATAGACAGATAGACATATTTTTAGTTCAAGAAACGCTTTTAAAACCGAAGATGAGCAATCCCGCGATCGCGAATTATAGTATAATTAGAAACGACCGTGTCACCCGCGGGGGCGGCACTTTGATTTATTATAAACGTTCGTTGTATTGCATGCCGGTAGAGCCGCCCGTTCTTTCCAATATGGAAGTGTCAGTGTGCAGGTTAGGCATGACCGGTCATCAGACGATTACAATAGTATCCGCGTACCTTTCACCGAATAAAAAGCTTCTCAAGTCCGACTTAGAGGCGTTGTTCGCTTTAGGGAATTCGGTCATTATAGCCGGGGACCTCAACAGCGGGAACGTTATATGGAATAGTTCGAGTACTTCTCGTAACGGGGTGATTCTCGACAAGCTAGGTAATGATCTCGCTTTTGATGTCATAGCCCCACCGGAACCCACTCACTATCAGGATCACTGTCGGCCGACAGTGTTAGATGTAGCTCTGTTAAAGAACGTCGCGCTTGAGGTACGACTCATACAAGTCGTACACGAACTCGACTCTGATCACCGTCCTGTGGTATTACAGTTAGGTTCTAGTTTCGACATCGATTTTCAGCCCGCGCGCGTAGCTGACTACACGAAGCTTAGTAAATATTTTAAAGATAATTCTTCCTCGGTTAGTTTAAATAGAATCCCGGACGTGTTGGTGTCTAAAACCGACGCGGATCAGGCTATCGATTCCCTGGTCGACTTTCTTCGGACCGCCGTTAGGGAGACCTCGAAAGAAGTACAAGCGGTGAATGATCGCCGCTTTATACTCCCCAACGACGTGAGAGCGTTGATCACGGAAAAGAACGCCGCGACTCGAGCCTACGACACTTACCCGTCCGTAGATAATCGCAATCGGTTACGTTTGTTACGTAAATTAGTTAAAAAACGTATTTCGGAAATCCGAGGCGCCAGGTGGGACAAGCTTTTGGAGGAGATCCAGCCATCCCACGTGGCGTATTGGACACTCGCGCGAAAGTTCAAATCAGATCTCAGTACACCGATGCCCCCATTAGACAGAGGTCCTGGGTTGCCTCCCGCGTTCGATAGTATAGACAAAGCGGAATGTCTCGCCGCGAATTTAGAGGAGCAATGCTCTCCGAACACTGCCAACACTGACCCTATCCATATTGGATCGATCGAATCCTCGGTAGAGCGTTCTCTCGCATCTCCTCGCGCAGATACCTTAACCCCGGTTAGTTTCGATGAAGTATCGGCCGCCATCAAGCGTCTCAAGTTTAGAAAGTCTCCAGGTCCCGATGGGATCAGGAACGAGGTACTGAAGCTCCTTCCTGACCACATTATAGCTCTCCTGGTCTGCATCTTCAATGCGGCCATGTCCCAGGGTCACTTTCCAGCCGCCTGGAAAAAGGCCGTAGTGATAGGAATTCACAAACCGGGCAAAAAAGCTACGCTTCCCATAAGTTATCGCCCAATCAGTCTCCTCGATACATTAGGCAAACTATACGAGCGGCTCCTTCTGAACCGTCTCCAGACCTCTATTTCAGAGTTAGATTTGTTACCACCTGAGCAGTTTGGATTTCGAGGTAAACACTCATGTACGAATCAAGTACACCGCCTCACGGAGTACATTTTTTCTAAATTTAACGAAGATCCCCAAAAGAAGGTCAACCCGGACAAACCTAAACCGAAACGCACGATAGCAGTCTTTTTCGATGTTGCCAAGGCCTTCGATAAGGTCTGGCATGCCGGGCTCGTTTATAAACTTTTTCAGTCTCGCATACCCGATACCTTAGTACATATAATCCGCGATTATCTCACTGATAGGACTTTCCGCTATAGAGTGGAAGGTGAGCTATCCCCGCCCCACCCGATACGCTCAGGTGTGCCCCAAGGGTCTATTCTTGCGCCCTCTCTCTTCAACCTGTTCATCAGTGACCTACCTCGGTCCCCGGGGATCGAGGTAGGTTGCTATGCTGACGATACAGTTATCTACGCTTCCGGTTGGCGGCCGGACTTTCTTAGAAATCGCATCAATCGAGCCATCGTCACACTCGGTGAATGGTATCGTCAATGGCGAATAGAGGTTAATCCCGAAAAAAGCGCCGCGATATTTTTCGACCCTGTAAATCGTCCGCAACCCAAGTATCTAAAGCCCCTCAGGCTGTACGAAACCGAGATTCCTTGGGTACGTGAGGTCAAATACCTAGGAGTTACATTAGATAGGCGCCTCACTTTCAAAGCGCATACTGATAGAGTTCGAAACAAGGCCGCTATGGTCTTGGGTCGCTTGCACCCATTAGTTTGTCCTAAAAGTAAAATGTCCTTCAGACATAAGCTTACTTTGTATAAGACGTGTATCCGTCCTATTCTGACATATAGTTGTCCCGTTTTCGCACATATGTCAAGTTATAACTTCGAAAAGTTGCAAAAACTACAGAATCGTTTTCTTCGTAGGGCAGTAGGTGCCCCTTGGTATATCCGGAGAGTCGACCTCCACAGGGACCTGGAGATGCCGTCTATCTGGGAGTACGTTAGGACACTCACTAGGAGCTATTTTGAGAAAGCCGCGAATCATCCCAGTCCGTTAGTGGTATCCGCCGCGACTTACAACACCGTACCCGATGCGCCGCGTTACAAAAGACGTCCGCGATATATTTTTACAGATCCTCCCGACAAAATAACGGCAGCTAACTTCCAGTACCCTTCCGTCCCTCGAAACAGAGCGTGTGCACGCCCACGTCCGCGTAATCACAGATCATGCCGCCGCGGCTTGACTGTGAATTTTGCTCCAGCACACTCGTCTAGGCCCCCCTCGGCAGCGGCTCAAGCCGAGGTCCGATCCTCCGGAATGGAGCCCTCGAGCACGTTGCTTGCGCGACAACAGTGACACTGAATTAATTTTCAAACACTAGTTTTTGACACACAACACCGATCACCCCACACACGTGCACATACACACATGTAGGTACACATAGTGGTTGGGTTGTTTTTTTTATTTTTATTTTGAACCCCTTTCTCGAACGGAGTTAGCTTATACTAACTTAGTAGTCAGATTCAAGATACATGTATGAGTTCCTGAAACATACATGCTTGGTACACGTGTATGTTTCACGAATTTATATATGTATGAAATAATAGTTAGCCTAAGCTTAGTTAGACTCGGGATAATCGGTAATAGTCCAAGCCGAGGCGCGCCGTGCGCCCTTGTGCTGGTTGCCTACATAGAATCGGGTGAGTGCCTTAAGCGCTCCCCTTGGTGGTCCGGTGAAGCTGTGGATGCCTTGCCAGGTTGACAGTGTAGTCAGTTCGAAAAAAAAAAAAAAAAAAAAAAAAAATTAAATTAGGTAACCGACTTATTATTATAAGTACGAGTGTATGATATATTTTCGATACGTATCTATCATTGTTCGTTCCGAGTATATAAGAATAGAATTTTCACGAACAGATTACGATAAATATTTAGCGGCTTGCTTATTACAAAATTACCATGGCTTCCAATGGTATTTTCTTTTCGGTGAGTTTGATTTTTTTTATTAACGTTACATTGCTATGCTTATGCGTTTGTCATCCATAACAAAACCGACCACTTTGAAACACGATTCCTTTCGATCTGGCTGATTTTCTTCCACTGTCTATTACATTAGGATATTTTCATAATTTTTCCCCGACCCAAAAAGAGATGATTTTTTAAAATACATAACTACTTTTGGATTGGAAAAACAAAAAGAAATTTTCCTTAAAAATGTTTGTAATATGTAAAAGTGATAGATTTATCATCGTTTGCTCTATATGGATTTTATGTATTTTTGTTTTTGCTTTCGACACACTTACGTAGGCTAGACAGAATATGTTAAGCTTTATATTGTAAACAAAGATTTTGGTTAATTCTTACGATTCTGTGGTTCTTCTTATCTGTGGAATCCTGAGAAAAGCTAAACAGTTGCTAATATCATATTTAAGACCTTGCACTGATATATTATTATATATGGGGGAATATACAAACTCTTAATATTAAGAGATTTTATTATTTCCTACATTCTACTTTTTTATATTGGTATAAAAAAAAAAAAACAATCACACAGACAAACGGACAGGCAGACGGACAAACAGACGAACAATAACAAAAGCTCTCTGTTCCATTATTGCACCATGAATATTCACCAATAATAAAACAATATTATATATCTTAACACCTAAAAGATAATAAAAATACAAGG
This sequence comes from Antheraea assamensis, assembly GCA_035772565.1. Taxonomy (NCBI): domain Eukaryota; kingdom Metazoa; phylum Arthropoda; class Insecta; order Lepidoptera; family Saturniidae; genus Antheraea; species Antheraea assamensis. The sequence goes on from JAQQSE010000309.1 coordinate 242,730, forward strand.
AACATTTAAAACGAAATGGAAATAGAAACAGTACTGCTGTTATTGGGTTCTGAAGATGTATGTAGCGCGAAACAGTTTATGTCAGTTGTTTCTCTCTTCCTTTCACACCCAGCTATAGTGTCGTGCTATGATTTCAGGTCGCCGCTACTTATAGCTTAGTGTTAGCGGCATCTTTTCCTCAGTCTGGTAAGTAACTTTTATATAGTACACAGACGCAAAAGCAAAAACGTTCTCATGTTGAACATTTTATGTATATTCAAAGGAACACTATTTATAGATAATTAGCTTTTCGCCTGCACTCAAATTTAGTTTCATTTGAATTTATTAATTGCTTGTACGTATTAACTGGAAATATGATATGAATGGAAATAGGTAATAATTGTAAGGAAAGTTGAACCTGAGAAATGTTATTGTACACTACATGTTGCACACAACTTCGACTTTCTTGGATTTCGCAAATATCAAGTACGTGCGTACATTTTTGTTATTTAAAAAATAAGCTTCCAATAAATCAAATGTTCTTGGTAAGCCAATTTTACCGTTAGTCTATTGAAATGTTACATTTTTAGGCCTTACCTTGCGTTTTTTAGAGGACGCAATTTTAATTTTGTGATGTGTAGGGGGGGTCAGTGTAAAGCTAAAATCAAGTTTGTGGGGTCGCCACCCTTGCCCCACGGCCGCCATCTTGAAAATAGGGGTTGAAATGGTTATTACGATTTATCTCTTAAACTAATTATCTGATAAAAAAAATTGTGAATATTTTTGGTTGCAAATTTAATTCTCTACAACTTTGGTCCAGTATCTTTTTGTCGTAGAATTATAAATAAAAAAGTTATAAGCGAAAATGTTCAGAAGTTCGAGAAAAAAAAATATATTTTTCGATATAACTTTTTTGTTATCATTTTACGAAAAAATGATATCAGACCATTTTTGTAGATCGTTTTTTAAGGAATAACTTTTATAAGCAACATTTTTTAATTAAGTCAATAGCTAAGGTTTTACAGCGCTCCGAAGTGAGTATTATTTTTCAGTACTCTTAACTATACATGTGTTCTAATTATGTGTCATCGGTGTTATTTTCATTTTTTTTATTTTGTTATTATAATTTTTTAAATTATTAATTTTGCAATTTTATTAATAATCAATTATTGACTCTTTTCCACTTCATTACAGAATTTTACAATTATTGATTTATAAAATAATTTTAAATTTGATGGCCGTTACTGACAATACTGTCCAGGTAGAAAATACTCAAGTGACCATGAGGGAACAAAAGAACATCTGCCTGCTATTATTATTATTATTTCTAACCTCTCTTATTGTAAGAATAGCTGATGATATTGTGTTGAAGTTGTCGTTCAACTTATATCTTTCAGTTGTGCTACATATTTCTCTACGTGTGGATGTATTTTATTCTGTTTTTAATTGCGAAGACAATTTCGAATGATTTTAGACACGATTTTAACTTCAGTAAAAACAATTTTTTTTATTAGCATTTAGAATTTTTAAGCGTGCTTTTTCTATTATTCCATCATGAGAAAATAGAAAAATTAAATTAAATTAAGAAAATTATAATAACACAATAAAAAAAAAAGAAAATAACTAATGACACATTATTAGTACACACGTATAATATATGTATAGTTAAGAGTACTGAAAAATAATACTCACTTCGTAGCGCTGTAAAACCTTAGATATTGACTTAATTAAAAAATGTTGCTTATAAAAGTTATTCCTTAAAAAACGATCTACAAAAATGGTCCGATATCATTTTTTCGTAAAATGATAAAAAAAAAGTTATATCGAAAAATATTATTTTTTTTCTCGAACTTCTGAACATTTTCGCTTATAACTTTTTTATTTATAATTCTACGACAAAAAGATACCGGACCAAAGTTGTAGAGAATTAAATTTGCAACAAAAAATGTTCACAATTTTTTTTTATCCGATAAATAGTTTAAAAGATATATCGTAATAACCATTTCAACCCCTATTTTCAAGATGGCGGCCGTGGGGCAAGGGTGGCGACCCCACAAACTTGATTTTAGCTTTACACTGACACCTCCTTCCTACACATCAAAAAAATAAAATTGCGTCCTCTAAAACACGCAACCCCAAATATAACTTTTCAATGGACTACGTGAGACAAATATGAAATGATTTATGGAACAATCAAATATGAATAACAAATGACAATCTATTTTCTAATGTAACATTCCATATTTAAAACTACCTCATACACGCAGTTACGTCGCATCTAAGAAAGGAGTTTGCATTACAATCACGTGCTATTGCAATCGTCTTATCTAAATAGTACTGAATTTGTCATTTTAATTGATAAATAGCGTCAATGATAAATTATTAATTACTAATATAAGTAAATAGAAACAGATGGATCTTTGAGTAAGTTGATCTTTAGTTTGACCCATTGAATTTATAAGTATCTACAGATTTCAAGGTTTTCCTTTCATTAAATTTACCTAGTGTATTAGAGAGATTTCATCCTTGTGATTGACCCTAACGATCGATGTACTAAAATTACAGGGTGTAATTTTTACACATTTTAGTCGGTTCGATTCCCGGGTGAAGCAAGAGAATCTTTAAAAATCTTTGAACGCAGTTTTATTTATTTTCAAAAATAAAGGAATGTTTCTTTGGGGTAAAATTTGCTATCTCTATTATTTAGAGTATTTTCCCTCCAGGTGGCATTAAACAATTCCAACCTGTATATATAACGCATATATCACCTCCATGAATGGTTAATAATATCAAATACAATTGGTTATTGACGACTATTCGATTATATTTTGATTAACATGGCATATAACCTTACTTTAAGTATTTACTGTAAATCAAAACTGCCCTTAATGACATAAATTCAGTGAATAGCTTAGAAGACATCAATTACTACATAGTATAAAACAAAGTCGATTTCTCTGTCCCTATATCCCTATGTAGGCTTAAATCTTTAAAACTACGCAACGGATTTTGATGCGGTTTTTTTTTAATAGATAGAGTGATTAAAGAGGAAGGGGTATATGCATAATAAGATCCATTAAATAGTGGAGAAATATTGTTATTTTTGAGGTTTCTAATGTGATGTCGTAAATAATGACATTTTTTCCGCTCACATTGCAACAAACGCAGGCTGAACCGTAAAAATGTAGTGTATGAATTTAGATATTCCAAAGACAGCAGGAAATCTACATGGTATAGGGAAGGGGGAATTGTTTTACTCCAAATTTAACGCGTGCGGGCCACGGGCAGTAATGAATAAATCAAAACTACTAGATCGATTTTAATCATTTTTTCAGTGAATGACATAGGCTATATATTTTATACCCGTGCGAAGCCGGAGCGGGTCGCTAGTATACATATATTTAAAATAGCTGTGCCCGCGACTTCGTCCACGTGGAACGGAATACAACGGTGATTAATGAAACACTCTGAATCTATATCTGTATATCTTGTATATTTGTAAAGTCATGTGCCAGGCTAAAAACTAATAATGGCCGTACCCCTTTGTCACTTCAATAATAACTCAAAATTAGGGTTTCCAAGGTCCTTTGATGTATGTAAAAACCGAGGGCCTAGCTATATTGTTGCGTCTATCGTCATACAGTCAGATAGTTCGTAGCACACGATGGTATTGTGTGCCCACATCTAAATTTATTGCGAACATGGACGAAACTTCGTGAAGAAGTGTGCAGGTATAGGAGTGACATAACACTAATATTCTAATTTAACAACTGTAAAAATAATATTTACCCTTTGGACTGTCCAAAACCATAAAGATTTAACTTCTATATAAAAGAATGTAAGCCTCATGAGGCATAGGTCAATAGACTGTTAGCAGCATACGCTTAAAAAATACCTGATTTATTACAAAACTTTGAAAAATAATAAGTGATAAATTGTAAAATAATAATTTTCATGTCAAAGGTTTTTTTAATTTATATTTTCATTTGTACGAACTTTTTTTACTAAACCATGAAATTTACAATTTACGATGTAGTGAAATTAAAAAAAAAATTGAAAATATAATCTGCCATTTTAAATCGGAGTCTTAAAAAATCAGCCGAAGGCTTATAGTATTCATTCATATATACTTCACATAGCTCATTCCTATTATTATTTTTATGTTATCCTTTCTTTTATTTGCACTGCCTGCAGTCTTTTTGCTCCAAAGTACCGCTGGAAGAAAATGCGAGCTCCCTAATGCATAAACCAAATAGTATTCATTAAGTGAAAGCGTAATTAAGAAATTCGAATCAAGGTTAATTTATGAAAATTATAATTCGTAATAAATCTAACAAACAGAAATAATCTCATTGTTATCTGTACTCTTCCTTGCATAATATTCTTACCACAGTAAACCAATAAAATTTTAGTTTAGCGCCATCTGTTGTACATTGCTGCACCATTTCTTATACAAAGTACAAAGTAAGTTATTCAATTTATAGAAATATGTAATTGGCCAATTTTTAGAATGTATATGTCGGCGCGTCCCCAAGATCCATCGCAAAATATGACTCTTGATGAGAACCAAATCAATTATATTTATTTTGATATAGTCACTCTACAATGATTGTGCCAAGAACGTCCTTTCAACTTGTCTTTACACAACTTTACAACTTTGTATTACAAATTTGCAACTCACCAAACCACGCCATCTTTTATAATCTTTTATTACAAACATAATTAATATTAACGTTTTATAAAACAATATAAATTAATAATGCTATTTTTAATCTTTATTAAATGTTAAAATATATTTTAATTCCCTTTACTATTTAAAATAACAACTAAAGTACACCGGAAATATCACAGTTAACACATGGCGTGACAGAAAAGGAATCATATTTATACTTGAATATTCTTAAAACAATATTAGATAATAAATTAACTTCTGTATTATCTAATATTGATAATAAATTATGAATTACAATTTATTATTCTATATTTAATTTACTTTTCAATATTTTATTTACTTTATAACAAAGAGAAGCTAATAATATTTCCTGTGTTATTCAAGTTCTGAATTATCCGATAGATGGCACTACAGATAATTAAGCTTTGATTTAATTTGTTACTTACTTATATTAGAACTAGATGGCCGCATAGTAATGCGCGCCCATATATATTATAGTAGTAATAGATTTAGAAAATGGCGGATGAACGTCATCTATTTGCAATAATGCATATTAATTAATTACTGAACATCTTAGGTTATTAATATTTATTTATGCGAAAATAAAATATTAACCATTTTTCTTTCGTTCTATGTCTCAGTAATGTAATACTGTGGTAATGTTTATTTATGTTATAAAATACTCTGGTTTTTAGATGAGGCTAAAGTCCATTTACTTATCTATTTTTCTCTCGTACTTAACTCCCGTCGTCAATAAAATTACAATAACTTTTGATAGAGTTAACCGATTTTAATGAAACGAAAAATGTATGTTGCTCCGGAATATGTTTGATTATTTTCTTGCTAGAGTTTTATCAGAAACCTAGTACTTTACCATTGATGCCTGTTCAAACAAACAGACAGACAGACATTTCTAAAAATGATGGAAATGGATTCTATTACTTATTCCTAGACACCTGCAACAATTTTTTTCTCAAAAATCAAAAATGTACAGACACGTTGGATTTACATTCTTATTATATGTATAGATTACGTCTAATACAAAAAAATCTTTGTGTAAAGATACTCTAATGAAACTCTTCTATGACTTTAATGAAATCTAAATAAATCAAACATGGATCTAATTCTTTAGATACTTATGACCCTATGTTAATACGTTGAACCCGTGCAAAACCGGGGCGGGTGGCTAGTTTAAAAATAAATACTAAAATATTTTTAGAAAAAAATAGTTACTAATTTGTCGCAGATGAGAAAAACGAAGTCAGTGTCGGAGGTATTAATAGATAATTGCAATAATATTTCTGTAATAAAAGTACAACAAAATGCATTCATTACAGAGACATCACCGCCGATGCAGCAATCGCCAGAGCTGTTGGTTTCGAGGTTCGTGCTTGAGAACAGGTATGTACCTATGTTCTATAATATAAAAATGAATCGCTGAATGTGTTACTAAGCGCAAATCTCGACAGCACCTGAACCGATTTCGCTAATTCCTTTTTTAGAATACTCCTTGAAGTACGAGGATGGTTTTTACCAAGAGAAAAATTTAAAAAATTGCCTGAAAAAGTCTTAAAACCAACACTTTTCTATACTCTCAAACAAACGATTCGTAATAATACTTAAAGATCAATTTGAACTTCAATACCATACCATAAAGTTTAAGTGTTAGTAGAGAGGTTCCGGGAAGGCAAAACAATTGAGTGACGTTAGTATCGTATAAATATTAATGCCAATATTTATACGATGGTAACATTTATCATTATGTAGTGTAATGTAATAGTACTGGAACAGGATACATAGAATAATTGTGTGTACGTGCACTCGGCAAGGTAGTGTGGGACGACTGACTCGGAGGGCTGCGTGCGCGACGTGCGGGGGTTGCTCGATGTGTCGGGGTGCGCGGAGCGCGTGCGGTGCGGCTGGTATCGTTAGACGCGCTTCTAATCGTCCGACACGAATGGGTTCCACTGTGCGACACGATGTTTGTCATCGGTGCCACAATTAAATAGCGTCCCGAATAGCAGTATAAGTATTAAAAAAAAATTAAAGAATCGACTGTTAGGCGGTACGAAGTTCGCTGGGTCAGCTAGAAATTTATATAAAAGTAATTTAAACTTTGTATATAATAGACATCCGAAACTATTTGTATAGCAAGTCATTTGACTTCTAAATATTACTTATAATAAAACAGTAGAGATACCAATGATGTTATAAGTCAAAATATGTAGATACTTATCTCCTTTTGTCCTGTGAAGCTGTGAAGGCCCATCGGGTCAACAGCGTTAGTCAATACAATGGCACAATAACGTACACACTACATATAGTCATATTGTTATGTGACACTACATGATATAAAATGTGCAAGTAAGAAAAGACGATGTCTTTAATATTAGCGGTGAAAGAGAAATATGTTGCTTTCTATCTTCCTGAGTAAAATAATAAAAACTAATAACAATTAAACTGATACGACATCTTGTTATATACTATAACTAGCGGCCCGCTCCGGCCTCACACAGGTATAAAATATATAGCCTATGTCATTCACTGAAAAAAAATATTAAAATCGATCCAGTAGTTTTGATTTATTCATTACTGTCCGTGGCCCGCACGCCTTAAATTTGGAGTAACCTCAAAAATAGCAGTATTTCTCCACTATTTAATTTATGTTATTATACATATAAACCTTCCCCTTCAATCACTCTATCTATTAAAAAAAACTCATCAAAATCCATTGCGTAGTTTTAGAGATTTAAGCATACATAAATATATAGGGACAGAGAAAGCGACTTTGTTTTATACTATGTAGTGATATAGGTAAATGCATAAAAATACATTAACTGATAACTTTATTTGTAAAGTGGTATAAAAGTGAATACTCAATAAAAATAGGTACACGAAAAAGTAGGTCGTGGTAGTCCAGTGGTTTGACCGTTGGAATCAATTAAACCGATGTCCGCAGGTTCGACCCCGGCATGTATCAACGAATTTTTCGGAATTCGCGTACATTTCGGCTGACGGTGAAGGAAAACATCGTGAGGAAACCTGAACCCGAGAAATGTTCTTGTAGTACCACCGTATGTGGGAACAATATAGTACTGTGGATTTCTCAGAATTTGAAATCGCCAATACGTTGTGGGCTGTCGTCGTGATTATGCCCTATACCTTACTTGGGAAGAGGCCTATGACCCTGCAGCGGGTCCCTTACAGGCTGATGATGATAATGACACGAAAAATGTAATCAATTTTATTTTGTAAATTGTCTACGACTTGACACGACTACATCTGACAAACACAGTGAATAATATAATTAAGTTAATTATAGGTATCAACTTCCAGCCAATTTAAAAATACAGTTCACTACCTAGTGTAGATACCCCGACTTGTATAGGTGTTATAGTTGCCACCCTACTGTTCTTAGATATTATTTTAATCATTGTTCGGGGAAAAATATCTATATCCTGGTAATGATACATATAACTTTCAGCTTTACAACTAAAAAACACACAAAGTTACGTAGAAAAGAAAATCCATTTTCATACATTTGAAATTTACTAGTCCATATTATGTAGTGTATAAGGTAAAAATAAAGCTTGATATTGTTAAATAATTCAATGATATGACTATTTTGAAAAAACTGTACACTTAAATTATCATATAATACATTTGATTTTTCCAAAATCCTATGTAAGTGAGATATAAAAGCGCTAAACGCTGCGTGCCATATTCGAATATAGCTCGAAAAAGCCGGAGATCAACGTGACCAAAACCAAACCTCTTCCCTCCTCTCCCCGGGACCAAACGTGGTACTTTGAAGACCCCACCCCCCCTGAACGGTTTACGTGGTTTGAGTATGTTCCCTACCTTCACATTATTTTGTATATAAAATAAGTTATAACGTTACATGGTAATGAAGTCTGAATAATATGAACGTGTAGTACATTCTGTCACAAATGCTTCTTAAGCTATTTCTTCTTGAAAAATTAACAGAGGTAGACATTTTTCCCACAATAAAAATGATAAGAAACAAAAATGGACAGTATCGTAAATCTAAGTTTTGTATAGTAATCGCATTAACCGCTTTTACATGACCAAAGCAAATCATAAACGTTAAGCCTGAATCGTTATTTTAATAAAAAATATTTGGTCAAGCATATTAATCCTTTGCAGTGTTCAATTTCCTCCGTTAGTGTAGCCAATAAATATTTCATATAATAAGGCCCTACTATGAATTTTCAAATATAAATTCTGCGTATTGTTTAAAATATGAATGATAACACATTAAGTAATAATGAAATATACTCGTATTCATTCACTTTTTTCCAAAACAGATACCCGAAGAACAAGGACCATAAACCAAACGGACCGCTTATAAAACTGCAAGAGTACCTGGAGCTGCGTGAAACGACAGAAAATTTTGCCGAGTCGTTGAAAAGAGATTCAGGGACTTGTAAACCTGTTTCGTCAAACTTTCAGTGAGTATATTGAAATTTATACAAAATAAAACTTTTCACGTCGTAATGATTCTATGGAAGAAGTTAATAACCAGTTAGCTAGTTTCATATCACAAAAAACACATAGGCGAATTGTTGCAGATGGCGAGCCATGATTAGTAATTGTATTGATACTTACAAGTTATATTACAACTAGCTGTACCGGCGACTACGTCCACGAGGAGTTTCAATTCTAAACACAGTGATTAATAAAATAATAGATAAAAAGAATGTTAAAACTCGACAACAACGATTTAACTGGCCTCACCCTTTGTGAACGATTTTGTTCTTCGAGGCGTGGCCTGACACTAAAATGTATAGTCGTTGCTCATATTGGGAACGTATAATTTTGACTTTCTATATACGGTGCGGCCAGTGGCGGATTTGCATTCTTGGCCGTCCTAGGCCCCACGCCTCTTCTTGTTATCATAAGTGAATTTCGTCACGATTGGCCGCCCTTAATAGTTGGCCGCCCTGGGCCCGGGCCTCCTGGGCGTTAAGGCAAATCCGCCACTGGGTGTGGCTCTCAACACAACAGTCACTTATGCCAAAATATGTCCAGCAGTTTTTGCGTAAATTGCTTCTTTTTTGTGTTTTGTTATAAGATAAACATATACCTATATACAAACTAGCAGGCCCGGCAAACGTTGTCCTGCCCTGATAATAAAAATATATACTTATATGCATGAAATGCTTTAGGTAACTAATGTATATAATTCGATAAGGATTAATACTGTATTCATCTAAATAGCCTTCCAATTACCTCATTATATGTGACCATATTTAAAAGATAGATGGATATAGTAGACTATCCTAAAAAGATAGGTATATGCCATCGTAGACATTTTTGTAGATCTATAAAAGAGCAATATCTCACTATGCATTTTTTTTTTTTTTACGTGGGGCATCCACGGGAATCCGGGGGAGAGGATGGCTTATGTCCGACTCGCACGGACTAAAACCCCACGGTGTACCGACAGACCGTATACGACTTGTTTGTCCAGTCAGTGGCGCAGTGGGGAATCGGGTTTGCGGTCGCCACGGAGCCCTACCTCGCTCCTTCCCGGCCACATTGGGCCGGGGACCTGGATGGCTCCGTGGCGATCACGACCGGATCTGGTTCGCCCCTGGCGGTCAGGGAAATAGGGGCAGGATTTTTGACAGTCGCCTGGGGAGGGTACGCCATTGTGAGGGCGGGAGTTTGAGCGATTCCTGGACTCCCTGCAGGGAGCAGTCAGGCGGCTGTCGCTGCTCCCCGTGGTCCTCATGGGGGATTTGAATGCTAAATCGAGGACCTGGGGAGCGGCAACTCCGAACCTCCGGGGCACGGCCGTTGAGGAGTCGGCAGCCGAACTTGAGCTGTCCCTCCTCAACCAAGGGAGCGTACACACGTGCGTGCGGCAGAACGGAGGATCAGTGATTGACATTTCTTTCGCCACCCTGTCTGTCGCGCGCTGTGTCCGGAGGTGGAGGGTGCTTGAGGAGGTGGAGACCCTATCGGACCACCGCTACATCAGGTTCGAGGTATCCACCTCCCAGGCCAGCCGAGTCACCCGCTCCCATAGAGGCGTGACGTTCCCTTGTTGGGCGATGAGCCGCCTCAACCGCGAAAGAGCTGAAGAGGCGGCCATCGTCTATGCCCTCACGGAGGTATGCGACGCGTCGATGCCGCGGAGCGTACACCGTCCGAACAGAAGGGTGGTGTACTGGTGGTCGGCGGAGATCGCCGATCTCAGTGCGGCCTGCTCCGCGGCCCGGCGGCTGTTCGGGCGCAGCCGCCGGAGGAGCCGTCGGGACCCCGGGGCGGAGGCCCGGCTGTATGGCGACTACAGGACCAAGAAGAAGGTCCTGCAAGCCGCCATCAGCCGGGCGAAGGAGGAGGCATGGGAGGAGATGCTGCAGTCGCTGGAGAGGAACCCGTGGGGGCGTCCGTACCACATGATTAGGGCGAAGTTGCGTGGACGGGCGCCTCTCACCACGGAAACTCTCCAGCCGGAGGTAGTTGGGAGGATCGCGGGAGCGTTGTTCCCCTCCCAGCATTGTGTCTCCTCCCATGCCCCCACCTCAGGCGGCAGTTGCGGAGGAGCTCGTCAGCCCTCCCCCTCCAGTCACGGAGGAGGAGATGGGGAGGGCGTTTGAGCGCCTCTGCAACAGGCGGAGAGCACCTGGCCCTGATGGGGTCCCGGGCCGGGTGCTCACTCTCTCGATGGGTCATTTGGGAGGGTGGCTTCGGGAGCCGCTCAGTTAGTGCCTGTTGGCTGGGCGGTTCCCGAAGCCCTGGAAGCGGGGGCGGCTGTGCCTACTACAGAAGGCAGGCCGCCCCCCCGACTGCGCGTCCGCATATCGGCCCATCGTGCTGCTGGACGACACCGGGAAGGTGCTTGAGAGGATTATTTCCTCCCGGGTCGTCCAGCACCTGGAGGGTGTGGGGCCAAATTTGTCGGACGCGCAGTACGGCTTCCGGGCAGGGCGCTCAACAATTGACGCCCTGACCCTCCTGAAGTCGCTGTCCAAAGAGGTGACCTCCCAGGGGGACAGGGTTCTGGCGGTATCCCTGGACATCGCCAACGCCTTCAATAGCCTGCCGCACGTAGTCATAAGGGACGCACTCCGGTATTTTGGGGTGCCCCCTTACTTGCGGCGGCTGTTGGAGGCGTACCTGGAGGATAGGGAGGTCGCCTATGTGGACGGCGACGGGCGAATTGTCCGGCGGGAGACGGAGTGCGGAGTTCCACAGGGGTCGGCCTTGGCCCCACTCCTGTGGAACCTGGGCTACTACTGGGTGCTCCGCGGCGCGCTCCCATTTGGAGCGCGCATTATATGCTACGCGGATGACACCCTAGTCGTAGCCCGGGGGAAGGAATGGGAGAGTTTGATGCGCCTGGCCACGGCAGCCACAACTGTCGTGGTCGGGCGCATCCGGAGGTTGGGCCTCAGGATGGCCCTCAATAAAACCGAGGCCCTATTATTTCACGGGCCTCGGCGGGGGCCACCACCTGGGGCCCATTTGATTGTGGATGGCGCCCGTATCGGGGTGAGGACCCGGATGAAATATCTGGACCTCACCCTGGACGGGCGTTGGCGGTTCGAGCCCCATTTCGAGGGGCTCGGGCCGCGTATAGCAGGGGCGGCGGCGGCGCTCGGCCGGCTGCTCCCCAATATTGGGAGGCCAAGTGCCGGGTGCCGCCGACTCTATATGGGAGTCCCCGGTGTGGTCCGATACCCTCGGTGCCGCTAATGTGCGAGCGTTGCGCGCTGCGCAGCGCATTGTGGCACTGAGGGCAATCAGAGGATACCGCATCGTGTCCTCGGTGCCGGCCTTCACGCTCGCCAGCTCCCTGCCTTGGAAGTTGGAGGCGGGGGTTCTTGCCGCCGTGTACAAGTTCACGACGGCAAGGAAACGTTTGGGGGAGCCTCCGGCTCCCAGAGAGATAGAGGGAAAGAGGCGAGAGGGGAGGGAGGCTGCTATGGAGCGGTGGCGGCAGGATCTGGCGGACGCGCGTTATGGGCTATATACGGTGGACGCCGTCCGCGCGGTCCTGCCGCAGTGGTTTGACAGGAAATGGGGCTCCCTGACGTTCCGACTGGTGCAGGTACTGACTGGCCATGGCTGTTTTGGCTGGTACTTGCACCAGTTCGCTCGCAGGGAGCCGACCGCCGCATGTCACGAGTGCGGCGCCGAGAAGGACACCGCGCAGCACACTTTGTCCGAGTGTGCTGCGTGGGAGGTGCAGCGTCGCACTCTGACTGCGGCGGTAGGAGGAAATCTGTCGCTGCCGAGCATGGTTGCGGCCATGCTCGGCAGCGAAGACGCCTGGACGGCGATGGCCTCCTTCTGCGAGGAGGTCATCTTACAGAAGGAGGCGGCGGGGAGGGCCCGAGAGGTGGATCCTCTTAGCGGCCCTCTCCGCCACAGGAGGGCCGGTGGAAGGAGGAGGCGATATGCCCACCTTCTTCCACCTCCGTAGCCTGACCTGAGGTGATGGGCCGGGGGGCTCATCTCCTCATTGCACAGGTTCGGCGGACGAGGGGAGGTGGCTGGTCGTGTACCCAGTTTACCTCCCTATAAGGACGGAGCCCGGCTGCCATCTTTCGCCGGGCTGACCGCTGGGGGCGGCATGGCGATAGCTCAGCACGGTCCCATGCCACCCCAACGTAAAGCGGTGGCCGGTACACCGTGGGGTTTTAGTCCGTGCGAGTCGGACATAACCCATTCTCTCCCCCGGGAGGATGGGTATCCATAAGGGATTTCCCCACGTAAAAAAAAATAAAAAATCGTACATGTCGGTCGTGTTACTTGTTTCATATTACCATTATAATTTTAATTTATTAATTACACCTTTAATAACAGTTTTGCGTTATTTTTACACGTGAATACATTACGTATGTAGGACGATATTATCATCCCCCACACAACTATCAAATTACACTAAATGTTCTATCTACACATGGGTCGCTGTCTGCCACCCGGCGGAGAGTCGATATCTAATACCTCGTATAAATATGTGTCGTTTTAAATAAATTGTGGTAATTTTAAAATATTTTATTTATTCGAATTATTGTGCGAAATTTCCAAAAATGACCATAAATATCAAGTAACGTTGTGTTTTTATAACTAAGTTATTTCAATTGTCTATGTTTTTTTAAATTATTAGAAGCCGTTATTCTATTTCTTTTTTTTTTACGCCTTGTTAAGAGGAATTTAGAAGTGAAGAAATTTTAGTAATTCATTTAATTTTCGAAGAGTAAAGCAAAAATGGCTAAGATATTATTTCTTACAGGGAGTTTTATGTACTAAACAACAGTCGTCCCATTACAATATCATATCAATTAGGCGATGATTGGGATCTTTCACGTAGTTACAAATGTATAAGAAACAACAGCAGCAATAGTAATTCCCAGGATACATTATCGAGTGAGGTTAGTATATATGATAATATTCGTAAAGGTAAGAGAAATGGTAAGAGTTATTCGACTGCTCCTTTTAAAAAGTTATAAATTATCTCCAAGTTAGTGTAAGATAATGCTTTTATTGCCATAGTATTATATTATTACATTTTATTTGAATAAATTATCGAAAAAGAAACCAGACCCCGTGTCGTGGTGAAGTTTACAAGCCATACAATTCATAGAAACAAAGCGCATGTCGGCTCGTCACAATGACTGCGTACTTAAATCATGGATGTGATTATTCAATGAAATGGGAAAAGTATTTATTCTCTGTCAACATTATAGTATACTCTTAGATATTTGATTTCTTCTCCCTATTCTTATAATAATTTGAAGTCGGCTGTCTAGTGGGTAGTTACCAAGCGATCAATACGCATGTGCTGATATTGGTTTGATCAGAGGCCCCCAAACATTATTCTCTTGTGGACCACTTTCCATATTTATTGACATTATTTTTTTGCAAATTTCTCATCTTTAAATATATATTTTGTTTTCATTCATGGAGATGGATATATCTTTATATTAGAAGGAAGTATTATTTTAGTATATGTATATAGAATTGCTTCATTTATGAGAAGTCAAAATTAAACTCACGGCCCGCTTAAATAAGATCCATTGGCAATTGCTTCTTATGAACACCCCATTTTTTTTGTCACCGCAACATTTACATCGAGTCTCCCGTGAACTCCTGTACCACTTTGGGAACTGAGGGTTTAGATCATTCACGCTTCTTTAGTTTCCGAGAAATCCTTTGTTGTCACTAGCGATAACTGCATTGATGCTGATGAGTTATGGCAACATTCAACTTGCAAATTGAAGATAAGGTATCTAAATGTTAATGTTAACTAAGAGAGCGACTTAGCAAGAGAATTAAACAAATATAAACTGTTATTGGAGACCAGGACTAACGCCGTTCAGAAGAAATCGAGACAAAGAGGATAAACAATGGATACAGGTGAACAAATCCATCTTAGCAGAGCAGGAAATATAACGATAATATTGACCAACAACTCTTAGAAGTTATAGCAAGTGGTGAAGATAGAATGTCAAAACAATTTATCTTAGTAGGTTTATAAAAAATCCAGAAAACACAACGAATTACTCTTGGATAAAATATTTAAGGTCGTTCAGGTATTTTTTTGGGTTAATCTAATCTAATCTAAATTATGTTTAGTTAGCTTAAATAATATCAGATTGTATCAGTGATACTCGATATCCTAGTTGTACCTCCCAAACATTTACATATTTATCATATGTTTCGTCTCGGTTGTCAAAGCAGCGGTGATACTTATATTCGATATGAACTTTCTTTTATTGTTTTTTTATCTGCTTTTTGAAAATTTATGATCTATGAATTTATGTTTCCCCCATAATTTTTTTTCTATCATTGTTTATATTTCTAAAACATGATAACTGTGTTGTGAAATAACATAATGAACATGATAACTGCTTTTATAAAAAGTATGGTAGGGCGGGGCAAGTCACCGGAGCATGACTAGCTTAGCATCGAGCACCTGTAACATAACGGAGTTCACTTGCCTAGAGTGTTGGCAATGTTTTACTCGCTCTGTCTGTGTCATGCTCATCTAGAGAGAGATCTGGTGAAAACGGTGGCTGCTACTGTCGTTGGTAAGGTGCTTAATGGTTTGCCAAACCCACAGACAGTGACTCGCATCCAATTACACATGCACAATTTGAGTTCAGGCCGGGTTTCTCCACCGAAGATCCTATACTGTCTCTCAAGCATACTATTTAGTATTATACGTCTAGGAGAACACCCGTTAACGCGTCTATCCTAGACCTTCCCTAAGCGTTTGATCTGGTGTCATATGATTTATTGTGATAGAAACTGCTAAAGGATACCTCAGTGGACAGGAAAGTTATATTAATACTACAGTGCTGGTACCACAGTATTGGTATAATAATCAGACCATCTGTGTTATGTGGGCTAAATCGTTATTGGGTGATTATAGGCTGGAGTGCGGTGTAAGGAGGGCAGCTTGTCCATAAGCCGCTTAATCGATGAGCTCAGCTACACTGAACATGGCTGTGATGTAGACATAGTATGTATCAACGGTGATGATGGTATTACTGAGCCCTTCGATTAACTATGAGGAGTCTTCTCACTATTTGTGACAGATACGCGGAGACCCATGGACTCAGATACAATTTTAAAAAGAGTAAGGTACTAGTCTGTAAGGAAGACACTAAGATCTATCCAATTGCACAACAGTTGAGACTATGCAAATGTCAGCGAGTCACTAATTTCAAGTATCTGGGCCACTGGGTATCCGATGACTTCAATGAGCGAGTAGTGAATGTTGGCTATCCGCTGTAATATGTTGGCTTGCCGATTTGCTAAATGCTCGGCTAAAGTCAAGGCTACACTGTTTAGAGCGTAATGTCAGTCGTTTCACATATGCTCATTACGACAATACATTCAGGGTGCTGATGTGCTACTGCAGCGCTTTGGGCATGTTCGAGGAGGCGAGAATTGATGGCTTTCACGACATCATTCGCAAGTGATGCGTCTCTCTCATGCACAGGGTACGCCCCAGCCTCAGCAGCATCCTGATTACTGTAGCAGTTAGGTGGGATAGTTCCATACTGGGACGCTGGGTACGCCTACATACCGTTGTGGTGTTACAAAAATAATTAATTGTTATTCCTAGTAGATGTAAGTACTAACACCCGTTTCTAAGTTGTCTGTATAAAAACCACTTGGATTTTTATCGGAAACAAAAGATTTGGATTTTTTTATTTATAAACCTAAACAGATTACTCCGTGCACTTCGTCTTGATTTACAGATGTCATTACTGTTATTAAACAACACTGAACTATATTCTTCATATGACATAATCAATTGACTCTTAAAATTCATTGCTATCAATTAGTAATTACCGTAACATAGCCGGATAGTACTGACTGACAGTGTTGCTAGTCGTTACAGCGAGCGGACGACTTGATATGAATTATTGTGTAATATTTCCGCACTCGGGCAGTTCAGACTGTTGAGGGCATTAAATCAATACTATAGTAATTACAATTGATTCTTTATTCAATTTGAAGGTTCTTCGGAACGACGAACATCGGATGAACGTCATGTTCAACAAAGCGACGTCTGATGCCCTGTTTATTAGTGCATTATTAAATCATACTAAAGGTATGTTTTTTATAAGATCATTAATTCAAAAGAATACACAATATGTGTAGTCAAAAAAGTTTACGCTACTATAGAAAGCAATAGAAGCTCTAATAGATTTGCATACGATTGAATCACAGGTACTTGAGATGGAACAAAAAATTAATAAAAATATATGGTGGATCATACTGAGTGCAAGTTATTGTATAAATACTCGTATATCTTTTTTGGGTAATAAAGATGAGAATCCATAAAATGACCACGTCAACTTTATTATTTAGTGAATCAAGTAGCCTTGCATACATTTGTACATCAGATAACGATGCAGTATTGAGTTTAAGTGAAGTGCATTATGAGGTTTGTTATAGATTATATGAAACTCACAACTAACCTAACCGACCAGTGGTACCGAAATCCAGTATCATAAGGTGTATTCCCAATGTTAAAATGGCTCGGTTTTCAAACAATTCACCTTTCAAATTAATTACGTTCGTGAGTAATCTACTGTCAGCTAATAAAACAAAAAATAATCTACGAAATATAGCCGAAGAATTAACTTACAACAGCATAAAATATATACAAGTTATGCGTGTATGCTGCTGAACATTCCAGAAGAACAGGAAGTATAATTAAGTTGTTAATCATGCAGTTTTTGCTGGGCCGAAGTATACTGAACACAGAAATTAGCTAGGTGATATGAAATATAAATCAGACAAACTTTA
The DNA here is from genome assembly GCA_035772565.1 of Antheraea assamensis. NCBI lineage: Eukaryota > Metazoa > Arthropoda > Insecta > Lepidoptera > Saturniidae > Antheraea > Antheraea assamensis. The sequence goes on from JAQQSE010000309.1 coordinate 260,686, forward strand.
GATTGGACATATATTTGGCAAAAACTATATAAAATAAAAGCGATGATGGCTTACTTGATAGCGTGTTCGGACACGATGTAAAAGGATGTAGGTTTGTACCCTAGCAACTGAGCCGGAGCTATCCGTGACGGAAAACATCGTGATAAAACCATAGTAGTCTGCCTGGCTAGTTACCACTCTCAAGTGGACAATCTGTCGCAAAACACCTATTGGTGTGTTCCGTCAGCTGTACTTGAGAGCCAGTCTCTCTCTAGGTTTAGCGTGACTACCATCTTATACTTCATCCTCATTTAACATCAGATAAGATTGTGGTCAAACGCTAACCTGCAATGGCCTAACCTACAATTTCCTCTTAATGTGTATATATTTAACACAATATTTATAACCTCAAGAGTGAAACCACGCTGGTGGTCTCAGTGAACTGATTTATTAATTTAAATTCGATTGTAAAATTATTTATTTCCCATATCGCTTTAAACGTTTTTAGTGTATTAACTTGAGAAAAGTGTACAATGTTATTTAAATAAAATCGTTTTAGTGATAGAACTAGTTAGTAAGTAGTAGGACATGTGGTTTGGCGCAAAAACATTATTAGAGTAAGTAGTTAGATGGGACTTAGTAGCACCTGGGAAGGTTTCAGTTATTGAGTTCCCACGCTAGAAAGGAATTTGAAGTGCCGTTTGCTGCGGCGAAAAGTCGCTCTAGTTTTTTCACGTATAATTGGTGAAAGTACTAATATAGTCGCAGTCAGTGTGTTGCCGTTCGTGGTTGGAATACAACGTGCATAGACCCTTAATATAATATCACCGCACCGCTCCTAAAATTAATCAAACTCGCCTCACCGACGCAACAGGAAAAGCCGTCTTCGGCCTTCGGTGAATACTTTATAGTTCCGCTAGTTAATTTACTTTAATAAGTGTTTATGCGCCTCAGCCCTTACGACCATCATATTCAAAAACGAATTGTTCAAACCGGACCTGGGCTATTTACACGCCTTAGGTTTTCCAACATTACAACATGAAAAAAATTAATCCAATATCGGATACTTTAACCGATAATCACGACAACACAAAAGAATAACAAAGTGCATAATTTACAGGGATATCACCGCCGGTAAAGCGAAGGCGACAAGTGAAGGTTTTAATAATATCGCCTCCAAAAAGGTACGGAAAGATTATATATAAAGTAGCATATAATTTGTGTACAATACAAATTGTAATTTTTTGTGTAACACATGAACACTTTTAATCTTATAATAATCAAATATAATACAGTAAAGATACGAAATCTGAACTAAAAAAAAATACAAATATCTCTTCGTATTGTAACAGGACCGTGGAGAAAAAATAATAACCAATTTGTGAGTTTCCGATGCACCAAAAATATATAGGTAAATATTTTAATCACACCAGTTCATGATGGTTTTAGTGATTTCAAACGCCGAAGGATTTCCCTCTATATTTTCTGACTAGGTACTATAAATGTTTCAGAAAAAACGTATATAAACTTTGAATCACAAACGAGGCGAAGCGAGGTGTGTCAACATAAGTTGTTCGCCTATATTTATACATACTTTTGTCCTTACAACTTACAACTAGCGCCTACTAAGGCGGCACTTGTTTGACCTTTTATTTAACTTAACTTTTACATTGATTGCTGGGTTCTGTATATTTATTTATAATATAATTCACATTTATTATATATTTTTAAACATACAAGCAAAACATAAGATATTCCAAAGAAAGAGAAATATTATACAAACGAGGAAAAGTATTTACAATATATAAATAATTGTACTGGATCATTTGTCCTCAACAATAAATGTGTTACACATCAGTGCCACAAATCGACTTACAATTATTTGTTGTATAAACTTCCACACGGTACACGATAAGCCTACGTACGAAGGGCGTAGGCAAGTGCATCACCCTTGCAGCGAATTCACAAGTCTGAGACGCAGCGCGTACGATTTCCTCGTGTGCCTCTAACCGGTTATAACTAAATAATTAGAAGCTAATCGTTTCGTAGTATCTTATTCTTTAACGAGACGTGTGTTATAATATAACAAATTTTAATAATCTGTTTGATTTTCAGTGCAGACGAAAACACTGAGTGGGTTGAGACAGATATACCGCTGAATACTATTCGCAATAGAATTCCAATAAGGGCAATTAACCAAGACAAGGATTAGAATAGTGAAAATTCATACATATAGGATATTCAGGAAAAATACTTCGATTGAGGTTAGTTTATATTATAGCATTCGTAACAACAAGCAGATGAGAGATTGTGAGAAATGCAAAAGCAAACTTTAACTCCTTCTTTTATAAGTATTATGATATATTTCAGAATTAGTCAGTTTACATAGCAGAATCATGTTTTTATTTTAGTAATTTAGCATAAGTAATACTTTTTAAAGATAATTCTCAAAATAAATATCAAGCCCCGTAACGCGGTTAATTTTACAAGAACACGATCAGCTGATACAAATTACATTAAAGCTTGAACAATTATATTTGGATTATACAAAATAAAAATGTTGCGTGATATTTTTTGCGTTTTCTTCCCAAACCTTAAATGATGAGAATAACTGTTATGTATGTAGATAATTGGAAAATAAATTAATCAAAGACCGATGTAATATATGACAATAACCAAGAAATATAAATTCATTATTCATGTACTTTAGTAATATATAAGGAGTCTTAATTCAAATATCAATGTTGTTTAATGTAGGTACACCATCACCTTAAAACAACACAACGGGCACAGTTCTTTCTCATCAAGAACTAGATATCCTATGGATACGACTGTTTCTATTGCCAATATCCCGCCTACATGCGGGATAAGACGGGGTATGCATGTCACAGGATATACTTGTGTGTGTCGTCTTAATAATGTTTACTCTGTGCCCGTGTTGGTTATGAAGACCACAATTTGGTTTTCAAGTTCTTTTATAAGCCTCGTTGTGGAAACGCTTACTTACAAGAAACGTTGCATTCAAAAATCAACTTTCACTGCACAGCAGAGTGACCCTTACTAGCTAGAAGCCTACGGTGATTTTTGCATTTTATTCTTTCAACCCAACAAGTGCAGGCCTCCCATAATGAACCTCTTTCTGTGGTCTGGCGTTCACATGAACCGGTGAGAAGTGCACGAAAAACATTTACCATCCATAGATACTTCTTACGGTGACTAAAAGTTATCTTGTTTCTTCACTCTCCAGTTCTTTAGTTGTGGGAAGAGAAGTTCGGTGGTGTACCAGTTCTTCCTCTGGACCACGTCTTTTGTAAGCATGACTTACTCAGAGTACGAAGTGATAGATTTCAATCCCACTCTTACTCTTGACCATCGACTTGACGATAATCCGGTCCCTATCGACCCTGTCGATAGGTCATAGTTTAGGAGACAAAGGGTAAAAATGTTTAGTACATTACATATCGCGCAGGTACAATGATGATACCCCGGTGCATCTTGTTGACCTACAAAACACAGGTTACTCCCATGACAGTCTCGCTTAATGAGCGTAAAGCTGATTATACAAAAACTCATGTATACTTAAGTTCATACCCGCAATACGCATCGTCTGGAAGTATATTCGTGAAGTATCAATTTATGATTTTTAGTCGTTTTTTACGAACTATATATAAAAATTATACCTTCCTATCTTTATTAATTTTAGTCTGTAGTACCTGCCTACGTGATATATTTCTCGTGACTGGTTCGTTCAGGGCACCATCGACTGCTGTCTAAGTAGTCGAACGGTATCCTCGACATGCGTTTCTCCTACGTACGTCGGCCCTCTGGAATGAACACCTAGCGGCAGTGTTTCCGGACCAATACAACCCACAGACCTTCAAGAAACGAGCCTACGCCTCCCTCAAAGGCCGGCACCGCATTTGTGATGCCTCTCGTGTCGCAGGTGTCTATGGACGGTGGTGATTACTTACCATCAGGCAACCCGTCTGTTCGTTTGCTACCAATAGCATTAAAAAAAAGTGCCCACTTAAACTTGCACAAGATAGGGTTTCTTTCACGTTAAGCTATTTCCAACGGAGTTCGTCATACCGCTGATAGTTTTTTTTTTTTTTTTTTTCGAACTGACCTACACTGCCAGCATTATGCCTTCACAGTTTCACCGGACTACTAAGGGGAGCGCTTAGGGCACTCACCCGATTGGTTTTAGGCATACATCTCAAGGGCACTCGGTGCACCTCGGCTTGAGCTGTCGCCGGATTCCCGACCTAACTAAGCTAGCTAAGCTATCTATCCATACAATACACATATATGAATTCGTGAAAAATGCATGTGTGACCATGCATGTTTCACGAATGTATATGTGTATTTGGTATCTGACTACTGTGTTATGTGACCTATTTCAGTCCGAAAATGGCAAATAAACAGCCCACCACTGAGTGCCTAGGTGTGCAAGAGTGCGGGGTGATCGTGTAAGTGTAGAACATGTGTAAACCACTATATTCGCGCGAGTAATATACTCGAGGGCTCCACACCGAGGGACTACCTAGGCTCGAGCTGTTACAAGAAAAATCGCGACGAGTGTGCGGGATCGAAGAATCTTCACCCCCCGCTCAGGGCGGCGTGAGCAGAGAGAGTCGCGGACGTGGGCGCAAACACGCATCTTTTGAGAGGGGATCGAGCTAAAAAATAAAGTACAATGGCACGGTGCCGATTTAACTAAATAATTACGTAACAAATCCTAATGTATCGGTCTATTGTATATGAACACGCGGGTTCGAACTGATATTTTGATTTACGCGAATTTATTTATGCGCGGCGCGGGTTAATTGTTGTACCGTGAACGCGACGGCCGGGAAAGCGGAGATAGCGTTTAAGAGCCCGAGCTCAGACGTACTATTAACTAACGCGTTAAATGCGATTATCTCTTGTACATCGTGTACCAAAAGAAGGCGAGCTATCCAGTCTATACCGGAGGTCGATACTGAAGCCGCGATAGGTGGCGCAGGAGTGGACAGAGCCTTTTGAGGCTGGGGCTTGGCTTTAGGAGCCGAGGGAGCTTGCGGGGAAGGCCTTACGTGCCAGGAGAGCGCGCTCGGCGCAGGAGCGGATGCTGCCGGCGCACTGGAGGTGCCCTGGCAGGTCAGGGAAAGCCTTTTCTGGCTTTGTATGGGCGGAGACGGAGGCCGATTCGTCCGAGTCGGCGGACCGTGCGCCCTGGACCGGGTCGCACGACCGCCGCGGCGGGGACGGGTCGAGCGTGGCGCACGGGGACACCCGCGATAATTCGCGATATGACCCGTTTGCTCGCAGAGGACGCAGCTCGGAGGCTCGACGGATTCGGGAGTGCGGGGGCACTCCCTAGTGGAGTGATCCCCGAGACACGTCACACACCTGGGACGCAGGTGGCAGTGTCGGGCGGAATGACCGTACACCTGGCAGTTGTGACACTGCGAGGGTACCTGGGACTTGCAAGGAGGCTCGACGAAGACTGGGGACAGGCCACAAATCGAGTTGAGGAAAATAGCCTTCCCGTCCGAGGTGCGATCCAGTGTAACCATCACCAAGTTGAAGGGGGCCTTCGTACGGGGGTGGTGCATGCGCTGCACACTCCGGACCGGGAAGTCCTGACCGTGTAGGCAATCGGAGATGTCGTATTCGGTGAGTTCTGAAGGAACTCCTCGAATGACGACACGAAGGAGGCGCTCTTCCTCGAGAGCGTGAGTGAAGAAAGGGAGCTGACGCTCCCTGAAGTATCTCGTGAGCTTGCGATGCTCATCGGAGGTCGACACATGGATAGAAATGCCGGCAACAGTGTTGACGGCGGATTTGTAGACGATTTCTTTCGACTTAAGGTCGTTAGAAACATCTACCCAGCGGGCTTTGTCACGGAAGGTGACGGGAGGCAGTGGGCGTGGCTTCTTAGCCGCGACCGCGGGTTCCGCAGCCGGAGCTTCAGCCGAATTTGCGGCAGAGGGCGTGGGAGAGACTCGGAGCACCCGAGCGCCACCTATATTCGACTGCTTTGGGACTGAACGTCCCGTAGCTGAGTCGCTATCGGTCTGATTCGCGGCGCGTGGGCGTTTACCGCGGCGCGTGACGGTTGTGAAACCGTCTTTATTGGCGGACGACGTCGCGGGCGAGGGCGCGGCCGCGCGAGGCGCGTCAAGCTCCATGTCGGAGTCATCGTCGGAGTCGCAGTCGGACGACGCGAACGGATCGTCGCGGAAGCAACGCGGGATTTTAAAATCACTCCCATTGCGCGCGTAACTACGTCGGAATCTATCGAACTCGGATACAAGCAACGGGTTTTGCTGACGCGCGAACATATGGAACCTAATAAGGTCCTCGAGTTGGACGGTGTCATCTAGGGCCTTAGGGGCCTGAAGGGGCGGCGGGATCGCGGGGGTGGACATGACTAACCTCCCTGCCTAAGTGGCAGGGGGTTGCGCCTAATTCAAATCTAACGGACAATCCGTGTCCGGGCCAAAGGGAAAACGCGACGCGACGCGAACGCGAATCTTCTCTTCAAAACTGCACACGGCGCGGCGCGAAGAACGACGCTCTGCACGGCACACGACGCGCTGCACGACTCTCGAAGCGCAGCACGAGGCACGACGCGTAGCACGGCGACTCGACGCACTGCAAATAGTGTGCACGGCTTCGCACCGAAAAGTGCGGTTTAAATGGTGTACTAATGGAGGTGCACCGTCGCTCTGAAAAGAGCGTACGATCGACAGTAGCCGTTCGAACACACTAAACTTCCGGACACACACGAAAATGTCCGACAACTGCGCGCGAGTTGCCGAACGAACGGACCGTCAGAGCTGCGAGCGGGCACGTGCGCACTCCACCGCTGATAGATACAGTCAAATGTGTAGATGACCGTTGTTTTGCGTTCGCCAATAGTCGCACGACGTGGTGGGGCTTGTTCGTGGGAGCCAATGATCGTACGACAGGGCCCGCTAACCACATTTCCTTCCAAGATCATAAAAGATAATAAATTATAACAGTAATAATAATATCAGAAGAAAAGTGAAAAGAAGAAAGAAAAGTCCAATGTTTATAACAAATTTAGATTTAACTGGATTAATCCAAGATATTTGAGATAATTGAAATAAGTTTGTTTATGTATTTCAGGTGATTCTACTTATCCTAGTTACGTATCACTCAAACGTGGTCTCCGTCTGTTCATTATCTTTATTTCATTCTTATTCCTGCTGTTGAGTACTTTCCTTGGATGGGTAGATGGGACTTGGAAACGGTACAAGGTATAGTTGTGTCTAAATTTCAAATAAATTATATGCCTGATATATGTTTTTATTTCAATCCTCAATTATTTATGACCTCTATGAACTATATAATTCTCTTGTCGAATGTAGCAGGTTCCCAATTTGTATTAGATTTGCTTTGGAATCATACATAAATATTTGATTTTAGCAGTGACAAAGTTTTCTTAACTACAAAATACAAATATCTTTATTTTTTATAATATTTTACACAATATTAGCCTTAACAATGGGACTCACACATGCATGTTTATAAAATGCACGCTATAGATATGTATGTGTCAAGTGTCACTCATCATTTTGCCTTTCCACAGTCCACAGTCCGTGGTGTAACGATGTACACGAATGTACGTGTACAGATGAGTAAGCTAATCGTTCCTAAATAATACGATATAAAAAATGGTGTATTATTATCATTGTAAGAAACAAAGAATAGACAATATGAAATATAAAAAGAACTTTTATTAATCACCCAAATAGTCACCACACAAACCTAAAGCCCCAAACTAGGCAGTGCCTGTGTCATGGAAGCCTAATATCTGGTTGATTTAGTTGATAGTGGTGCATTTTAACTTGACATTTACATTACATTACGATAAAGTTGAAGAAAAAAAAACAAAAATCGTTATAATAATTAATTGAAAACGACAAAAATGTTAGTGTGTAAGAAAGTGTGTGTATATATATTTATGAAAAGTGTATGTGTGTGTGTGAAAGGAAGTGAGTGTACGTGTATATGTTCGTTTGATGGAGATGTATAGATTCTAGGATGGTTGCTAACAGAGTATCTTAAGTAGATCTTTCGTCTGTTCATAGGAAATGCTAAGAACCCATCGTTTGATGACAATTTTCGTCTTTTCTTATAACATATGCTATTTCGTTCATGACGTTTCTTGGTTTTTGTTTATGGTAATTTTTTTAGTTGTAGATTTATAATGTAAAAGTGCAACGTGAGAATATGTATTTGATTCCTCTTGCATTTCTTTAGCATCATCATCATCATCATCATCAGCCTGTAAGAGACCCACTGTAGGGCCATAAGCCTCTTCCCGAAAGAGGGTATGAACATAATCACAACACCAGTCCACGACGTATTGGCGATTTCAAACTCGGAGAAATCCACAGTTCTATATTTTTTCCCACATATGGTGGTACTCCAAGAACATTACTCCGGTTCAGGTATGTATCCTCACGATGTGTTCTCTCACTTTCAGCTGATAGTGTTGAATTGGTTAAATGTACGGCGAATTCCGAAAAATTGGTTGGTTCATGCCGAGGTCGATCAGATGAGCATCCGGTCAATTGCTCGACCACCAGGATTTATAAAATTTTTTACCATCAGGAACGCTCACAGCCCACACTCGATATAAGGACTAATGAAAATTTCGAGCTATACGAGTATCTTGTGATATAATATTTTTTTTGCGAACCATTCCAAAAATGTCGTCATCGTTATCTTTTCCGCAAGCAAATTTATGAATTCTATGTAATGGAATTTTATGGAATTAAAACACTTTTAATGATCTACTATTTATTAGAAAGACTCTCCGCTAATATCTTCAAAATAC
>JAQQSE010000310.1:0-96428 GCA_035772565.1 Antheraea assamensis
AAACAATTCAGACTTTACTTAATTGATTTTAAAAATTCAAAAAAGAACATAGTTATTCCATTGTTTTGAGTTTTCACTTCTCTCGGCAGTTCTTATGACTGCCTCGGCCTTTATTTAGATTTGCTTGTTAGACACTTGGTCCTTATTTGAATTGTCAAGAAAGTTTAATTTCACACACATTATGAAAGTTTTAATAATGTATGGTTTTTCATAAGTAGTATCCAATAAGCAAAGTGTGTTTTAATGTGGTTGAAAAATGAACCAACCGATGTGGTGCTCGTGGTATTTTCCTCTGTACATAGATTGAATTGATATTGAATATAATAAATGAAAAAGACAAAGCCGCGGGTACTGGCTAGTACGAGAATAGTTATTTCGACTCTACTGTACAGAGACAGAGGAATATTTTTGAGAGTATATTATGTCGATTTCTTTGACACGCTCCGCAGCTTAAAAGGCTTGATGAGTTAAAACACATAAGATATATGTTTATATTCGTCTTGACTTTTGGAGTGGCATAAGTATGTAATACAGACACTTGATTTTTATTTACATACATAAATTATTCTAATTATTTTAATAGTCCTGTTATAAATGACATTCTTGACAAAAAAAAAACATCTACGATAATCAACAAAAACACAGTTCGTGACAACCGATCTCTAATGACTTTAAAAATGTGTCCAATTTACGAATCGAAAAACAAACGTTTTTAAATAAACAAACTTTGCAAAATTTCGTACACGGGCAAAAAATGAGAACACAAAAAAAAAATACAACGCAAACATAAAAATCGTCCAAACCGAGTGGAAGACAAGCGAAAAAATACAGAAAGTTAGCAGACATTTGTTTGTAACTTCATGACGTAATAAACTGCTCTGAAACAGTTTCGGGCGAATTAAACCAAAAAAAATATACCAGTCAACAATTTATTGCGAACTTTCTATTGTTTGGTTTTTAGTCAAATTACTGGTTATTTCGACTTGAAAAGTCAAATTAAGTTACAGAAATAGTGAATTATCGTCGCAGTGTATTATTAACAGAGTTAATATTTCAAGATACTGTCTAAAATGCTTAATATATCAGTTTCAAAAGTGGCACGATGGTAGGGCTTTTTAAGCTCCCCTGGCTAGCTACCACCGTTAAGTTGAAATTGTTTCACCAAGAATCTACGGGTGTGTTCTGACAGCTGCTCTTGGGAGCCAGTCCTTTTGCGTTCAGCGTCTTCACTATCTTGGTTCACTTTGTCATTTTACATCAAATGAGATTGTGGTGAAAGGCTAGAACCTAACAAATATAAAAAACTGGCTCTGAGGAATCCGAAAACATTTTGTTTGAACATCTACAACCAAATATTACTATGATAATATTTTTGAAATCTATATATAAAATTGAAACATTTTTTGTTTGTTCAGGCTAATCTCCGAAACGGTTAGACACATTTTGATAAGACTTTTACTCGCAGCTTGAAAACATTTCAAAGTATTATCTAGGCTAAATATCATTCCAATATACACAGAGACTAAGCAGTAATGGTAAAATTTAACAAATAAAACTTGAATCAGTGAAAAAATTATAAGGCTTAATAGTTAAATTACTAATTCTGAGAAATAGGACAATGTTTCGTAATATAAGTTTTCAATTTTTGTAGTTTGTAAGTTTGGGAATAATGTATAATCTAAAAATACATTATTCCTGAATGATAAATATTACATGCACTTTTCTCGTACACAAATTAATTGAATTAAGTTCTTCAGAATTTTTCAGTTAAATCTTTCAAACGAAAATATTATAATATCAAAATTCAAACCATTTACCATCATAATGCATATTTATCATAAATCTTGAGAAAGAAGCGAACAGATAAAAATTCAGATTTATTAATAACTAGCTGGCCCGGCGGACGTTGTCCTGCTCTGATAATAAAAAATATATACTTGTGTGCATGAAATACTTGACGTAACTAATGTATTTAATTTGATAAGGGTTAATACTGCATCCGTCTAAATAGCCTTCCAATGACCTCATTATATGTGACCATTTTTAAGTAGATAAATGGGTATAGTAAGCTATCCTTAACAGATGGGGATATGCCTTTTTTGTAGATCTATTAAAGAGAAATATCTCAGTATGCATTGTTTTGTTATATCTCATAGGGATTACGCAGCGTTTTCGACGAAAGCTCTCTGGCGGCTTGACTTATTCAGATTCTTTCAACAATTATCATTACATTTCAACCAATTTACAAAAAAAAACTTTGACAAATTATATACCTAAACCTTCCCCTGTGAATTACTCTATCTTTTGGTGAAGATCGTATTACAATCTACTTAGTAGTTTTTGAGTTTATCGCGAACATCCAGACAGATAGACAGACGCGGCGGACGACTTTGTTTTATAATATGTGGTGATAGTGTAATATAATTTCTTCAATTTTCAATATTACGGAAAATAAATATAACTATTTTCATATATTTGTTGTCACTAAAACTGATCAATATCTATTAAATGAATAAAATAATTAAATTGAGAAACAGAGAAGGAACATGACCTATTTTCCATCTGTTTATTTATATCTAGATATATTACTTTGGTCATAGATACGCGTGTTGAAAGCGTGTCCTCAATAACTTTACTAAGAAATTTTAAAATAGAAAAACAAGAAATAAAACACACAAGAGTTTTGAGAGAATATGAAACAGGACTCTAATGAAAGAGTACGCAATATGCCAAGTACTTTTCTTATTTAAAGAACACGCTACCGTAACACAAGTATATATATATATATATATATATATATCAGTTTTAGAGTTTTGAATTTTCAAGAAGCTCTGCAATACAATGGTTTTATAAGTTTTGCCACAAACCCGCCGCGACTCGCTTTGATTTACATAACACGCGTAATACTCGGCTAACTTCCGTTTTCTTCCGTCGGAGTTTTGACGTGTTCGCGATTAGGGATTCCATATTTAATGTTGTATATTTACTGCTTACTATGTATTCAATCAAAATTAATTGTAGAATATATTTTATATTTTCATTAGAGCTCGTCCATTGGTCGAAATTCGACCGTGATTTTTTTTTTTTTTTTATGTCAATATTGTCGAGGTAACTTTGACACACAGAGTACAAATATTGTGAATTAGTAAGGATTGCGAAGTATGACGAATAGAGACTTTATTTAGACTGCAACTTGTTGATGATAAGGAAAGAAAACTGTTTCCAAATTATTTACGGATATCATTAAAGCTCGTCAATAAATTCTACACGAAAAAAAGAAAAGAAAAACAGAAAATCGTTTGACAAACAGCGGAGAAAAAGTACTGATTTATCTTTGCCTATTTATATATAGATTACCAGCTTTTGCTGGCGACTTCGCTCGTGTTAATGTACATTAGATATTTTCCTTGGGAATAGAACATTTTTGCAGGATGAAAATTTATCATATCGTTTTCTGTATCCCTGACAAAGTGTATGCAAAATTTCATATTGATTTCTTAAGTAGGCGTTTACACGCGTTTAAAACTTAACAAACAAACATATACATTCAAATTCGTAATAATAATATTAGTTAGCATAGTTCTATCATTAGTGTTCCGCCCTTTGTGTAACCCTTTAACGGTTTTAAATCAACTGTGTTAAATTATATCATCTCTGCTCAGCTCATATGGAAAAACGTAATAGTATTTACCCTAGTTAATGTTCTAAAAACTCTCTATCGCTCAGTAAATCTATAATCAGTAATCTCGTCACAATCTTTTATTTCAGATATTAGACCGGACAAACAACTCAACAGTATTTTTATGTATAGAATAACTGGTGTCCGCGACTTCCACGACAATAAAAAGTCCCTTCATATATATAAACACTCATCAATTCTAATAAATTATATTTTCGACTTTAATATGTCCACAGTAACTCTGTAACACGCCATGATTGATAATCTTGTTTATCCCGCGGTGTTATGTCATTCGTGATTAAAAATGATACTTTCACGTTAAAATTGGTAAGAACGGGTGAGAAATTTCGTATAAATTTACACAGTACAAGAGAATATACTATTTTATTATAATTTAAAAAGTAAATATATTTGATATACATATTATTTTTTTGGACATTCAAACAATAAATTCTATACTTTTTTTTTTTTTTTTTTTTTTCGAACTGACCTACACTGTTAGCCTGGCAAGGCTCTACAGTTCCACCGGACTACTAAGGGGAGCGCTTAAGGCACTCACCCGATTTTATATGGACGACTAGCACAAGGGCGCACGGCACGCCTCGGCTTGGGCTGTCGTCGAAAACCCGAATCTAACTAGCTAAGCTAAGCCTATCCGTATCATACCTGTATGGGTTCGTGAAATATACATGGTTACCAAGCATGTATGTTTTACGATCCCGTACATGTATTTTGTATCTATCTATCTGTGTTCTAAACTATTACAGTTCGAAGGGCAAAAAAACAAACAAAAACAGCCCACCACTATGTGTACCTACGAGTGAGTGTGTGTGCACGTGTGTGGGGTGATCGGTGTTGTGTTGTAGACGAGTGTTTGATCGAATCAGTGGTACTCTGTTCGCGCATGCAAGCTGCTCGAGGGCTCCATTCCGGGGGATCGGACCTCGGCTAGAGCAGTTGCCGAGGGAGGCCTAAGAATGTGTGCTGGGGCAAAATTCACAGCCAAACCGCGGCGGCGTGATCTGTGATTACGCGGGCGTGGGCGCGCACACGCTGTGTTTCGAGGGACGGAAGGGTTGTCTTGATTACCTAGCGAAATTTCTTCGGGAGGGTCGGTGAAAATGTAACGCGGACGTCTTTTGTAACGCGGCGCGCCTGGCACGGTATCGTAAGTCGCGGCGGATACCACTAATGGATTGGGATGATTCATGGCTCTGTCGAAATAACTAGTCGTGAGAGTTTTTACGTACTCCCAGATAGACGGCATCTCCAGATCCCTATGGAGGTCGACTCTCCGGATGTACCACGGGGCACCGATCGCCTTTCGTAGAAAACGGTTCTGTATTTTTTGTAAAATCTTGAAGTTCGCTTTTGACATATGCGCGAAAACGGGACAGCTATACGTCAAAATCGGGCGAATACACATTTTGTAAAGTGTGAGCTTATGTCTGACGGACATTTTGCTCTTAGCACATAATAACGGATGCAGACGACCCAAAACCATAGCGGCTTTGTTTCGTACTCTCACTGCATGCTGCTTAAACGTGAGGCGTCTATCTAACGTGACACCGAGATATTTGACCGTAAGGGCCCAAGGAATCTCGGTGTCATACAATTTAAGGGACTCTATATTGCTCGGACGCGGACGCTGAACCGGATCGAAAAAGATCGCAGCGCTTTTCTCGGGATTAACCTCTATACGCCATCGAAGAAACCATTCGCCGAGTTCCTCGATGGCCCTATTCATACGGATAGCTAAATGCGACGGCCGCCAATCGGAAGCGTAGATTACTGTATCGTCAGCGTAACAACCTACCTCGAACCCCGGGGACCGAGGTAGGTCACTGATGAACAGGTTGAAGAGGGAGGGCGCGAGGATGGACCCCTGGGGCACTCCTGAACGTATCGGGTGGGGCTGGGATAACTCACCTTCCACTCTATAGCGGAAGGTCCTATCTGTGAGAAATTCGCGGATGATGTGTACTAAACTATCCGGAATACTAGACTTAAACAGTTTATAGACTAGCCCGTCGTGCCAGACCTTGTCGAAGGCCTTGGTGACGTCAAAGAAGACCGCTATTGTACGTTTCGGTTTAGGCTTGGCCGGACTGACCTGGGGCTGGGGGTCTTCATTAAATTTCGAGAATATGTACTCCGTGAGGCGGTGTACTTGGTTCATGCACGAGTGTTGTGCACGGAAACCGAACTGCTCAGGCGGCAGCAGATTCAACCTTGTTATCGTGGTCTGTAGGCGGTTCAAAAGGAGCCGCTCGTATAGCTTGCCTAGTGTATCTAATAAACTAATAGGGCGATAGCTAGCGGGAAGCGTAGCTTTTTTGCCGGGTTTGTGTATGCCTATCACTATGGCCTTTTTCCAGACGGCTGGAAAGTGACCCTGGGACATGGCAGCATTGAAGATGCATACCAGCAGAGCAATGATGAAGTCAGGAAGGAGCTTCAGTACCTCGTTCCTGATTCCATCGGGACCTGGGGACTTCCTAAGCTTCAGACGCTTGATAGCGGCCGTCACTTCGTCAAAGGTAACCGGGGTTAGGGTATCCGCGCGAGGAGACGCGAGAAAGCTATCTACCGCGGATTTTATCGATTCGATATGGACAGGGTCAGTGTTAGCAGTGTTTGGAGAACATTGCTCCTCTAAACTCGCGGCGAGACACTCCGCTTTGTCTATACTTTCGAACGCGGGAGGCAACCCATGACCTCTGTCTAACGGGGGCATCGATGCACTCTGCTCTGATTTGAACTTACGCGTGAACGTCCAAAACGCCACGTGGGACGGCTGGATATCCTCCAGGAGTTTGTCCCACCTGGCGGCTCGGATTTCTGCGATACTAGTTTTAACTAACTTTTGTAATGAACGTAATCGAACGCGATTGTCTTCGGTCGGGTAAGTGTCGTAGGCTCGGGTCGCGGCGTTCTTTTCCGTGATCAACGCCTTAACGTCGTCAGGGAGTATAAAGCGGCGATCGTTCACCGCTTGTACCTCTCTCGAGGTCACCCTGACGGCGGTCTGGAGGTGGTCGACCAGGGAATCGATAGCCAGATCCGCGTCGGCTTTAGACACCAACACGTCCGGAATTCTATTTAGACTCTCCGAGGACGGATTGTCTTTCAAGTGACTGCGGAGTTTCGCGTAGTCAGCTGCGCGCACGGACTGACAGTCGATATCGAAATCTGAACCTAGTTGCAAGATAACGGGGCGGTGATCTGAGTCTAGTTCGTGTACGACTTGTATGAGTCGCACAGAAAGCTGGACGTTTTTTAAAAGAGCTACGTCTAACACTGTCGGGCGACAGCGATCCTGATAGTGAGTGGGTTCCGGCGGGGCTATGACGTCAAAAGCGAGATCGCCACTTAGTTTGTCGAGTGTCACCCCGTTGCGGGAAGTACTCGAACTATTCCAAATGACGCTCCCACTGTTGAGGTCCCCTGCTATGATAACACTGTTACTTAACGCGAACAGCGCCTCCAAGTCAGACTTGAGAAGCTCTTTACTCGGTTTAAGATAAGCAGAAACTATCGTTATGTTCGCATGACCGGTCATTCCTAACCTGCACACTGACACTTCCATATTTGTAAGAACGGGTGGCTCTACTGACATACAATATAACGAACGTTTAAAATAAACCAAAGTGCCGCCCCCGCGGGCGACACGGTCGTTTCTGATAATATCATAATTCGCGATACGCGGATTATTCATTTTCGGCTTAAGGAGCGTTTCCTGTACTAACAATATATCTATCTGCCTATCGTGTAAGTAGTCGGCTACTAAGTCGCGTTGCGTACGGAGATTTCTCGCGTTAAAAAACGAAAGACAAAGAGCGCGCGGTTTAATTTTACTCGGCGGTGTGAATACTATTTATTGTTATTTACTGCGGCGCGGGCGAGGCGTTGTATCGTCGCGGCAACGTTTGGGAATGCAGAGACCGCATTCAAAAGACCGATGTCCCTATTACTATTTAAAATTTTATTGAATGCGACTATTTCGCTAATGTCGTGCTCGAGTAAGACTTGAGACAGCCAATCGATGCCCGAGAGAGAGAATGAAAAAGCATGAGAGGGCTGAGAGGGCTGAGCGGGCAACGCTCTTTGAGGCTGAGGCTGGGGCTGCGCCTGAGGCTTGGAAGCCTGAGGTTGAGGCCTAGGAGCCCAGGGGGCGACAGGGGCCCGCCAGGACTGGGGGGCTTGCGGCACAGAAGGTGCCACGCACGGCATCGGGGCCGGAGTTACCGGGGTACGGGAGGAGCCCGGGAGGCCCGGGAAGGTCTCAACGGACATAAGAGGTGGAGGCGGAGGGCGGGCAGAGACAGCAGGAGCCCTACGGTCTTGTCTCGCCTGGCGTGGGCGTTGCGGGCGGGGCGCGCGGGGACACCCGCGATAACTCGCAGGGTGGCCCGCGTTACCGCACAGAACGCAGCTGGGAGGCTCGGGAGTGTCGGGAGTGCGAGCGCACTCCTTCGTGGGATGGTCACCGAGGCACTTGACGCACCTGGGACGGAGATGACAGCCTCTGGCTGTGTGGCCATAACTCTGACAGTTATGACACTGAGACGGGGTATGAGTCTTGCGCGGCGGTTCGGCGGTGATACCGGTGAGGCCGCAGACCGTGGTGAGGCCGAAAATGGCCTTGCCTTCTACGGAACGGTCAAGGATGACCAGAGCCATAGGGTAGGGAGCTTTGGTGCGGGGGTGGTACATCCGGTGTACCTCCCGCACTGGGAAATTTTGCTCCTTAAGGGAGTCTGAGATTTCCTCGGTGGACAACTCCACCGGGACGCGCCTGAGTACGTCTCGGAGAAGGCGCTCTTCTTCGAGCGCGTAAGTGAAATAATTAAGCTTCCTCTCTCGGAGGTGAGAGGTCAGCTTGCGGTGGTCGATGGAGGTGGGGACTTTGACCTGAATACCTTGAGCGGTATTCAGGGCTGAGGTGTAACGGATACCCGACCCATTCATATAGGTCGAAATCGCGAGCCAGGAGGCCTTGTCCTGAATGGTAACGGGGGGCGGGGGGCGGGGCTTCTTAGCCTCGGCTACGGGACCCGTAGCGTCGGCTTGGGAGGGGGCGGGGCTAGCGTTGCCCGAGCGAGGCGTTCGATTGGCTGCGATCGCGGCTGATTTCGCGGGCACCCGGGCGCCATCTACTTTTAATGTTTTCTGAGCCGGGCGACCGGAGCCTGACTCAGAATCAGAGGCGCGCGACGCGGCGGCAATGGGCGGCGTGCGGACGCGTTTTCTATTTACGACAGTGAAGCCGTCGTTAGCTGGCGCGGAGTTAATAATATCTAACTCCATGTCGGAGCCGGCCTCCGAGCATGGAGTGGGTGCGACTAGGCTTATACGGTCTAACGGATTTTCCGGCGACCTAGGCGAGTCTAGCGCGGCGAACGAGTTCGCGGTCGCCACGCGGGGCGAGACTACATCTATTTGCTCTACAAGCAAGTGCGGGGCTTCGCGCCTAACCCTTTCTTTTAGCAACCTGAGTTCAATCATTTCTGCTTCTCTGGCCATCCCGGGGCCTGCGAGGGGGGCGGGGGAGGACATAATTAAACCTCCCTGCCTGAGGGGCAGGGGGGCACGCCAAAATTAAATTTACGGGACTATCCCGAGTCCGGACCAAAAGAGCTGTGGGCGAAGTGCAATGCCGCACAGAGAAGAACCTACAAAGCCTAGGGGGAGGCCCTATCAAGCCCAGGGCAGAGAACGCAGACCGGTAAACCGGGCTACGCCCAAACAGACACCCGGGGATGGAATGAGGGAATAGGAGGGTGGGAGGGCGATACCTGGACCTGACTAGGCGCACTCGCCAAGGCCAGACAACCCAGGCCCAACTGCCTTTACCGTTTGCCTCGGGGCAACCGGCGAGCGGACAGGGCGCTCTACTCACTCGTTGGCACCGTGACACGTATTCCCGTGAGTAGCCACTAAGCGTGGTCTTCGATTGACAGCGCGGGATGTCGCACCGAAAAGTGCGGTTTTATATTTGCACTAAAAGTGCGGCTTCGCAGCAGATGTTTTCTCTCTTCGATTTCTCAGGCTCGAACACAATAGTACCGGACGATGATTCACTCGGCAACAATGCGGGTCGGGCAGCGACGAATTCGTAGAAATGCCAACACCTGGTGCGCAGGTAGCGCAGGTAGGCGAGCGCGGCGAGCCGGAAATGACCGAAGAAAGCCGAGCGCGGCGAACCGAACGGACCGTCAGAGCTGCGAGAGAGCGCACGTGCGTCCCCGACCGCGGCTCGAATCGGACTCCAAAAAACAAATTCTATACATTTAGCTTCATCATCATTTCATTTTCTCACCCTTATCCCACCTAAGTAGTGTCGGCACAACATGTGTGTGTCATATTGTGATGTATGATTTGGCTTAATTTTTACTATGAGCCGTGCGCGCCTCACATCAACACTCCTAGGGATTATTTTCTAGTACCACTATCACTGCAATTTCCAAACTTCGTATGGATGGTAATAGTAGATATTTGACTTCTCAATAACAGATGGTAAGGATTGAAATGACGCGTTTATGTACGATATATCCGTGTATTATACCTCACCACACGCTCTGTCGTAGCCATGGGGATTTCTGCGTACAAATCTGATTCATGAGGTTCACTGAATTTTTACTTTTTTCCTTTTCTTGTTCTAGTACATTGTTATTATAAAAGAATATTATTATAAAGCGAAATATGAATTATTCTTTTAATTAGGTATACATTATTTTTGTAAATTGCATAAAATAATAATTTTATAATTACTATTGGCCATTGGACCTTACTGGCAAAGGTCCTACTATAGATCTATACTAAGGGTTGTAAGTTAAAAAAAAAATTATCATGTCCAACTAAGAAGCAGATATACACACAAGCACAAAAGAAGAACAAATTTCACTGATATTGAAAAATAAACAGTGAAATTTGAGATATAAAGGTATAGCGCAGTTTCTTTTACACTATTGTTATATTGTTCTAGAAAATGCAAACTTGCAAATGAAATACCTGTTATAAATAACACTGAACGTTGCAGAGATTAACGTGTCAGTAGTTAACATTTCAAAACTATGATGAAAATTCTGTTTCGCGATTAATATGATTGCCGTCGAATTTAAATTCGAAGTCAAAATATCGCTATTATATTTGTTTTTCATACAATTAATCCCGTCAATACGTTAATCGATGAAATTGACATTATAAATCAAAAAGTATTTAGGAGTATTTAAAACGAATTATTTTTGATAGTGCATCGCTTTAAACTACCATTATTGTCACAAATGAAACGACAGACAGTTCGGAGCGAAACGTCGAACTCCCTTAATAATTGATGACATTCCACGATGTCAGTAAGCTCTGTTCGACTTCGATGGAAGACAATATCTATTTTAAGCTTACTACAAATCTTAATCATTGTTTGCATTTAATAGTGTTAATCTATATTTGTAATGTTACTTAAGGAGTTAACTAGTGATATATCTTTCACGTGTTCGAGCCCCTTTTTAAGTTCTTCTACTGAAAGCGCTACTACAACTCAATTGAAAATAAGTATATTTGTCACTAAAGCACCAAAATTTAAGGACAAAAGCAAGACCGTTTTAAACAATACTCCAATAAATCTAGTCCGACCCTTTTTACATCACTTTTCAGCAATTACTCCGCAATGGTGTGTGGAAATGTGCTTAATATCGTACGTTTGTCACGATAGTTGTTTTAACCAGACAGGGCGTACTCGGGAATATATGGATAAGACCGCAAAAAATATTATTTTTGCCTGGAGCAAACAATATTAAAACGTCAACATCAATTTCAAGAGGAACTCAAACTCGATAACTCTCCTAATGGCTGCGTAGTGATTAATTCGCAAAATTTTCCAAATCATAAACTATAATACTTATCTAGTTTGTTTAATAAAAATATAAACTGAACTACTATTTCTGTCACAAAATAATGCTTATGCGCTATAGCTGCATAGGTACATAAGTTCCCTAAGGGACTGATTTTCTATTTTTATTTAGTTAACCTTAACTTAAATTGTCAGATCCCAAATACATGTACGTGTTTCTGCAGCACATGAGAAGGTATGCATGTGTGTCTCACCAATGTATATATGTGTGGTTAGTCTAGCTCGTATGATTAGCTATCTCGATACATTCTTCGATATTTTCATACAAGGCAATAGACCAAGCCGAGCTTTGTCACTGGGCCATTCTTGACTTAGTTGTCATTTGGCTGAGTGTCTTAAGCTCTCGCTCTAAGTAAATTGGGTTAAAACTCATCATACCAAAACTGTTTACGCTGCTGTGTCCCGTTCTGAAGGGTGTACGTTAGCAACATAAGCTGGTGCATGCAGAATACCAAGATTAATGGTAACAACCTAGTATAACTCTTGGATTATGGTCTCACTGAGTTCGGTTATACAGAGTCATAAACTGCAGTCACTATTTATCATCAATTGGACTACTTACCTATTTGTTAAGTTATAATATTAAAAAGAAATATATTATAAAGTAGACATTTAAAAATTACACCAGAAAAAATGGAAAATGAGATTTAACAATAAAAATAAAAGTAGTCTTTTTTTAACTTTGTAGATTTAAGCATTTCACCACAATCTAACTTCGTCTTAAATTATGTCGTGGCCTAAGATAGTATACACGATAAACTTACAGAGGGACTCACTCTCAACTGCAGCTGCCGAAACACATCTGCAGCTGCTTGGTAAGAGGTTTTCATTTTGAAGGTTGTAGTTAGCCAGGCGATCACGGAAAAACCCTACCATTATATAAATAATACACCACCAGTATGAAAAAAAAAAAACTTTCCAATTTAGTCGTGTGAGATATAATAAGCATATGATTTCTTTATTTTTTGGCAAATATGTTCAATTACTTAATTAGCACAGCTTCAAAAAACAACGTGAAGTTGAAGTCGTTTATTGTTTGGAATTCAAATTCACATCGGGACAAACGCATCACTGCCTAACTCGCTCGAACGCTTCTAATAATTGATAGCGCTTCTGTCGACCGTCGGCGCTATTTTCACTCCAACGAACGATACTATTTATTATTTCACGGAATATATTTCAACGCTTAGACTTAGATTTTTATAATATAAAATAATAATCAATAGAATGAAATATACTAAGTTACTTATGTATGAATAGTTCAGTACATTATCTTCTTACTTCTAAGACGATTAATGTTTTTGCTTAGTAGCTACTTGTGAGCTTTCAATATTTGTGTTATAATATATATCAATAGACAAAGACTAAGACAAAGACGCCAAGAGGTAAAAAGGTAGAGGAATATGACAACTATGTTCTATGCCAAAAAAAGAAGTAAGACAATTTGAAAGACAAGATGAATATTTAGAAATGATATTAAAAAGGTTAATAGACTTTGCTCTTGAAAATAAAATCGCAATACTAAACACTTAAAAAAAACACGCGGAACATAAATATACTTGTTTTGAGGAGGCCTTCACCCGAGGAGGGGTTCTTGCAAGTAAATAAATAATATATAAATATAAAGAATACAGTTAAAATAAATTGTAATTTTTTTAAGTAGATTAAGCATAGTTATAAGATTATTATTTTGTAAGAAATAAAAGGCTTTTTTATTTTTTTATATTACTGTATAATGTCATAAAAAACCGATGGTTACTTTTTGCATGATATAATAACAAAGACATTCTAATTAACTCTCTTATTAACAATGTTAACAGGAATGCTAAATGTTCCTGTTAACATACGGTCCATTTATTCAATATTCACAATTTCTAAACAAATATGTGCATTAGAAAAGAGATATCCGCAATGCGGAAGCGACGCCGCTTGAAAAACGCTGACTGTTTGTTCGATTATTAAAAAATTTCAAAAAACAAAAAAAATAAATAAATAAATAAGCTTTTTAACACATTAGCCTCAAACGTTCTATTTCAACTCTGACTGTTTAATTTCAAAGTGAGTCGAATGAAGTCTGAGGAGAAAAGTAACTAGGAACGTGTTCCGACTACCTTACATCGGTCTCTGACTCCGTTTGGATTTATTTATAATATATCTTATTTTTTTATACATTTACAATTGATATTCGAACTTCCTGTATATTATTTAATGGATTAACAATTTCTTATACAGTTTTATATGGCTTACATATCAATCCTAGAATAAGCACGTGCTTTTGAAATAGTAAATCATAGTGCAAGATAATTTGCGAATACCTAGGTTAGACAATATACTCAATTGACTGCGACAATAGCCGCATTTGAGGACTAATCTCATGCCTCTAGGGGTCAAGTGTTATCATTTTATATCATTGTACACCAGTGCCCAGCATTTTAACTCGCGTTTTAATTTGTTAATAGTTAAGTTAGGTAATATAATTTCAAATAAATACACGATCGTTGAATTGGAAACCGACCTAGCGAATAAACTGCAAGACATGTCACATCGTTGATGTAGGCATTCACAGTTCGACCGTTCTCGATAATTTTCAGTTCACGTCGTTCGGCTAACCTATTTTCGATCACCGACACCTTACATCGTGTCACCATGACACCCGCCAGAACAATTCGGTGCCACATACCGTTCTTTTTGACCTGCATTATATATGGTAATTTCTTTACTCCTAAGGGTTGAAGCGTAATGGTATTGGAATATAAACTTCCTTAATAAATTACTTTATAAAATGCAATCAAGAACTTTTCAAATCGGACTTTTAAAATTAACTTTAATTTAAAATTTAAATCATTTAAATTAATATGTATATTTGGTAAGTTTTTGTTTATTTTGAGAGTAAGCTATAATTACATATATTGTATAAATTAAACACTATGAGAGGTACGACTATGAAATATAGTAATAATGAAGTGCTTCAAAGCTTCAGAATTTTTATTAGATCATCACAAATCATGCAAAATACAATTTTTTTATATTTCGTAACTACTCATTTAATGTTTTACTACATCTAGAAGAATTAATATATGTTAAACACATATATTATTAAAAACGGAAACATGGACCGCGTAAAAACTCTGGCGAGCAGTATTCAAATGAAATAACTCACTAATTAGAAGGTTGAGTCCTGCAAGTCTTAGATTCGATTTAGTAAAATACGCTCGCGGACTCAGTTCTTGATGGGTCGAGTGTGAGAGTCAGGACTGACTCCGTGATGGAGCTTAATTAGAGGACGCCAACACCTTTGGCTTTTTAACACATATATTTAATTTAATTTGTTAAGTAACCCGAACTAATTACTAGTACGTTACTAACGTAATAGTTTATTTGCGGTCTTAGTAATTTATACCAACGAGAAATTTCTGAATGTAGCCGAATGTATGTAACTCTTTCATGCAAAAACAACTCGGCGGATTTAAATTAAAAAAAATAGCTTATAAATCAGATAAATACCGAAGCTACATAATAAATGTAGGGTGGATGAATTGGCGAAAGGTGTCTGGGGTAGTTTGTGACTCACGGATGCCGTTAAAACTCAAGTGGAAGGTGTATAAGACTATAATCAGCCCAGCCGTGTTATATGGATCCAAGAACTGGGCTACGAAAGAGACGGATGAGAAAAGATCACATGTGGCAGAAATGCGAATGTTAAGATGGATGTGTGGTGTAACTAGAAAGGATAAGATTAAGAATGAGTATATCAGAGGAAGTTTGAAAATAGCACCAGTGACGGAGAAGTTGAATAATAGGTTAGCATGGTACGGGCATATTATGAGAAGAGATGAAAGTCATGTAACAGGAAAAGTTTTCAGTTTGAAAGTGGATAGATATAAGGGTAGAGGAAGACCCAAGAAAGTGTGGATGGATTGTGTGAAAAATGATATGTGTATAAAAGGTGTGAATACTGAGATGACATTTGACAGGGGTGAGTGAAAAAGAAAACATGTTGTGCCGACCCTACTTAGGTGGGATAAGGCTAAGATGATCATGATGATAACCGAAGCTACATAATATCATTTAAATTAGCCAGTATATAAAGATAAGTGTCAAATAAATTGGAAAAAATCTCTCCATCTTGGAACTATCTCGACATGCGCTGCATAAAGCGTACGAACGAAGCGAACCATACGAGGTACAGTCGACGGTTGCATCTTTATATGTCATATCAAAATAATTATTCACGCTATTGAATACTTGCTAAATAATTACGAAGAACGTATTAAATTGTCTTCTACAATCTAGAGAAAGAAATACGTTTCTGTTTAAATTTAAGTCCTACGGTCACGACCGTTGCTTATATAATAGACTAGCTTTTTCTCGCGTTTCAGTTTGTATTAACGTAGATTTTTAACAGTACATTGTTTCTGGGTATCTCATGCCCTTTTCTGTACCTGTTTCTGTAATATTTCAGCAAGGATAAAACTGACTAAACTAGGACCATTAGGAAAATTACTTGATAATTAATTAATGTGAAATAACCTAATAGAGAAACTGTATTTACGATTGTAACCTGTAGGCAATAAATCTATATATACAAAAATGAATGTCTGTATGTATGCCGGTAATAAGTTCTAGCACAGTTTGACCGACCATCACGGAAATTGGCACACCTGAGTACTTTTTTATGGTAAATGATTTTATGTTATACGTTTTATCATTCCTCGGCAATAGATGGCGCTGCATCACAACAAATTCAATGCTATTCACCACACATGTCATAACATAGATAATATGTTCATGCTATCAAACTATCAATAAGTATAGCATTTAAAAAAAACACTAAAAACAATTACATTATAAGAACCGCTAGAACGTCTTTGACCATAATTAGGTACCTCTCTAGTCATAAATTGTCATAAATCTACCAGTATTTCTACCATTTCCCATTCAATTTTGAGGAATTCACAGGCGTAGCTTCGACATCCAAGGGCCAAAGCTAATGACAAAATGGGTCACTCTAAAGAATATCCCCTTTCCAATAAAAGTAAGAAGTTTCCAAATCAATTTAGAAATGACGTAGTTCTAAGTCTTTCACATCGGTTCAAAAATAATAATAATCGCGCTTGGAGCCGCCGGTAAAGCTAGTATGATATAATTATTAACTACGAGTACAAAGGAACGTTTGGTTATGGCATTTCTATAGCCCTGTCAGACATTGTTTGAATGGGTACATAGTTATGACAACGAAACTTCATGAACATATTCTGCTAATGAAGACAGAGAACAAAGCAATTTGTAACAATAATAATACTACGAAGAACAAAATACATCCAATCGGCAGCTCTATCGAGAAACGTTATTCGAAGAAAAACAAAATATCCAACGTTTCGTTTGATTCACTATTTCGCAATAAATGTGATAAGATCAATAATATCCATCGCCTATTGATGGAATATTACAAAAAACATAAATAGGACGCCGATTGTCAATAACTTTAAAATGTCTTATATGTAATTAGTATCTAAAACTTCCGATTCATATACGATTTGAATTAATATTAGTTAGGATTAGAATACTAGCAGTGAGTATCGGTTATACTTGTGTTTATTTTTTTAAATACGAATAAAAGTGTTAATGAATTTTCGTATGCTTTAAACAAATTCAGCATAAAATGCAACGAATGCGTAGGGAGCCGGTCATGATTCATGGTAGCGCTGACGTAGGCATTCACAGTTCGGTTTTTCTCAGCAATGGTCAGTTCTCGTCGAGTGGCCAAATCACCCTCGACACCTGATATCTTCTGCCGCATGACATGATAGGGCCGACCATACTATTACTTCATTCTTGTTGAGAACACTCTACCCTACATTTTGTATCGTAATTACTTTGTTTCTAAGGTTTGTATGTAACATCAGATATCCTATCATTTTCCTAAATAGATAAGCCACAAAATGAGTATGAAAATGATGAGTAGTTCAGTAAATAAAAAGCAAATAATCTCCTGAGCTTTATATTTGCAAATTTCAATAGAGTTACCGTAGCTATAATAAACGCGTACTGAGAATATTTTATTCTCTATTACCAATAAAACCTTACATTCGGAAGGGATAAAAAGAATTATTCCGAACAAAACAGGAGGAGTCCCATGGTAGCGGGTACCACGTAAATCCACGCATGGCCACGCTCTGCGGTAATATAAAACACGAGGTAATGGCCACTAAAACTTTTCTAATGACCGAAATGTCCCAAAACTGTCTCCCGAGAGCGGAGTTTCGCTGAAATATTTATGATTTTTGCTGTAGCAGGCATGTTTTTGTTGGTTTATTATTGCCGGCTTCCTTCTGTGAAGTATGGGATAGTAAAAATATATGTCATTGTTTAGTTCGGATGTCTCTTATGTAGAATAAAATGGGAAGAGACGACATACTCAATATAACATTCTATCTGCGATTGTTGTGAAAAAATATAATTCAACATATGACAATTTAGTCGTGGTGGTCTTGTGGTTCGACGGTTGGAATATCTTTAACTTTTAAAATATTTTTATCACTACCTTTAAACGCCAATTACGGGTAAAGAACTTCTCACTACCAATCGACGCGTGTAAATTGTAAGCATTACGCTGCCGGCACAATACAAATTATGCTTCAACAACGAGGTAGTTCCCTTTTGCACTATATTGGTCTGCTACACTACAATTATGAGTTCACTCGTCGCTGTGTTTGAAGACTGTTGTTTTTATGCAACCTCTTTTCTAAATCTCCGAATATATACAAAACTGTGGATTGTACTCGCCACGCTACCCGTATGTATTAACGTTCATATATAAACTACATATCATGTAAATAGTGACATGCTAAACAATAATATTTGAAATGGCTGGTACATTTATATGTGTCTCGTGGAGGGTGCTGCGACGGAGTCGTGCTCAAGCTTCACGGTTTGGGACCACCATCAGTTGAGTGGATTGTTTTATTATCCATTATCGGCGAGAGAGGATTCAGCGGTAGGTAAACCCTGATGCCACCGGTAGTTTACTGCTTACCCTACTAGGCCACAGTTTCGCTATCATAGCGGCCGAAATAATTAAGATTTCAAATCCGCTTCTACAATGATACTATATTATGTTCGTGTAACTTACATGGCTTATGCAGGCGACGCCGAGGTAGCTCTTAAATGGCATGATTTTTTTCAACTCACTTCACATTTATCGATATAACCTGGCCAATTTAAACAACACCTTTATCAGTCATAATCTATTTGTTACTATGTAGTCACTTTATTACTGTCGAGTTTCATTAAAATTCTTTCAGTAGGTTTTGGGTAAAAGAGTAACAAGCACAGAAATTCACACGGACATTTATGATATTATTAAGGACAAAACTAACTGACGCTATCCAATTATAACAGAAAATAATTTTTTCATCGTTTTTACATTTCATTACGTTTCAATTCGAAAAAAAGATCTCTAATTCACCAATCTTAAGTGTATAATATAAACTAGAAGATCACGAATCGATACCAAAATGTTCAATTACAGGAACGCACATGATGATACCATATCTCCTCCTTTCGATCGCATTTAGACATTCAGCCCAAAGGCGCGGCGCTAGCAATTCTTGCAAGAGTGTCAAGTAAATCTATACAACTCGCTCACGAACGAGAGGAGCAGCTCTCTCGTGGTCGATAAACAGCTTTTCTTTACGATCCCGTAAGAATTTATTATTATTATGTACATATAGTGAATTCTAAGCGAACAGATTTTTGGAACGAAGATAAACTATTTTTATTTTAGTGTTATTACTGTAAATAGTTTATTTCAATTTTTTTTTTTTCAGTTTAACGATAAATGGAGTCTTTTAGCACCGAGGGCGTCGGCCCACACCGCGGCCCCGTAGACGACTTCAATATACAATCTGCAGTAACCGGCACCCGGTCTCCCTGTATCGGGGAGCAGTCGGCCGAGTGCCGCTGCCACCCCTATAATCTGCGTTCTGAAGCCCGCGAAATGGGCTTCATCTCGGTCCCGACACTGATAAGGGTGCCATCCACAATCAGGTGGGCCCCAGGAGGTGGCTACCCACTGATGCCCATGAAACAACGTGGCCTCGGTCTCGTCGAGGGCCATCCTGAGGCTCAACCTCTGGATTCGTTTAAACACGACGGTTGTGGCCGCCATGGCCAGTCGCACCAAACTTTCTCATTCCCAAAGGGGTACGACTAGGGTGTAGTCCACGTAGCATATGAGGCATGCTCCGAGTGGGAGCGCGCCGTGAATCACTCAGTCGTAGCCCCTGTTTCACAGGAGTGGGCCCTGCGGAACCTTCCTTCTGAGGGGTTAGGTCAGATCTACCTTAATGCTAGTGAAGCCGAAAGCAAAAATTCGTTTCAAATAAATTTACAATCTTGGTGAGTGTGTACCGCAATAGAGGAATGCATGAAGTGCCTGAGCAAACTTCCCTCCCGCGATGACTAGGTTCTTCGTGTGCAGCATTCCGAACAACCAACGAGAGATGACCCGGTCTAATTCTCATCGTACAACACGACAAGTGATCCACAAGGGCGCTGCTGTACCACGGAAATACGCGTGTCCGCAGAGTACACCTTGCCGCAATGGCGGTACCTGAAGAAGCCATCACCAGAGGGAGTATCTCTGATGCGAGCTCCCCCTTACACGGATGTGAGCGACAAGATACCTCCGCGAGTGTGTACCGAATGATAAGTATTTGTGTCCGACTAGAACGCGACTACCATACACCAAGTGTTACAACAGCCATAGTAACATATTTAGGCGTATTGTGATGAAGTGGGGTGTTAGGGAGGTGTAGTCGACTCGTTCGTGATCACCACACAAATAGTGATAAATCCGCTTTGATAACTCACTTTTAATGAGCTGCAACAAAAATCTTTAATATATAAATTCTTATTTAGTTAATGTACCTAGAAATTATTATACTTAAGGACGACATTATCAGTCCTGAGCCAAATAGCCCGTCGGTAATAATTGTCAAAATAATGATATCTTTATGAGAACATATTATGTCTCCGTTATAAGCTAGCACGCCAACTAAGTGGAGTAAATCAATTTCGATCTTGTCGTTATTGGCTTAATATAATAATAAACGATTATATTAACTAACTGGTGCCCTCGGGTTTGTTCGTTGAAAAAGACTTTTAACGTTCCACAGTACCAATGTATCTTGGTTAAAATTGAGCTGGCCTCCTAACAAACAAATATGATTTAGCGTGGCGTGTGCGAATATCCAGTCGTTCGACATAGCTTTGAATCCCTGTGATGAGCTTGAATGTTGAGTGAAAGAAAACATAGTGGTGCAACTACTCTGTATGGTAGGAGTGGAATAAGTGTAAGTAATGGTATTAGTGTTTCCAATAACTGCACTTTAATGGCAGTTCTTTTTAAATTTAGAATGTTACCATTTAAGGCCACATTGTCAGTTAACATCAGGTAATATTGTTGTAGATTGCTAAAACCTAGACAAAATAGAATGAAACTAAGCCGCTATATTATTATATTTTTATATATTATTATAACTGAGATTTTAATTCGTTTTCTATGAGTAGATTCGTCTAAGATTAGTATGATAGCTGGAAATAACTTGAAAAGTGAGGTAAATTGAGTTTCACATTGAATAAGATCAGAAAGATACCTAGCATAAATTTCGTGTGTATTGTTGCTTTTGAATTTACATAAACTGTCTACATACGCCTTTAGTCAAAATAGCGATCGGCTAGTGTTCGTAATTCGTACATAATATATTAATTCGTGAAGTTTCAATTTGTAGGGAAAAACAAAAACAATATTTACAAATTTTCTTATTGATAACACTAAGACTCCATAATATCTATTAAACAAAAATAGAATGAAGGAAACTGGTTGAGAAACGGAGGATGAAGATGTTCTTAACCATTTTGCCACTACCTATTCATATTTAGAAGACGATTCCCCATATAACACTAAGACGTAAAGAAACACACTCTCAAGTAACTAATACATCAATACTTGATAATGGCCGTAATAGTCCGTAGTCAAATTAAAAAATAATCGATTTCTGTAATAATCCCGTAAAAACACTTTTGATATATGTATTTTTTGAAGTTATACTTCTTTTGGCGCGTTAGGGAAAATGATGAGAGTATACACACCGTCACGAAAAACCGACACCCTGAAGTTAGCCATAGTCAAAATTTTATTCAAAAAAAGTATGTATGTATTAAATACCTTTATTCTATTGTTAGTGTCGTTTTTTCTAGCAACGTATAATAAGGTGAAAGATAAAATTTTTGAAAAGATGTTTATCTTGTTACGCCAAAGTAGTATAACTTCTAAAGCGTGTACATAAGTACACACACTTTTTGGTAAAACCATTCATTCTTTTTTAAAGGAGACGTAACAAAATTCTCCGTTCTCATAACATAACTAACAAATAACAAAAACAAATGTACTTAAGCTGAAAGCAAAACCAAAGTAAGTTAATGTTACAAATAGTTAACAGTTCGGTTCTAAAGTTAACTTTCCAAATGTTTTTTTTTTTTTTTTTTTCGAACTGACTACGCTGTTGACCCGGAGGCTGCTACAGTTTTACCGGACTACTAAGGGGAGCGCTTAAGGCACTCACCCGATTTGTATGGACGACTAGCACAAGGGCGCACGGCACACCTCGGCTTGGGCTGTCGTCGAATACCCGAATCTGACTAACTAAGCTAAACTAAGCTAAACCTATCCGTATCATACCTGTATGAGTTCGTGAAATATACATGGTTACCAAGCATGTATGTTTCACGATCCCGTACATGTATTTTGTATCTGACTATCTGTGTTCTAAACTATTTCAGTTCGAAAGGGCAAAAAAACAAACAAAAACAGCCCACCACTATGTGTACCTACGAGTGTGTGTGTGCACGTGTGTGGGGTGATCGGTGTTGTGTTGTAAAGTCGAGTGTTTGATTAACAGTGTCACTGTGTCCGCGCGAGCAGCATGCTCGAGGGCTCCTTTCCGGAGGATCGTACCTCGGCTTGAGCAGCTGCCGAGGGGGGCCTAAGTATGTGTGCTGGAGCAAAATTCACAGCCAAACCGCGGCGGCGTGATCTGTGATTACGCGGGCGTGGGCGCGCACACGCTTTATTTCGAGGAACGGAAGGGTAATCTGCGTTAGCTACCGTTATTTTATCGGGAGGATCGGAAAAAATATGTCGCGGACGTCTTTTATAACGCGGCGCGTTCGGTACGGCATCGTAAGTTACCGCGGATACCACTAACGGACTGGGATGATTCTTTGCATTCTCAAAATAATTACTAGTGAGGGTCTTAACGTACGCCCAGACAGACGGCATTTCCAGGTCCTTGTGGAGGTCGACTCCCCGGACGTACCAAGGGGCACCGACCGCCCTACGAAGAAATCGGTTCTGCAGTATTTGCAATCTCTTGAAGAGATTTTCTGACATGTGTGCGAAAACGGGACAGCTATATGTCAGAATGGGTCGGATACACATTTTGTACAGCGTGAGCTTGTGTCTGAGGGACATCTTGCTCTTGGAACAGACTAAGGGATGTAAGCGGCCCAAGACCATGGCGGCCTTGTTTCGCACTCTCTTAACGTGGGATCTAAAAGTGAGACGGCTATCAAGGGAAACTCCGAGATCTTGACCTCGGAGGCCCAGGGGATCGCTACGTTATAAAGTTTAAGGGGCTTGAGTTTACACGGCCGCTGGATGGGATCGAAAAAGACAGCGGCACTCTTATCGGGATTGACTTCTATTCGCCATTGACGGTACCATTCGCCGAGAATGCGAACGGCCCTTTTCATGCGATTCCTAAGTACAGTCGGCCGCCAGCCGGAAGCGTAGATCACTGTGTCGTCAGCATAACAACCTAACTCGATCCCCGGGGACCGAGGTAGGTCACTGATGAACAGGTTGAAGAGTGAGGGCGCGAGTATGGATCCCTGGGGTACACCTGAGCGTATCGGGTGGGGTAGGGACAGTTCACCTTCCACTCTAAAGTGGAAAGTCCTATCTGATAGAAAATCGCGAATTATATGAACTAAACTATCGGGAACGCGAAATTGAATGAGTTTGTGGACGAGCCCGGCGTGCCAGACCTTGTCGAAGGCCTTGGCGACGTCGAAGAAGACTGCTATTGTGCGTTTCGGTTTAGGCTTCTTCGGATTTACATCCGGATTGGGATCGTCATTCCAACTGCCGAAGATGTACTCCGTGAGGCGGTGTACCTGGTGTGTGCAAGAGTGTTTGGCACGAAAACCAAACTGCTCAGGTGGTAGCAGACTTAACTGGGATATGGAGGCTTGGAGACGGTTCAGAAGGAGCCGCTCATATAACTTGCCTAACGTGTCGAGGAGGCTGATCGGCCGATAGCTATCGGGAAGCGTAGCTATCTTGCCGGGTTTGTGAATCCCTATTACTACGGCCTTTTTCCAGACGGCTGGAAAGTAGCCCTGGGACATGGCCGCATTGAAGATGCAGACCAGAAGAGCTATGATGTGGTCAGGAAGGAGCTTCAGTACCTCGTTCCTGATCCCATCAGGACCTGGGGACTTCCTATTTTTAAGACGCTTGATGGCGGCCGACACTTCATCAAAAGTAACCGGGGTTAGGGTATCCGCGGGCGGGGACGCGAGTGCATGTTCCACCGAGGATTCGATCGATCCAATATGGATAGGGTCAGTGTTATCATTGTTAGGCGAACACTGTTTCTCTAAACTATTCGCGAGACATTCGGCTTTATCTACACTATCGAACGCGGGAGGCAACCCAGGACCTCTATCAAGGGGGGGCATAGGAATGCTAATGTCTGATTTTAATTTTCGCGCTATATTCCAGTACGCCACGTGGGACGGGGAGATATCCTCCAAAAGCCTGTCCCACCTGTCGCCCCGGATCTCCTGTATTCGAGATCTTACGAGTCTCCGTAACGAACGTAAACGAACGCGGTTTGCCTCGGTCGGGTAGGCGTCGTGAGCACGAGTAGCGGCGTTCTTTTCCGTGATCAACGCCCTCACGTCGTCCGGAAGTATAAAACGGCGATCGTTCGCCGCTTGTACCTCTTTCGAGGTCTCTCTTACGGCGGTCTGAAGGTAGTCGACCAGGGAATCGATAGCCAGATCCGCGTCGGCTTTAGACACCAACACGTCCGGAATCCTATCTAGACTAGCCGATGAGAGATTCTCACTAAGATGGACGCGAAGCGAAGGATAATCAGCCACTCTGACCGACAGAGGACTGGTATCGGAAGGCGAACCTAGTTGCAACACCACCGGGCGGTAATCTGAGTCAAGTTCGTGTACGACTTGTATGAGTCGTACCTGAAGCCTGACACTCTTAAGTAGAGCTACATCTAATACTGTCGGACGACAGTTATCCTGAAAGTGAGTGGGTTCCGGCGGGGCTAAGACGTCAAAATCGAGAACGTCACCTAGCCTATCGAGTCTCATCCCGTTACGAGAAGTACTCGGACTATTCCAGATAACGTTCCCGCTGTTGAGGTCCCCGGCTACTATGACCGATTCTCCTAAATTGAACAAAGCTTGGAGGTCGGACCCCAGAAGCTCTTTGGACGGCGGAAGATACGCGGAAACTAAAATAATTGACGGATGACCGGTCATCCCTAGTCTACACACTGACACTTCCATGTTGGACAGAGCGGGCGGGTCTACCGGCATGCAATAAAGCGATCTTTTATAATAAATCAGGGTGCCACCCCCGCGAGTGACCCTGTCGTTCCTGACTATACAGTAATTCGCGATCGCGGGACTACGCGCTTTAGGTTTTAATAACGTTTCCTGTACGAGGAGAACGTCTATCTGCCGTTCGCGTAAGAAAGAAGCTACTAAGTCGCGCTGAGGTAAAAGATTCCTAGCATTAAAGAACGAAAGGGATAGACCGCGCGGTTTAATTTTATTCATAGCCGCGAATGCTATATCTATTTTCCGTGAGAAGCACGGGCTAGGCGCTGTACAGTAGCAGCCACGTTAGGAAATTGAGTGATCGCGTTCAGCAAGCCCAAATCCTGGTTGGAGTTAACCACGGCGTTAAAAGCGATGATCTCCTGCAGATCATGATAGATAAGGATCTCTGTGAGCCAGGAGAGTCCGGGCAAATTAAAAGAGAAAGCGGGACTGCCTTGTGCAGGAGCGGGAGCGCTCTTCGGGGGCTGAGCCTGAGGCCTGGCGGCCTGAGGCTGAGGTCTGGGTGCCCAGGGGGCCACGGGGGCCCGTCCAGGCTGAGGAGCGCGCGGCACAGAAGGTGCCTCACGCGGTTTGGGAACGGCTACTACCGGGCGAGAAGCGCCCGGCAGGCGCGGGAAAGTCTCCACGGACATGAGAGGTGGAGGCGGAGGGCGGGCGGCGGCGGCAGGCGCCCTGGGCGCTTGCCTCGCCTGACGGGGGCGTTGTGTTCGCGGGGCGCGGGGACAGCCGCGATAATTCGCGGGATGGCCCGCGTTACCGCAGAGCACGCAGCTGGGAGGATCGAGGGAGGCCGGAGTGCGGGAGCACTCCCTAGTGGAGTGATCACCCAAACACTTCACACACCTGGGACGCAGGTGACAGTTCCGTGCCGAGTGACCGTAACCCTGGCAGTTGTGACACTGCGAGGGCGCATTGGACTTGCGCGGTGGCTCGACGGTGACGCCCGTGAGACCGCAGACCGACTTAAGGTCGAAGATGGCCTTGCCCTCCTTAGTGCGGTCAAGAATGACCAACACCAAGTTGAACTTGGCCTTTGTGCGCGGGTGGTACATACGGTGTACCTCCCTGACAGGGAAATTGAGCTCCTTAAGGGAGTCTTCGACGTCCTCGATCGACACCTCGACCGGGACGCGACGGAGGACTGCACGGAGGAGACGCTCCTCCTCTAGGGCGTGGGTGAAATATTGAAGCTTGGCTTCCCTGAGAAAGGAAGTCAGCGCACGGTGGTCGTTGGTGGTAGGCACCTTGACCTGGATGCCCGCCGGGATGTTGAGGGCGGACGTGTAGTAAATATTCCTCGCCTTAAGGGCGGAGGAAATAGCCACCCAGGACGACTTGTCTTGGATGGTGACGGGGGGCGGGGGGCGGGGCTTCCTCGCCTCAGCTGCGGAACTCGCAGCTTCGGCTTGAGTAGGTCTGGGAGTGGGAGCGCTACGGCTGGTGGGAGCGGGGGCGTGCGGGACGGAGGGGGTGGGTTTGCGCCAAGAGACGCAGCTGTCTCCCTGCCTTGGCTCCGTACGGACGGAGGCAGGGGGGGTTGCAACTACAGGGGAGCGGGGGGGGGCCGGCCGGCCGGCGGTACGACACGACTTGAAAGCCGTCGTCGTCTAAGGTTGCCGCGGGGACCGACGGATCGACATCCATGTCGGAGTCAGGAAGGGGCTGAGCGAGGCTCCCGATGTTCTGGGGAGTCGGGTCAGGGGAGAGGGGCGACTCTAAAGAGGTGAGAGCGGGGGCGGCAGGAGCTTTCTCCTTCCGCGACCTGGGCTTGCTCTTGGCCTTCGACACCGGGGAGCGCGAGCGACCCGAGTCGCTATCGGACGCGTTTTCACACTCCGAGTGTGAAGGAGATGTCGACGCGGAGTCGTACGCCTTCTCTATCTCCTTATATCTTACCGCGAGTTCGGGGTTTTGGGCTACGAACCAAGCTACCTGCCTAGCTAGACGCTCTTCGTTACTTAACGAAGCCATAGTGGCTGGGTACGCGGGGGGCGGGGGGCCGCGAACAAACCTCCCTGCCTGAAGGGCAGGGGGGCGCGCCAAATCGAAAAACTACGGGACTATCCCGAGTCCGGACCAAAAGAGCTGTGGGCGAAGTGCAATGCCGCACAGAGAAGAACCTACAAAGCCTAGGGGGAGGCCCTATCAAGCCCAGGGCAGAGAACGCAGACCGGTAAACCGGGCTACGCCCAAACAGACACCCGGGGATGGAATGAGGGGATAGGAGGGTGGGAGGGCGATACCTGGACCTGACTAGGCGCACACGCCAAGGCCAGACAACCCAGGCCCAACTGCCTTTACCGTTTGCCTCGGGGCAACCGGCGAGCGGACAGGGCGCTCTACTCACTCGTTGGCACCGTGACACGTATTCCCGTGAGTAGCCACTAAGCGTGGTCTTCGATTGACAACGCGAGAGGTCGCACCGAAAAGTGCGGTTTTATATTTGCACTAAAAGTGCGGGGTCGCAGCAGATGTCTTGTTTCTTCGAAAAAGGCTCGAACAAAGCACCGGCCGTTGAATCACTCGATAACAATGCGGGTCGGGCGGCGACGAGACCGTCGGAATGCGGACATCTGGTGCGCAGGTAGGCGAGCGCGGCGCGGCGAGTCGGAAATAACCGAGGATAGCCGAGCGCGGCGAACCGAACGGACTGTCAGAGCTGCGAGCGGGCGCACGTGTGTACTCGACCGCTGCTCAGACGAGACTCCCTTTCCAAATGAAGTTATGTTTCTTTTTTAAACAGGATTGTGGGTTTCCATTAACGTGACTCCTTTTTTAATATTTTATTTCTTACAATATTGAACACAATATCATCTGATACTCATTTGTGATGTGTTTTGTAATATGGTTACACCTAAACCCAGAGAGAAGTGACTTGGATTTAAACGCAGATGCCGGAACACACTTACAAATGTATGGCGACAGATTTTCAACGTGATGATGGCAAATAACCAGAAGGATGTTCGAAACATTCTACCAGCAAGATGAAGTTTCATCACATTGCCATTCTTCACTGAAATCAGAGACTGAATGTAGAATTCGAAACCACGTTGTTAGACATGGTGTCTGAATACACTTCCTCTGGTCTATCAAGTTTACTTAAAAACGGTTAATATCGCTTTAACATATTTAAAAGTTCATTATACAACAGTTAATCGTATCATATTCCCACTATTTAATAACATGGTTAACAGAAATGTGCTTAATTCTTCATACTGTAAGTTTCAAATTAGAAGATAATCGCGCCTGAATCTCTTTCCCACATTTGTAATTAATATAATTTATAGAAGATTATAAGCTATAAAGCGATGTGCGATAGATGGACGAAAATATTTGAGGCGATGTAAAAAAAGTTTCATTTTAACATACAAATATTTTTAAAGAAATGGTCAGTTCTGTGACACACAACATGTCGCATATGTTATGTAAGTATATGATCAGATGCAAAATGCGAAGTAAGACAGCGGTTTGACAATTATTTACTTATTTGAAACCCATAATAGGGTACAATATGTTTGATTTTGAAAATGTTTAAAAATTATATAAAACTAGCAGGACCCGCGGACATTGTTCTGCCCTCATAATAAAAAAAATATACTTATGTGCATGAAACGCTTAAGGCGAGTTGACTTTTTCCGATTCTTTCCACAATTATCATTATATTTCAACCAATTTACAAAAAAAAACTTGACAAATTACCGAAACCTTCCCCGTGAATTACTCGATCTATTGGTGAAGTTTGCATTACAATGCGTTCAGTAGTTTTTGAGTTTATCGCGAACATGCAGACGGACAGACAGACGCGGCGGACGACTTTGTTTTATAATATGTAATGATTAAATTCCGCCTTACAGTAAAACATATCATGACATTTGGTTCGTATGACTTATTTCCAAATAATTCTACTCGAATATTAACAGTGAAAACGCGCACGAGTTAATCTGGAACAATAACATCTCGTACAATCAGAATTACGTTTATGAGTAAATTAATGAAATGTTAAAACATTTTTTATGTTATGCCGAAAACATAGATTCAAACCAAATCGTTTAATACCGCGAAGCATAACGATTTACATACGTGGGTAAAAACCGGTAAAGAATTCGTCGGAATCCCATTACATTGTTAATGCCGGTAATTTGTGTATGTAAACGTAACGTTTTACAATACAGAATTAAAATGAATATTTTTACATTTGTGTTACTACCGTTTCACCCCGGCTTTACACGGGTGCAATGTACTAATAATGATGTCATAAGTTTCTGTACAATTTAGTTCGACTTTTTGGCACTTTGATATTAACAGTGCATCAAATTCTTAAAAGCTACGTAAAAATCTGCACACAAACAGCTTTCTTTTTTCTTGCGACTAATTTTAAATCTATAATAGCTTCTGAAGTATTTATTAAAATGGTACGCTGTAAAAAGCAATTTTGATCTACATTAGATTTCCAACATATCTGATGTATTTTATTTTAGAAATAGTTATACTATACTGCTCAATATATCGTAGAAAATAACCAATTAGTTTTTGATAGTATATAAAACTTAATATAATTATTGTGTGCTATCCTTAAGAAATAAACATATACCATCATGGACTATTTTGGTAGCATTCTTAAGATGCTATAAGATAGTTCTATAGTACATTCTTTTGATGTATCTCATCTCATCACTTAGCCAAAATGAGCAATGCAGGCTCTTAAAAATTCCTTTGTACGACTTCATCAGACTTTTTTCTACAATATAAAATATCAGGTGTTATATATGTAAACCTTCCAAAAGAAATTCTCTAAATATTAGTAAACACCGTATCAAAGACATTTACGCAATTCAAATACACTAAAGAATCAACCCGAAAAGGTACATATTATAAAACAAAATCGTTCGCCACGTCTGTGTGTCTGCCTGTCTGGATGTTCACGATACACTTAAAAACCACTGAGCGGATTGTAATGCGGTCTTCACCAATAGATAGAGTAATTCGCGGGGGAGGTTAAGTATATAATTTGTCAAGATTTTTTTTTATAAATTGGTTGAAACATAATGACAATTGTTGAAAGAATCGGAAAAAGTCAAGGTGCCTGGGAGACTTTGTCGAAAATGCTGCGTAATCCCTATGATATATAAGAAAACAATGCATACTCAGATATTCCTCTTTTATAGATCTACAAAAATGTCTACGATGACATATATCTATCTTTTTAGTATAGCTTAATATAACCATCTATCTTCTAAAAATGGTCACATATAATTAGGTAATTGGAAGGCTATTTCGGCGGATACAGTATTAATCTTTATCAAATAAAATACATTAGTTACCTTAAGCATTTCATGCACATTAGTATATGTTTTTTATTGTCAGGGCAGGACAACGTCCGCCGGGCTTGCTAGTATACTACAAAAAACATGACATATCTCATATTGGTTTATTACACTATTATTATAATTAGACTATAACTATCGACATTCACCGTAAATTATTTATATGTATTTCCCTAACCACAGTAAAATTTTTGTTTCCTAATGGTTTTATTTGATAAACTCTTTCTCAAATGCTTGCATTCGAAACTCCATAAAGTTACCCTCGAACCCGCTGCATGCGTGATACAGTGACATTATATATTTTGCCAGCTAGCAGCACACACGACATTGCACTTCACAACTGCACACCCACACAGTAGGTACATACATTCTGTTAGGGACTATTCATTTTTGTTATTATAGGGATTAGGGAAAATTGTCATTTATACTAATTTCGGCATATACTCGTATTCTGCATGTATGTGCGTGGATGTTCAAAAAAAATCGTAGTGACTTTGACCGTTGGTTGTCCGTAGGTTTCAAAACCGGCATGTACCGACGAATTTTTCGGAATTTGCGTACCTTTATTACTTTGAATTGGTAACACCAGCGGCTGACAGTGAAGAAAAACATCTTGAGGAAACCTGAATCTGAGAAATGTTCTTATACCAGTAGGTATGTGGGATAAATATAGAACGGTGTATATCTCGGAGTTTCAAATCGTCAATATATGGTGTTTATGTCCGTACCTTCCTCTGGGAAGTTGCTGATGTCCGCAACTTGGATTTCATTGTTTATTATCTAAAAAACATTTTATGTACACAAGAAAAAACATTAAAGACAAAATGAAAACAAAAAATATACTCTGCATTATTTTCTAAATACTTTTTGTTCTTTTCGTTCTTTGCATTGAAAAAAATATACAGACTACACAGACATAGAGAGAGAATCGCATCAAGGGAACATAACGCTTTTTCCGTACATGATAAAAAAGTATAAATAAACAATTATACTTATACATTTTTTTTTGTACTAATAATCTCGATGTCGAATTACATCTGGCGTTGAAAAAATGTGTTTAAAAGAAAAGTTTCAAATACTTCATTCTTGACGATGGTCCTCTAAACAAATACTCGTTTTACTATATTACTATACTATACTATTTATCGTAATAGAAAAGTTGACTATGAGGTTTGTACGTACGTCTACCGACGCGATATGCAATTTATACTAAAGCATCGCTATTTCAAAACGAGTTCGCAGATTATTCAGTAAACTCAACGAAAAACTTTAGCTGATAAATATGATTTCACGAGTAGTCCTCGGGGCATCGCATAAAGAAAACTTTAAGACGTCATTAGGCGGCGCTTTATTTGCCGCCCGCCCAACGGGCACGTTTCAAGATTTACCGAGTATGTAACGGCCGGAGCGATTTACCATTCTGTTGCTATATTTTAAAACGGTCCGTTGCCTCTGGGGATGTTTTTGTTTATTTTATTGCTTAACACTTTGTAAACTCTTACACTAAAAGTATTTCGGGTCACTTTACTCAATTTGAAAGCGTGAACGACTTTATTTTTCACTTGTCTGAACCATGAATATAGAAAATATTAATGGAAGGATATATACGGAGTAATTGTACCCACACTGTGCTTTACACACGTTTGTTATTATTATTTTTTGGAATCAATAACCATGTTATCTTAAAATAAATAAATGTTTTTCAAATATTTATAGGTAACCATTATGATAATAATCGGTTGAACATAATTTAATGTAGTACAGCGCCACCTAGCAACGAGTTATATTAAAGTGAACAATATACATAGGTCTTCTCCATGACAATAAAAATGTAAACGTGCTAAATATGATAGCGATGGATCAGACAATGTTGAATCTTATCCATGTCGTAAAGTTTTTAATCGCATTATGCTAAGATGCTGGTTCAACCCAATACCTGAGTGTTGGTAACTCATCAGCAACTGTAGTAATCCTTTAACGAATCATATATAGGATAGGATGTAACAGGTCGAATTTATTATTTTGAATATATATTGCAAAAACAGATGATATACAACATGCAAATAGGAAACTAACTATAGAACATGCTTTGCCCATAGGAAAATTGTTCAAAAAAAATTTTTTTTGTGTCATCAGTAAATATTATATGTAACTTTTATGCATATCCGCATATACATTTATATATATGATCTAAAAATCAATCGGTTTCTATATTATTTTAGAACAATAAGAATATAAAATTTGGCAAGAAATTAAGGAAATTCAAGCGATAAGATTACATATAGATGACAAATCTGAAAAAGGAAAGATGGATACCAACTTACGCGCCTTAGAAATAAACAGTATAAAGTAGAACGCATATAATAGATACAGCGTGTATTTATATTACGTATGTTCTTAATATAGCATATAGTTTGTTCGGAAATTAAACAAAAACTATTTCAATTATAATAGAAACATTCTGTTTAACAAATGTCCAAACTACACGTGATTTAATTTCTTGTCGTACAAATATAAGACGATATATAAGAGAACTTAAACTTAGAAAATAAAACAAAACTATACAGAAAATAGTATAAAGGCGACTTTAATTATTAATTACCAATAAAAGATTTTCCTATATGATCACATTTCGTCTTGTTATGGTTAAATTTGAGGTTCGTAATAACAACATGGAGAGTTGGACTATAATACACAGTGGATCATGAATAAAAGTTGCCGTACGCAGTACTAAAACCTTCGTTCTGATGCCATGAATATTTGTAAAGCTTACAAAATTTACTATTTCTAAGGTTAAACTAATCTCCCTTGAGAAATGAATAAATAAATTATGGATATTTTTTTCTAACCAAATACAACACAAATTTCGGTGTCTAGACAGTAAACAATTTCATCTCAAATTAGGGCTATAAACGTGACCTTTTAAATGCATTTACTTAAATAAAAACTAATAAAAAGTAGTATAAAAAGTAGCACCTCTTAAAGACCTTTCTGTGAACCAATAACATTCATTTTTCTTATCCAATTGTCTTTATACGGCAATGACTCTGTTTCTACTAATAGCCGCACTATGTCAACACTATCGTACTGATCTATTCTCAAATCTTCTTCCTTCTACCTCGCTCATTATTCTCCTTACCGTATTATCAACAAATAAAACATCTACGGGCGTTTTGTTGTTATGTTTACAGGCGATATAAAAGTTGTTACGCGGATATAAGCGAGAATTTGCTTACTTACCGCCTCACAATACAATAGTATACGCAACAGGATTTTCCATGTTTGATTTACTTTGTTGTTACTTCAC
The DNA here is from genome assembly GCA_035772565.1 of Antheraea assamensis. Taxonomy (NCBI): domain Eukaryota; kingdom Metazoa; phylum Arthropoda; class Insecta; order Lepidoptera; family Saturniidae; genus Antheraea; species Antheraea assamensis. The sequence goes on from JAQQSE010000310.1 coordinate 33,939, forward strand.
CCACAACAGCGTAACCTATTTTTCCTATTTTGGATTTTTTAATTATTATTTCAAAGTTGCCTAATCAACAACGTAAGCAGAGCTTTGTGTGAGACAAATTAAACGCTTAATGTTCAAATATATATGCCGTTTATTGAACGCTACCAGCGAACGGCTGTACGCTTATATTTCCGTAACAACTTATTCCATGTAACAACTTATTCCATGTAACAACTTTTATATCATCTACATACAGATTAATTAACATAAACACCCACATATTATTCTTCAACTTATGGCTTTGATTATTTTTCATTGTATATGAATTAGTAATAATTGTAACATCGTTATATGATTTCTTTATATTTTTTGTGATTTATAAGAAAACTTCAAACGAAATATCGTTTTAAAGGAATTTATTACTCAAAAGAAGATGACAAAAGGCTCAATGAAAATTAATAGGTTTTAGCATCAGAGAGTGATACAAAAAATAAAAATGGTTTCCAACATTACTACTGATAGAATATTGTCGAAAGAAAAAAACAAAAATATCTCAGTATCAACAAGCCAATTTCTAGCTAAATCGTATAACATTTTATATAAAAATATTTATCTTTTAAACACATTTTTTATTTTACTTTGAATAGATCTAAGGATTCAGTATCTCTTAGGTGTTTTGATAATTCACTAAATAGTTTATCCCTCAAATTTTATGTTTTGAATACCATGTTATGTTGTTCTTGGTTTAGTTCGGATTAATCTGTTTGTATTTCTTTAATAATGTTTGAGGTACTTGTGTACACTTATCTGTGAATGTAAATTTTTATGTATACTATTTTATATTAATATAAATATATATATATATATATATAAATTTATCTTAGGGTAATAATTTTCGTTTCTCTGTATATTACTTCAGTGGAAGTTAAATTAATATAATATAAAACTATTATTGGACTTTATTTTGTGGAATTTAGAGTTCTTTAAGTGCAGATTTAGTAGCCGATATAAACGAGACATAAAATAGCATCGAATATTGAATAACGAATTTGCATAGGAACGCGTTTACTATATTTACATGGACAATTAGTAAGAGAGCTTAGTTTATTTTTTCTGTTCAAGTAGTTCTTCCAAAATAATTTATTGTCTAATTTGAGTCCAAAGTACTTCTCGCATGCACTTCTTTCTATAAGTATAAGTTCTCTAAGTGTCTGGTGAGTATGGTTATGTATGTTTTTATTTTGAATTCTTTTATTTTTATAATGAACTTTTGAAAATAGTATAATTGTACCATCTATATAGCTTGTTTAATTAATTGTATGATTCTTGGATAATATTGTGTATTAGGATCCCAACATGTGTTATTTGCCCTCATAATCGCAATTCACTCATACCGTTAAGATAAAAGAGTAGAGGTCTTAAGATAGAACCCTGTAGGACACCAAATTTAATTATTTTGGAACCATTAATAATATTGCCTATACCATGACACTTAAATATTGCAACAGGATGATTTATCCTGGAGTAGTCATTTTTATATAGACTAGTAATAAGCTTGACCTGGAAAGGATCTCAAATGTAATTGCAACAAACTTCGAGTGCTGTGCTATCCATTTTGATTTTAGATAGCTAGATGAACGAAAACATGAAAAAATAATCTCAAATGGCCATATCAGCGCGATTAAATCTTTCGTAGAAAATTTGGAATCAAAGCAAAATTAAAACTCATACATAGCGAAGGAAATACATGAAACAATGATAATGAACAGAAAAAATATAATTTATTTGAAAGAACACTTGGAAAAGCGAGCTTACTTCGAGTTAATTGTGAACTGAATTAACTTTCGACTGTAAATAAATTATGTTCGGACGATGCATGCTCGCTCGAACAGAGTTTAAAAAGTTTCGATTTAACCAAATTTTGCTCCTTGTATATAATAATTATACTGTTAGCTTTTAAGAGTCCGACTGCTGCATGTAACACGTCTTCCGAAAGGATGGTATGGGCATAATGACTACGTCAGCCCATGACGTATTGACGGTTTTCGAAGCCGAGAAATCAAAAGGTGTTATTTTATTCAACATACAGTGGTACTATACAAAGATTTTTCAGGTTCAGGTTTTTCCACGATGTTTTCCCTCCCTTCCAGAAGCTAATGATAGTTATTTATGTTATTAAATGCACAGAAATACCCAAAAAATTCTTGATATACGTCAGGGTTACAAGCTTCTAACCCTTAATAAACAAACGCAATTTTGCCTTTATAATATAGACCTTGGGAAATTTGTCACAAAATTATAACATAAGCATAAAGATAAGTGTTAACATATCTAATATCAATATCCGTTTGACCAAATATTGTGAACATTTGCATTTCTGAGTATTTTTTATAGAATTTATTGTGCTATGTATTTTACTAAAGTTTACTACTCGGTGCTGTTAAATTATTAAGTTTTAAGTGGTAATTTAATGGTGATGAAGCCCTGAACAGTCACTAGTAGTATAAAATAAATATAATGTAAATTCTATATAGAAAATAGTATAGAAAAATAGTATTGCTGATCAAATACCGTTGGTGTCATAAGATATCTAATTATGGTGCTATTGTTGTAGTTCGCTTGTAGTTCTCGTAAATTTATTCTTTTTATTTCTCTTAATATTCACTCCAACGTATACTATCCTAGAGTACTCTGTGGTGTATTTATACACTATACAATACAGAGGATGGAAATCTCTGGGAAACTGACCTCATTATTCAAGAGATTTGACCACACTTGAAATGTACTATTATTGGAACCCAATTGCATGATTAAAATAGTCTGAGTAATGAAGTGTTAATGTACGTCTTCTTGTTTCGTACGTGTTGGTGACTCATCTATTATTTATTTATAACAACTATTTTTTGTACAGGTTTCGTAATAACATTTTATTATGTACCGTTAAAATACATAATATTGCAATTGCCATTTTCTCGACAGATAAATTTTTAGAGCTGAATTACGTACTGAAATCACGCAATAATATACTCACAGTAAATCACTTTACGCAAAACTATAACATAAACATTGATACGAGAACTTTAATATTTAGGAAATTTGTGACTAACAAAGCTTATCACAGTTTGTGAATAAATAAACAGATACCAGTCGTTGCGTATAAAGGACTGCCCTCTAATATACAAAGAACGTTGAGTTACGAATTCCATTGATATGATTTCATGTAAAAACATATGGTCATCGAGAGTTAATTTTTACATGATATTTTAATGCCTATTTGTCATTATGCAACTTATTTATTATTGCGTCTCTTTATTTTTCACATGAGTTGTGTGCATCCTTACTTTATTAGTAATAACACAAATGCGAATGTTCGATTATTTCTTTGTTTGTCTGTTTATTATACTTTCATGCCTTAACTACTCAACCGATCGTCATGCAATTTTGTGTACATGTTGTCAAGGATATAGGGTACCTTTCATTCTGAAAATGGTACTGTTCCTGATGGATGCAAATGTACATGAACGCGAGCGAAACTTCTGGTAAAAGCTATTGTCAAATAAATACTTTCTGTGTTTTTTTAGAATAGTTAAATCCACATTTTTAACATACATATATATACAAGTAGACACATATCATACTCATTCACATATTATGCTTATTTTTGTAATTCCTTCAATTGTTCCTATTCTTTATTCGTTGTCTGTCGATATTTGTCACCAAGTTTTGTATACCCTTATGCCTCCATGTTATAAATGTTACTTAAATTTGGGACCGTCATTAGGGGTGGGTGTTTTGTTATTGCTTATATTATAATTCATTAATCTGTATTTTTTCCTAATCTTTTACTTTTTATTTGTATGTTCTTATGGTTATCAATTGATTATTTGTTTACATTAATCTGTAATAAAAAGAAATGTAATTAAATAAGATTTCACAACACAAGTAAAGGCCGAAACTTTATACCGAATAATCGAAACAATAAAATGATCAAAAAATTACCAGATCCGTTAGTTTATAACTCGATGGTATATCTTAGAAATAATTCACGCGCCCCTCGAGAACAAAGCGAAAGCAAAGGGAGTGCTTATACTTATTCTAGAACGTTCTAATATATTCTGTGTTTATTTAACACACTTAATTGTGTGAAACCCTTTCAAGATAACTAATATTTGTAATTTAACGTTACAGCGCTACAGTATTGTCTCGTGAAAGGACGAAAGTTAATAATTACTACAGTATTATAATTTTTATTGTATAGATTAATTTAAAAGTTAAATAAAACGTTTGCGATTCTTTACAAGTGTTTCGTCGGAAACGAAATATTATTGTACATAATAATATTACAAATTCTACAAAAGTTTACACTGTACTAAGATTTCTTCCAGAAGCCAACGTTGTTCACGTACCAAACAAGTATAGCGATCTCGAAAAGTTTAAGCGGCTATTACCTAAGTTGTTCACAATTGCTCCTGGCGTTAGAATCTCTTCCCGAGCCGTTGGAAAACAACCATTCATATTTTGTTACAAAATAGTTGTTGCTGTAATATAGATTTTTACATTCTTTCATTTTATTCATTAATCTTGCTCGAACTGTTCGACGGGTTCTAATAAAATTAGACGTAGAAGAAGAAATAGGAGATCTTATTCATATTGTAAAGGAGAATGTTTGTTACTATGGATGGATGTTTGTTAGTTTGTTACTCAAAAGCTACTGATCAGTAACATAGTCTACACATCAGAATTAACGTAGACTACTGCTTATAGTAAATTACAATTTAATTGTGTAGAAAGCAAAATTTTTATTAGTAAAAATATGACAATAAATATCAAGTAAATTGGAAAAGTCCTAGCAACTGAATGTTATGTCGACAAGCGCTGCATAAACCGTTTTACAAAGATATACACAAATAAAGTAGCGGGTGTGTCTGGTAGTGCCATACAAATATAACTAAAATATAGTAATTTACCCTAAGGGAAAGGGGTGATTATTTACATAAATTTAGATAGATATACCCGTGACTCCGCACACTCTTTTGTTTATTTGGTTCAAAGCAACAGAAGAACTGTAGCGCCACTTAGAGGTTAATAGTGAGATGTATACAATAAAACCTTATTTTTGAATAGTATGTAGGTTTTAGCATTAGACTACAACCTGATCTGATGTTAAATGACGATGAAATCTAAGATGGTAATCACGCTAAGCCTAGAGGAAGACTGGCTCTCAAGTGTTGCTGCCGGAACACATAAGTTCTCGTATATGTTTGATGCCAGCTGTTCAACTTATTGGTAACGTTGATTTGATTGGTATCTACCCATACCTGTTGCTGAGTTTCAAAATCGAACGACTCGCCACAAAATGAAATCCCATCCGTGTTATCTCTATGGTTGGAAGTCGTCTACTATAAGGTTTTCGCGTGCGTTTTCTCTGCAATGAACTCCCTGAGGTAGTGTTTCCGGACCAATACAACCCACAAACCTTTAATAAATGAGCCTACTCTTTTCTTAAACGCTGGTAACGCATCTATGATGCATCTCGTGTTGCAAATGTCCATGGGGGGCGGTAATTACTTACCATCAGGTAACCCGTTTTTTCGTGTTCGTTTGCCTCCAATCGCATAAAAAATGTTAGCGTTTAATTGCGATGTTTTCCATCGCCGAAAGTTCCAACTCGGTTGCATGAATTCCTACATACGTCGGTTCATGCAGTGTCTGAACACGCTATCAACTAACCAATCATCGCTTGAGAACTTCGTAAAGAAATACGTGAAAACTTTCCAAATTCAAATGTTGTGATTGCCGATCGTGCTCTTAGGGGTTGACTGTATCTTCTGGAGTTTGATATACTTATGTTCTTTAAACCGAGCGGCTCATATCGAATATCTGTCTTCAATAAGCTATATACAGATCACAAACAAGGCTTCCAGTAAGCGCCGATTACAAACATGATATCGGGAACTTGTCATATCCGCGACATATGTTTAAAAAACGGGAGATATCAAATGGCGACTATACACTCGACTGCGAATAAATAATGATTTATTTTTTTACTAGTTTTTGCTTGCGACTTCGCTCGCGTTAATGTAGATTTGACTTATCCCTCAAGAATTGTATTAGACTATTGTGATAGTATCAAAATAAAAGTATTAGATTAATGGTTACGTCAGACGTAGTCATATTACTGACATTGTAAGATTATCATGCATGTGAAATTATTGACAATGGCAATAACCATAGTGTTAGATTAGTGACAATATATTTACATATACAGATCACTGAAAATGTCAAATAGTGGAAAGTGTCAAAATATTGAAAATGTTATATTAACTAATGCGCTCGGTCGTATGAGATTGATTGCAGGACAAAGAATAAGACATAAGTGGAGAATGTTGTCCATTGTAACCAATATAAGAAATGCGACCGTTTGTTTACATGTTTTTTTTGTTTTCATTCACGCCTTAACTACTCAAATGGGCATTTGCAATTGAATTTTGCATACATGACGTCATAGATACAGAAGAAAATATATGGTACCTTTCATCTATAAAAGAATTATTGTACGCGATGAACAGAGCTTATAGAGCTAGCCTGTCGTCTCGCTAATTATTTGTAGTGTGCATATATATTATCTCGATTCCCAGTAGCTGAATTTAGAAAATGAAGTTGAAGTCAAAATTAATGCTAAAATGTAATCTAAACATTTCCTTTCTACGTAATGAATGTAGTATACAATCTCTTTAACATGAGCAAACGCCTGCAGGATATGAAATCCGTTCGTGATTAAATTTGAAGCCGTAAAAGGTCACGATCAGCTCTTACGGTTGAACGGTTCGTGTCTCGTAACAATATAGTATAACATTTTGCTTTAAAAGTTAAACAACTTTAAATTTTCATATATTTAGTTTACACTTTGATTGTATGTTGTGTTTTGTGATCTGAATCTGAAAACAAATATCAAACTCAAAGGATGATGTGGCCTAAGATGGTATGTATGCTAAACCTAGATTGTGTCTGTCAAATGCAAAATGCATTAAAAAATCCAGCTCGAGGAACACAGCTTTAGGTGCTCGACGACCCATTTTCAATTTGAATATAATGGCTAACTAGACGAGATTAGATAAAGCCTTACCACTATGCTATGGCGTTCTTGCGATGTTTTCCTTCATCAAAAGCAGTTTTTTTATACTTTATAGCTTTTAGCGTTTGACCACTATCTCACCTTATGCTAAATGATGATGTGGACTTCTTAGACCACAAGATGGTAAACACGCAAAACCTAGAGAAGACTGGCTCTCAAACGCAGTTCCCGGCTGTCATCTTGAGGATGGTTGCTAACTAGTCGAGCTTAGAAAAAGGCCTATCAACATGCTATGGTTTCATCACTACGTTTTCCTTCACCAAAAGCTCCGACTCAATCGAAAGGATTCGAACCTACGTTGATCGGAGCGATCTTCGAACAGGCTAACCTAACAGCTATCATTGCTTAATATGGGATATCGAATCAAGTAAACTCATTTGATTTGAATACCGAATCGTCAAGCGTAAATTTTTTACTCTTCTTCTCTTTACTTCTCTTCTTCTTCTACTTTCTCTTTTGATACATAAAATTTTACGAAACATAGTATATCAATTTGTCCAAATATGAATATACCATCCTCTCTTCTTTTGTGTCCTCTTTTTAATATGGTACTTAAGTTTATGATATCAACATGCCAACTAGAAAATATTTATTATGCCGTATTTGCATCCAGTAGCGTGTATAGCCTCTAAGCAGGCGACCACAAAACATTGTCATATTTTGCTTGCAATTTCGTTTACCTAAAAATATTTCAATATGTATATTTATCATTATTATTATTATTTTAATATATGTTATTGCGACTATTGAAAATGTATTACTGAACTGACGTACGGTACCAATGACCGGTACCATTTACTAACATAGTATTGGTCCGTAGCTGCTCTTAAAAGGCGGTTGAATGCTAGGGAACAAGTATTTTTACTTAAGTCACCGGACTGTTCATACAACTACTAGAAAAAAAAAAAAAATGAAAGGGAGTCTCGTTCGAGCAGCGGTCGAGTGCACACGTGCCCCGCTCGCAGCTCTGACGGTCCGTTCGTTCGGCAACTCGTTGTCGGATATTCTCGCGAGTGTCCGGAAGCTTTGTGTGTTCGAACGGCTACTGTCGATCGTACGCTCTTTTCAGTGCGACGGTGCACCTCTGTTAGTGTACCACTTAAACCGCACTATTCGGTGCGAAGCCGTGTACACAGTGTGTAGTGCGTCGAGTCGCCGTGCTACGCGTCGTGCTTCGTGCTGCGCTTCGAGAGTCGTGCCGCGCGTCGTCTGCCGTGCAGAGCGTCGTTCTTCGCGCCGCGCCGTGTGCAGTTACGAAGAGAAGATTTGCGTCGCGTTTCCCTTTGGCCCGGACACGGATTGTCCGTTAGATTTGAATTAGGCGCACCCCCCTGCCCCTCAGGCAGGGAGGTTAGTCATGTCCACCCACGCACGCCCTCTGCCGCGAATTCGGCTAAAACTCCGGCTGCGGAACCCGCGGTCGAGGCTAAGAAGCCACACCCACCGCCTCCCGTCACCTTCCGTGACAAAGCCCGTTGGGTAGAGATTTCGGACGACCTTAAGTCGAAAGAAATTCTCTACAAGTCCGCCGTCAACACTGTTGCCGGCATCTCTATCCGATTGCCTGCATGGTCAGGACTTTCCAGTCCAGAGCGTGCAGCACATGCACCACCCCCGTACGAAGGCCCCCTTCAACTTGGTGATGGTCACACTGGACCGCACCGTGGAAGGCAAGGCCATTTTCAGGCTCAACTCTGTTTGCGGCCTATCCCCAGTCTACGTAGAGCCTCCTCGTAAGTCCCAGGTACCCTCGCAATGTCACAACTGCCAGGTGTACGGTCTTTCCGCCCGGCACTGCCACCTGCGTCCCAGGTGTGTGAAGTGTCTCGGGGATCACTCCACTAGGGAGTGCCCCCGCACTCCTGAATCCACCGAGCCTCCGAGCTGCGTCCTCTGCGAGCAAACGGGTCATACCGCGAGCTATCCGCCTCCGCCCATACAAAGCCAGAAGGCTTTCCCTGACCTGCCGGGCACCTCCAGTGCACCGGCAGCATCCGCTCCTGTGCTGAGCGCGCTCTCTTGGCGCGTAAGGCCTTCCCCGCCAGCTCCCTCGGCTCCTAAAGCCAAGCCCCAGCCTCAGAAGGCTCAGTCCACTCCTGCACCACTTATCGCGTCTTCAGTATCGACCACCGGTATCGACTGGATAGCTCGACTTCTTTTAGTACACGATGTACAAGAAATAATCGCGCTCATCAACAGTACGTCTGAGCTCGGGCTCTTAAACGCGATCTCAGCTTTCCCGGCCGTTGCGACTACGTTACAACGACTAACCCGCGCCGCGCATAAATAAATTCGTGTTAATCAAAATATCAGTTCGAACCTGCGTGTTCATATACAATAGATCGATACATTAGGAACTCGTACGTAATTGTATAGTTAAAACGGCACCGTGCCATTGTTCTCTATTTTTCGCTCGATGCCCTCTTAAAAGATGCGTGTTTGCGCCCACGCCCGCGACTTTCTCTGCTCACGCTGCCGTGAGCGGGGGGTGAAGATACGATCCCGCACACTTGTCGCGATTTTTCTTGTAACAACTCGAGCCTAGATTGTCCCTCGGTGTGGAGCCCTCGAGTATGTTACTGGCGCGAATACAATGATTCACACTTGTTCTTCATTTACACGATCACCCCACACACATGCACACCTAGGCACACAGTGGTGGGCTGTTTTTTTGCCCTTTTAGGACTGAAATAGGTCACACAACACATTAGTCAGATACCAAATACACATATACATTCGTGAAACATGCATGGTAACACATGCATTTTTCACGATTTCATATATGTGTATGAAATGGATAGATAGCTTAGCTAGCTTAGTTAGGTCGGGAAATCCGGCGACAGCTCAAGCCGAGGTGCACCGAGTACCCTTGAGGTGATCGCCTAAAAACCAATCGGGTGAGTGCCCTAAGCGCTCCCCTTAGTAGTCCGGTGAAACTGTGAAGGTATTATTGCTGGCAGTGTAGGTCAGTTCGAAAAAAAAAAAAACAATGTTTTCTTAGTACGTTATCACGTAAAATTTTCAGAGAATTATTTAAGAAAATTATTTTATTAGTGTATATTCATACTAATATTTTAAATTTGACAGTAACTTTGCTTCTAATTAGTTTGTTCCTTTTTTTACAATGGAATGAATTGCAAAGTTTAAATCAAATTTCGAATTAAAAATCTGTTCATTTTAAAATAATTATATTAAAAGGAAAGTCTCGTAAATTTAATTTCGTAATTTTCACGTCGTAACTCATTGTACCATACTTTTTCATAGTTCAGATATGAAACTTGCCGGTTGGTTGTAATTTATCGTTTTCAGCAAATATTAACTCTACAGTCACTGCCTCGTATTTTCCGTTATCCTTTTTTTTGCTTTACCTTTACGATATACATAACCTAGCCTTATAATTTTGAGACCAGAAAAATTTATAAACTCTTTCAGTCACGGAAAAGTGACCGATCTGTACGCGTTAGTTAAAATAATCAAAAAACAGCGAAGACCAATGAGAGATCAAATAATCCATCGCTGGTTACCGCCATCAAGCCGGCCTGCATTAACATCTCTTCATATTATGTTTGAAGACTGTTCCAAAGCTTCATGTACTTTTAAAACATTGTGCTTTACTTTGTAACATTTGCTACAGTATTTACACCTTTTTATTCCTTTTATTCACTTTTTTTTTTCTAAATTTGTGAATATACTACTTGCTCTACAAATCATCAGGATACAATTGAAACTCGCTCTAAAACATAACAGATAGAAGGATTTATCTGGACACGATTTTATTATATAAAATAATTAATAACTATATTGATTCACCCCGCTTCTGGAACAAATCTTTTTTAAAATACCACGACCTAATACTCGATGTAAGGACACTTTTCACATCCCTTTTTGTCGCACAAATTATTTTAGGAGTTCCTTTTTTTCAACGATATTGTAATAATTATAATAAATTCCTTACAAATGTTGACATATTTTCAAACAATTTATTATTTTACAAAAAGAAAGTGGCTGATGTACTGTATAAGACTGGTATGTAAATTATACTTTTTTTTTACTTAGTTTACTTTATATTAGTTATTTAAACTTTTTGTGTATCTTAAAAAAAAGGTAATTTGCAAACAAAATCAAAATCAAAAATACTTTATTCAATTTAGGCCCTGAGAAGGCGCTTATGAACGTCAAAGTTACCACCTGTTCGGAAAACAACCCAGTCATCGAGAAGAACCGGCAAGAATCTCGATCTGGTTTATCTTTTCATTGACATATTATAACTCACATTTTTAAAACATAGTTATAAAAAATTACATTCGGTTTTGGTGGATGCACAGAGAGGGCGTCATTTCCAGACGTCACCGTCGTTCACATATCGATCCACCCTGTAATAGCCTTTAGATATTAAAACCTGCTTGACATGGTGCTTGAAATTAGTATCCGGCAAATCGGTAACGTGTTTTGGAATTTTATTATAAAACCTAACACTATTACCTAAAAAAATATAGCAATAAATTGAATCTATGTTAATGCCACGATTTCTTAAAATAACCTAAATATGTTTTGCTTTTAAATAATGATACTTTAGGCCTTTTTATGTATACTATAATTATAAAAAGTTTACGTATGGCTGTTTGTTACCTAAATAAATAAATAAATAAAAATAAATAACAGATCCAAGAAATATCCTTTCCCACCTTTCACCCTTAATACTGTGAGCAGAGTCATGATTCGTCAATCTGGTCATTTCTTGATGTATATATGGCGACAATAATTACAGTATTCAATTTATAATGTCATCCAATATTACACCATTTTTAGCATTTAACCGATTAGTCAATCACCACCAATTGAATGTCAAAAATAAAAGTGTTTAACTCAAACAACAGATACAGTATTACAATACAACACTTCATATATTAACGAAATATGTAAATATATATGAACGGTCCGCCGACGCAATCGGCATTTTAAGAACAAACCAATAGTAACCGAGTATAGTCAGGATTGGCTGCCGCTACAAGCCAATAGTAATTTAGTACAGGTTAACAGTAGATAGTCAATACGATCTTAACATCAGTAATATGGTTTCACAAATCACACCTACATATAAATAAATAACTATTAACTTTATTTATTGCTGTAAACTTAATCTCTTCACGGATGATGATTCTTCAATATTCTCCAATACACAAAATGTGACTCAAGAAAACGTAGTTGCTATTATTTTGTATTACCCTTATTTATTGAGGCTGAAGTATAACGATAAAGAAAGCAAACAGTAATAATGTATTTTGTTTGACATAATACCGCTATAAATCTAATAAATCCAGCAATGATAAAATTCTCTTTAGATTTTGAAACGCGCTTCTTATCTGATAATAAATTATCAGCAAAGAAAATCCTTATAGAATATCATATTCGCAAAATTAGAAGCAAAAAGATTCTAATACTTTTTACTTTTATAAAATTGCCTTAAAGTACCGTAACAAATGTAAATCTTCAAAGAGAGGTAAATTCATATTTTCTTTGTAATTGTGCCAACGGTTTTATTATTTTAATAAACCAAGAGAAATTATGTTCATACTGTGTAGACGAAAACTAAGATGTGTAATGAAGAAAATTTATAAAGTAAAATGAATTTAAACAAGCAGTATACAGCATCTATATATACAACTTGAGTACTATAATGAGAGCAGTCTAGGGTGTTATTCAAAGAGCGTTGCACCGGTTTATTGTGAGTGCAATAACCAATGCAGCAAAGGTACGAGTTTTGTCAAAGATTAATACATTTTCTTCAATATTTACAATACATTTTAATTCACTCGATAGCTTCAAAATGTGTATTATAGCTAATCATTTTGAAAGTGATAAAAGGATAGCTTCCAATATTTGTACGAATATTATTAAATACGACGTGTGGAAGAAAAGTAATGAGACTGGTAATACTACAAGTGATTTGGCAAAGCTTCGCCGTTGCCCTTAATAGACATCGTGTATCAGTACCCTCCAATAGCTCAGTGTGAATTTCAACTCCTTCCGATAACTAGGTGATTTTTGTGACTGATATTAGCGAAGTTTGTGTTTTAGTATTGTGTCACGTAAAATGGAACAGCGGAATTTGGAGCAACGTTGTGCCATTAAATTTTGTGTTCAGCTTGGAGAATCGGCAAACGTGACGTTTGAAAAGTTAAAACACACAAATGGGAAATATTCTTTATACCGAGCTTAAGTTTTCGATGGCACAAATCATTATTGGAAGGCTGAGAACACTCATATATGAGGTGAATCAAAGTGATACCAATTATTCTGGGCTACCAGATGGTCACATTTTTCAACCTGAAATATATTTATTAGTTGTTTTATTACAAACTTTTCATGGATACCTATAAAAGTAGTTCTTGTATTTATATTCTTACTACCAGCCGCCCGCGACTTCGACATATTTTACATATATTTATAAATAATGACAATAAATATTATTGCCGTGTAATTCTAACTTTATGCAGCACATCCCAAGATAGCTCTCAAATGGCAGGATGTTTTCAAAATTACTTATCATTTATCGATACATTTTAGCCAGTTCAAACAATTTCTTTATAAATTAGAAAGACTTGTTATTTCGATTTATATAGCTATATTACCATAAAGTTTCATCAAAATCCATTTTCCAGTTTTTCGTGTAAGGGTATCTAACATCCAGCTACCATTAAAAAACTTTCTCATTTGTAATGTCATTATAGATATCGTAGTCTTTGTCTAGGAAACTATCAACGTGTAGGTAGATAGTAAGTTGTTTAATATATATTTATTCTATGGCAATACAAAACTTTCAACTGCATCTGTATTCCCAGCAGCGTCAACAAAATTTGTCATTGGCTTAGATACGGCTTTGTGAATTAGTATCTTGTTTGGCCAAAAGAAAGTAAACAATCGGCAAACATGCAGTGAGTTTATATTGTAGTTGAGGGAAATTCAGGTATTTGCTTTATTTCCAATTACTAGAGATAGGCGGTCGGCACGTTCTCAAAATCCTATATATAGCCTGCTCCATTACACTTCTTAGTTAATGATGTTAGCCAAAGAAAAAATGCCAACTTATTGTTGCTTTAGTTGGTATAACCACATATTGTTTTTACTGCTTTTAAGATTCATGAGACTAATTGGTAATTGGTCATAATTTTGTATTAATTTGAACATTCTTTTTTCTTTTCACTTCATGACAAAAGAACAGGGACAAAAATTACATCCAATTAAATCAGCCTACGTTTGAGTGCTCTTTAACATAAATCTCCCCAATAAGTTTTAATCCGGGGGAAATACACAAAAATTCACGTATCCAGGTCACTTCACTCCATTAAGCGAGTGAAAATCAATATTATAGGTACGAGTGAGGTACGCCTTTCATGGAGCACGGAGTAAATCAACTCAATGTACAGTGAAAAGGTATTACCAGGAATTCATTAACAAACAAACGTGGTTCGATAATGTGGGTGGAGAACCAAAGCCAATCAACGGGACATGAAATGAGTTTTCAGAGATAAAATTTACCAATATTTTAAGCAATGTTTATAATATTTTAGTTTTAAAGGTATTCCAACTTTATCAGTTACTAGCCGAAGTACAATAATTGACTCGCGGTTAATTGTTAAAATTTTGATGTTGTATCCAACGCATTTAGGAAAGTTTAACAAATCCTAATATTTAAATACGAGTATGAGTCTATTTGTTACGCTTTTACATTTTATTTACCCAGCCAATCACTATGAAATTTGTATACACGTTGTCAGGGCTACCAAAAAGAGCATAGACTTAGACATAGAGTTTTCACCAAGAAAAATATTACTGTTACCGAAGGCTAAGTCAAATATATACATTAACGCATAGGGATCGAAGCCATGCACAAAAACTTGTATTAGGTTTATCAAGTCGAGCACACGACTAAACTGCGTGACATGATACTTCTTTATTGTAAGCATTCACACTTCGGCCCTTCTCGAATCTCGTAGATGGGCCTATCCGCGGTCGATCCTTGATACAGCTCACCATACCACACTACTCACCGACACTAACTATTTCGTTCTCGCTTACCGTACTTCTTAATCTCCTTTTTTATGATATTTGAGACGTTCGTGAGGATAGTAGCGTCATGTTTGGTGACTTTAATCTACAAATATACAAAGAAGCTCTGACTCATCAACGCATATCCGAAACTACTTAAGTTACAGGCATGAAAGCCGTGCACACTGTTTGCAGTGCGTCGAGTCGCCGTGCTACGCGTCGTGCCTCGTGCTGCGCTTCGAGAGTCGTGCAGCGCGTCGTGTGCCGTGCAGAGCGTCGTTCTTCGCGCCGCGCCGTGTGCAGTTTTGAAGAGAAGATCCGCGTTCGCGTCGCGTCGCGTTTTCCCTTTGGCCCGGACACGGATTGTCCGTTAGATTCCGTCTAACGTCTAATTCCGTCGTCAGTCCGTTATTCAGGCCCTAGATGACACCGTCCAACTCGAGGACCTCATTAGGTTCCATATGTTCGCGCGACAGCAAAATCCGTTGTTAGTTTCGGAATTCGATAGGCTCCGACGCACTTACGCGCGTAACGGGAATAAGTGTGAGTTCGGAGTCCCGCGTTGTTTCCGCGACGACCCGTTCGCGCCGTCCGACTGCGACTCCGACGATGACTCCGACATGGAGCTCGACGCGCCTCGCGCGGCCGCGCCCGCGCCCGCGACGTCGTCCGCCGATAAAGACGGTTTCACAACCGTCACGCGCCGCGGTAAACGCCCACGCGCCGCGATTCAGACAGACAGCGACTCTGCTGCGGGACGTCCGATCCCAAAGCAGCCCAATATAGGTGGCGCTCGGGTGCCCCGAGCCTTTCCCACGCCCTCTGCCGCGAATTCGGCTCAAGCCTCGGCTGCGGAACCCGCGGTCGCGGCTAAGAAGCCACGCCTACCGCCTCCCGTCACCTTCCGTGACAAAGCCCGTTGGGTAGAAATTTCTGAAGACCTTAAGTCGAAGGAAATCGTCTACAAGTCCGCCGTCAACACTGTTGCCGGCATTTCTATTCGTGTCTCGACCCCCGATGAGCATCGCAAGCTCACCAAATATTTCAGGGAGCGTCAGCTCCCTTTCTTCACCCACGCGCTAGAGGAAGAGCGCCGCCTCCGTGTCGTCATTCGGGGAGTTCCCTGTGAACTCACCGAATACGACATCTGCGATTGCCTGAACGGTCAGGACTTCCCAGTCCGGAGCGTGCAGCGCATGCATCACCCCCGTACGAAGGCCCCCTTCAACTTGGTGTTGGTCACTCTGGACCGCACCTTGGAAGGCAAGGCTATTTTCAGCCTCAACTCAGTTTGCGGCCTGTCCCCTGTCTTTGTAGAGCTTCCTCGCAAGTCCCAGGTACCCTCACAGTGTCACAACTGCCAGGTGTACGGTCATTCCGCCCGACACTGCCACCTGCGTCCCAGGTGTGTCAAGTGTCTCGGGGATCATTCCCACTAAGGAGTGCCCCCGCACTCCCGAATCCGTCGAGCCTCCGAGCTGCGTCCTCTGCGGGCAAACGGGTCATACCGCGAACTATCGCGGGTGTCCCCGTGCGCCTCGCTCGACCTATCACCGTCGCGGCGGTCGTGCGACCCACCTCCAGTGCGCCGGCAGCATCCGCTCCTGCGCCGAGCGCGCTCTCCTGGCGCGTAAGGCCTTCCCCGCCAGCTCCCTCGGCTCCTAAAGCCAAGCCCCAGCCCCCAAAGGCTCTGTCCACTCCTGCGCCACCTATCGCGGTTTCAGCATCGACCTCCGGTATAGACTGGATAGCTCGCTTACTTTTGGTACACGATGTACAAGAGATAATCGCATTTAACGCGTTAGTTAATAGTACGTCTGAGCTCGGGCTCTTAAACGCTATCTCCGCTTTCCCGGCCGTCGCGACCACGGTACAGCAATTAACCCGCGCCGCGCATAAATAAATTCGCGTAAATCAAAATATCAGATCGAACCCGCGTGTTCATACATAATAGACCGATACATTAGGATTTGTTACGTAATTATTTAGTTAAATCGGCACCGTGCCGTTGTACTTTATTTTTTAGCTCGATTCCCTCTCAAAAGATGCGTGTTTGCGCCCACGCCCGCGACTCTCTCTGCTCACGCCTCCGTGAGCGGGGGTTGAAGATTCAATCCCGCACACTCGTCGCGATTTTTCTTGTAACAGCTCGAGCCTAGGTAGTCCCTCGGTGTGGCGCCCTCGAGTATGTTACTTGCGCGAATACAGTGTTTTACACATGTTCTACACTTACACGATCACCCCACACTCTTGCACACCTAGGCACTCAGTGGTGGGCTGTTTTTTTGCCCTTTTCGGACTGAAATAGGTCACATAACACAGTAGTCAGATACCAAATACACATATACATTCGTGAAACATGCATGGTCACACATGCATTTTTCAAGAATTCATATATGAGTATTGTATGGATAGATAGCTTAGCTAGCTTAGTTAGTTTGGGAATCCGGCGACAGCTCAAGCCGAGGTGCACCGAGTGCCCTTGAGATGTTTCACCTAAAAACAATCGGGTGAGTGCCCTAAGCGCTCCCCTTAGTAGTCCGGTGGAACTGTGAAGGCCTAATAAGGCGGCAGTGTAGGTCAGTTCGAAAAAAAAAAAAAAAAAAATTTGAACAGTTGTTTCTTTTTGTGTCGCTTAGATTCACTAAAATCCGATTTTTTTTTACTTTAATCTCTAAGACTATAGACGGATATAATAACCTTTTTTATTTATTCTATGTAGGTACTTGATTTCTTATGGACTTCAAGTTTAAGACAAAAAATATTTATTTAATCCAGAAATAGAAAAGACAATAAAAATCTTTTACTACATTACCGCAGAGAAAAATCGTGAACAAACGTTAGCACAGTATCAAATCCAAAAACACAATTTCAAAACAGACCGATATATCAAGAGATTAGCTTTCTCAAAGAAACAAAAAAATATTTTTTGTGCTTTATAACTTTTAGTGTTTTTTTTTTAAATTATAGACCATTAAATTTCAAGAATCTTCATAAAAAGAAATTGTACAATATGCTCTTTTTGGAATACAACAAAAGCATTGCGTGCGCCTTCACATCTGATAAAAGTTCATTGCGACTCAATTGCATACTGTATCAAAGCGATAGCAATGAATAATGTGCGTACTGTTGTAAGGGTACGTTTCTAGTATTGATAAACGGTAATTGCTTCTTCGTCTATAATATAGGTTGAAATACAAGTGTTGGTTGTTTTAAATGTATTTGTATTTAATATACTCGTGTTGTAAAATAATCTACCAAGCTCGCTATATAATTCTATTTTACACTTTGCCTGAATCGCAAACGCTCGGATCAGTAACACCGAATCGTGTATACTCGGCTTCAATCGTTATCAGCCACGCTTACTCTCTGATAAGGAGTGCATCATTTCAATAGATAATTTTTTATTCTTAAAGAAAAAATTCTCTAGAAAAATATATCAGAACGTCCTTGACTATAATTACGTACTTGATGATTATTCCGACCGATTTCGGCCATGGCGACCGCTTTGACCCCAGTGAGAGTAAATAGAAGCGGTCCGATGTACAGGATATATTAAGGTGCACAAGTATACGCGCAGGAGACAGATGCACATACTTATCCTTGTTCTTCTAGACCCAGAGGAACGGGGACCGTTACGACCGGAGAAGTGTACAGACAGATGGTACAGTATCACAGTGAGAAAGTTACAACGAGTCAGTACCATCTCACACTCCTTTAATCTACTTTTACGATACCCACGGGAAGATATCGGGTAGTGCTATTCTACTCTGCCGGCACCAGACGGCAATTAGGTACTTACTAAATCTTGGATTGTCATAATCCTACCAATACTTCAATCAATATACATTTTCTATACAGCTTTAAGAAGTTCCTTGGTGTATCTTTGGAATCTACAGTTCATTGCTATTTACATTCAAATGACAACCCTTTGAAAATTTAATCAGCTTAGTATTTTAAATATATAACAATGGGGCGTTTTTAAATATTACAATTATTTATTTACATACAAACAATGATAAATCTATTTGATCGTGGCGCACTTAGAAGTGTCACTAAGCCCGGTGGTGTGATGGTCGGTCCTACCATCCGGTTAACACGTTCCGTACAACGTGTACCACCGGTGGTACACGTTAAGCTTCATCTTCAGGCTACGTGGCACGGAATATATTAAATAATTGAAGCTTCTCCTAGTCGTTATATGTATTAGTAGCAGCCCTCATCAGCAGTTCGTACGTCATCATTATCATCTTACCCTTATCTCACCTAAGTAGGGTCGGCGCAATATGTTTTTATTTTCACTCTATTCTGTCAGGTGTTATGTCAGTATTCACACCTTTTAAACACATAATTTTCACACAATCCGTCCACATCCTTTTCGGTCTTTCTCGACCTCTATATCACCAGCTCGTATGTGTTGCTAGATAATCATCATTACATTTTTATGAAGCCGAATTCAGGATACTCGAATACTTCAAATTCACAGTTTTAAATTTCGTTTCAAATTATTACTGTTAACAGCATTAGTATAGGTGCGCGTGCGCGTTTTTGCGGGGCCCCAGTGTGGTCCAATGCCCTCGGTGCCACTAACGTGCGCGCGCTGCGGGCTGTGCAGCGTATTGTGGCACTGAGGGCGATTCGAGGATACCGCACCGTGTCCTCGCCGGCGGCATTCACGCTCGCCGGCTCCCTGCCTTGTGGACCTGGTGGACGCGCGGTATGGACGATATACGGTGGACGCCGTCCGCCCGGTCATGCCGCAGTGGTTTGAGAGGGAGTGGGGCTCCCTGACGTTGATGGCTGTTTTGGCTGGTACTTGCACCAGGTGGCTCGCAAGGAGCCGACCGCCGCATATCACGAGTGCGGCGCTGAGGAGGATACCGCGCAGCACACTCTGTCTGAGTGTGCTGCGTGGGAGGTGCAGCGCCGCACTCCGGCTGCGGTGGAGGGAGGAGATCTTTCGCTGCCGAGCGTGGTTGCGGCCATCCTCGGCAGCGAAAACGCATGGACGGCGATGGCCTCCTTCTGCGAGGAGGTCATCTTGCAGAAGGAGGTGGCGGAGAGGACCCGAGAGGCAGACCCTCTTAGCGGCCGTCTCCGCCAAAGGAGGGCCGGTGGAAGGAGGCAGCGATTTGCCCGCCTTCTTCCACCTCCGTAACTGGACCTGAGGGTATGGGCCGGGGGAGCCATCTCCTCATTGCACAGGTTCAGCGGACGAGGGGAGGTAGCTGGTCGTGTACTCAGTGTACCTCCCTATAAGGATGGAGCCCGGCAGCCATCTTTCGCCGGGTTGACCACTGGGGGCGGCATGGTGATATCTCAGCACGGTCCTATGCCGCCCCAACTTAAAGCGGTGGCCGGTATACCGTGGGATTTTAGTCCGTGCGAGTCGGATATAACCCATTCTCTCCTCCGGGAGGATGGGTATCTATAAGGGATTTCTCCACGTAAATAAAAAAAAGGTGCGCGTGCAAGAGCGAAGGTAATTGGAATAGGAAGATGTTAGTGGGTTACAAAAATTTATGGCAATCCTGACTAACCAAGTAAACCGACCCATTTTCTAAGACATGCGTTTGCGTATCTTTAAACGATTACTTTTACCATACACGTGTTAATTACCCTATGAAAATTAATAATAATAGAATATTGAGGATAATAATAGAAGTTTTATTGCATTGTCCGATGGAATATCAAACCGATCTCCATATGTTCGAAGCCCGGCATGTACCAGCGAACGTTTCAGAAATTACGTACATTTATTAATTTAAATTGGTAACACTATCCGCTGACGGGGAATGAAAACATCGTGAGAAAACCTGAACCTGAAAAATGTTCTTGTAGCACCATTGTATATGGGAAAAATATAGAACTGTGGATGTCTCAGAGTTTGAAATCACCAATACACCGTGGACTGGCGTAGTGATTATGGTCATATCTTCCCTCGAGAAGAGGCCTACGGCCCTGCAGTGGGTCTCTTACAGGCTGATGATGATGATGATAGCCAATGTTACTTGGAGAAAACGTAGCTGTCTATTGGTAAAATTATTTTTACAATCGGATCAATAGTTTAAAAGATATTACCTGTTACAAACAAACATTTACCTTTTTATAATAAAAGCTATCGATTCGTCTGTGATACAGAAAATGCAGAACCACGATTTTTAATTAAACGGTTTACTAACGACATGAGATGTGCTTAAGCGGAATGAGCAACCGATATCACCCGTATACCGAACGTTCAACGTTTCGGTAAGCGATGTCATCAAAAGACCGTTCACCTCATACTGTTCTACATAATTGCTTCCATTGACCTATTTACCCAATGAAATCATATGTTCCAATTACTTATGTAATTTTGTTTGAACGGAATAATTTCTAATCTGATAGTAGATATACATTTATATCAAGTTTAAATGGTTTTATTAATTGTCTAATATATGATTGACCAATAACTCGTACGGTATTGAAAACGTACCTACTCTTTTTAGTACCGAAAATGTGGACCTCAACTGATAGAGAATTGTCCAAATGAGTTTCTGTATATTGTAATAATATATATTTTTTCATGCCCTTTATAATTAATTGTATGCGTAAATTAACTCGGAATAAAAGTTCGCATATATCTCTCACCATAGGTTTCAAATGAGAACATTCTCGCTTGAAACATTACTCTGCTAAATTGTTGTACCCGTAACGAAAACATTAAAATTACTAATGAAAATTCATATAATAAAAAAATAGAAAAAAGTTAGGCGTGTGCTTATGGCCATACGATAGAAGTGAAAACTTATAAAAAATAGATACTGCTTACTTACGTTACAAAATGTAATAAGAAATCTTAACAGCATTGTAAATTCATTATACAACCTATTAATTTAATAGCTCTTAATCAATTCAAACAAATCATGATTAAAATACATTTTTTTATATGTACATATATATGTTTATATTTCGATACATATATTAAATCATTATAGATCATACCCCATATCCATAAATAGAATAAACTTCAACACAGTTTGACCCAACACAGTGAAAATTAGCATAATCAAAAACATTTTTCATGACGAAAGTTTTTTAGTATCACTTCTTTTAATACTGCCACCAGATATCACTAGTTTTATGAGAATGAATGAATGAATGAGATCGTGAACAGTGGCTGTCGTACTATAATCAATCTGTTTGCTAATAACCCTTTGGTACTCCGGTACGACGAGATGAAAATATCACTTATATCTTCATCTCAACCTTCATCAAATCGCTACGTGGTGTCCTCAGGCGAACATTCACTTCGGACTGTAGTCAGTTTTAGTTGACCTTTTCGTTAGAGGAAATTGTTGGTTGCACGTTCATTTCAAACGAGATTAAATTATTATAATATCAGCCTGAAAAGTCTTGGCAAATGTCTTGTTTTGAAAAAGATCAGTCGATGACGTTTTTGATCACATGCTAAGAGAAATGTTCAATTTTGTATATCATATATTAATAAGAAATACAGGTACTTAAGTTGAATTAATCATGTTTATCATATATAATGTATTTTTCTATAAAGGGAAGAATTTTTAAAATTTAAGTAGAAGTTGTAAGTCCTAAGAGCCTTCCTAAAGGTATAGAAAACCTGAAACAATATCTAACCATCTATAAAAATAGTTATAAACGTAACCTCTCTAATAATAATGTAAGTATATATTAGAATTACAGCTCCTTTGTCTATCAGCTTCTAAAATCTTATTATACTTAAGAAACATTTGCATTGTGCTTGTATCAGAAATTAAGCAAAATCTCTGAACAAAAATATTTAGATCGACAGTAGTAATACCAAAAATGTGATTTTTTTATTAAGTATATCTCTAAGTTTTATCCAAAAGCAATTATTTTAATAAGAAACAATGTAAACAATGTAAGAGAACACTCTTTGTTTCATAACATTTGTAGCGTTTTCTCTTTACTCGTGACTGGTGGCCTTTAGAATCAATTATAAAATGTAAAACGGCCTTCAAGTACAACTCGAATATAATTGTTAAGCAAAGCTACTTACGCACAACTTAGTATTGTAATACTACGTAAGTGCTTTAATTTTCGCTTCGAAGATTTTATGAAATACTAGAGTCCAACGCGACTTTGCCTCCGAAAAATTAAATTATGAAACTTAATCATCCATTATAGTCGGTTTTAAATAACAAAGATTTTTCTATGTATAATACACAAAGCGTAATTAGATATGCATACGGTAAAGAGCAAACAAAAATTCAGAAACAGAGCATAACAGAAATAAGTCACGGTGGATGAAGTGTACCCGCTGTTTGTACACTTCAGTGCAAACAAAATTAAAATGACCGGCGTTATTAATCCCTGTTTTCATTATGGTTATTTTTTTTTTATTATAGCCGAAACAATTATCGCATTACACTATTTAATTATTTTTTTGTCCTTTTTACATCGACTTAAATTGTTTCGTCCAGCTATCGCATGTCGCTTTACAGCCGGCCGCGTAGTAAGGGTAAAATGAAAGGCATTCGGCAAAGTAGCCAAGGCTGGCGGCTGGCGGTGGCGGCTAAATTCAAAATGATTCAGTGATTTCAATAAATATTGTGCTCATTTTTAAAATGCCATGATCCAAAAAATTGTTTCACTTGCATCGTGGTTTCATAATTTCTCCTAGTTATACACTTACAACACAGTTACAGCGTTATTAATATATTGAAACCAAATGATCTAGGAAACAAACTATATTAATGAAAAAACCTTAAAAAAAGTTTTAGACATTTTTGATTCGCCGATCTTTACCCACGTTCATGTAAGATATTATTATACTAGATAAAAAATATTCTATTTCACTTTTATAAAAGTTTATTATCCTCTCGTATATCGTGGTTATATCGGTGCTATTGGCTATTTCGTGTGAGTTTATTGGCCATCTCGGTACACTACCGGACGTATTAAACCATTCAGTATTATTGGCCTCAAGTGTATAACACTTGAGTGCAATACTCACGTACGCTGTAGGAAAGCGGAACGGAACGAGTTTAAACGGAGTTCAACAATTAAGTTGTTATTGTTATCTTTTGTGTTTTAGCTTTAACGTACAAAGGGAGAGAAGCTATTTTTTCCAACAGCTTGATGCATTAAATCTACATGGATTATGAAAGCATAATTGATAGTTTTTTTTACCTTCTATAATAGCGTATGTAATTAAAATTATATGAAAACCTAATAACGACAATATATTCAAATAAACGACTAACAAATACCTCTAGAATTTTGTTTTTTTTTTTTTTTTTTTTTTTTTTTTTTTTTCGAACTGACCTACACTGTTAGCCTGAGCTGTTACAGTTTCACCGGACTACTAAGGGGAGCGCTTAGGGCACTCACCCGATTGATTTTTAGGCGAAACATCTCAAGGGCACTCGGTGCACCTCGGCTTGAGCTGTCGCCGGATTCCCGACCTAACTAAGCTAGCTAAGCTATCTATCCATACAATACACATATATGAATTCGTGAAAAATGCATGTGTGACCATGCATGTTTCACGAGTGTATATGTGTATTTGGTATCTGACTACTGTGTTATGTGACCTATTTCAGTCCGAAAAGGGCAAAAAAAAAACAGCCCACCACTGAGTGCCTAGGTGTGCAAGAGTGTGGGGTGATCGTGTAAGTGTAGAACATGTGTAAACCACTGTATTCGCGCGAGTAACATACTCGAGGGCTCCACACCGAGGGACTACCTAGGCTCGAGCTGTTACAAGAAAAATCGCGACGAGTGTGCGGGATCGAATCTTCACCCCCCGCTCACGGCGGCGTGAACAGAGAGAGTCGCGGGCGTGGGCGCAAACACGCGTCTTTTCAGAGGGGATCGAGCTAAAAAATAAAGTACAATGGCACGGTGCCGATTTAACTAAATAATTACGTAACAAATCCTAATGTATCGGTCTATTGTATATGAACACGCGGGTTCGAACTGATCTTTTGATTTACGCGAATTTATTTATGCGCGGCGCGGGTTAATTGTTGTACCGTGGTCGCGACGGCCGGGAAAGCGGAGATAGCGTTTAAGAGCCCGAGCTCAGACGTACTATTAACTAACGCGTTAAATGCGATTATCTCTTGTACATCGTGTACCAAAAGAAGACGAGCTATCCAGTCTATACCGGAGGTCGATACTGAAGCCGCGATAGGTGGCGCAGGAGTGGACAGAGCCTTTTGAGGCTGGGGCTTGGCTTGAGGAGCCGAGGGAGCTGGCGGGGAAGGCCTTACGCGCCAGGAGAGCGCGCTCGGCGCAGGAGCGGATGATGCCGGCGCACTGGAGGTGCCCGGCAGGTCGGGGAAAGCCTTCTGGCTTTGTATGGGCGGAGGCGGAGGCCGCTTCGTCCGAGCCGGCGGGCCGTGCGCCCTGGACCGGGTCGCACGACCGCCGCGGCGGGGACGGGTCGAGCGAGGCGCACGGGGACACCCGCGATAATTCGCGGTATGACCCGTTTGCTCACAGAGGACGCAGCTCGGAGGCTCGATGGATTCGGGAGTGCGGGGGCACTCCCTAGTGGAGTGGTCCCCGAGACACTTCACACACCTGGGACGCAGGTGGCAGTGTCGGGCGGAATGGCCGTACACCTGGCAGTTGTGACACTGCGAGGGTATCTGGGACTTGCGAGGAGGCTCGACGAAGACTGGGGACAGGCCGCAAACCGAATTGAGGCTGAAAATAGCCTTGCCTTCCGAGGTGCGGTCCAGTGTGACCATCACCAAGTTGAAGGGGGCCTTCGTGCGAGGGTGGCGCATGCGCTGCACGCTCCGGACCGGGAAGTCCTGACCGTTCAGGCAATCGGAGATGTCGTATTCGGTGAGTTCAGAAGGAACTCCTCGAATGACGACACGGAGGAGACGCTCTTCCTCGAGAGCGTAAGTAAAGAAAGGGAGCTGACGCTCCCTGAAGTATCTCGTGAGCTTGCGATGCTCATCGGGGGTCGATACACGAATAGAAATGCCGGCAACAGTGTTGACGGCGGATTGGTAGACGATTTCTTTCGACTTAAGGTCGTTAGAAACATCTACCCAGCGGGCTTTGTCACGGAAGGTGACGGGAGGCGGTGGGCGTGGCTTCTTAGCCGCGACCGCGGGTTCCGCAGCCGGAGCTTCAGCCGAAATCGCGGCAGAGGGCGTGGGAGAGGCTCGGGGCACCCGAGCGCCACCTATATTGGGCTGCTTTGGGATCGGACGTCCCGCAGCAGAGTCGCTATCTGTCTGAATTGCGGCGCGTGGGCGTTTACCGCGGCGCGTGACGGTTGTGAAACCGTCATTATCAGCGGACGATGTCGCGGGCGCGGACGAAGTCGCGGGCGCGGGCGAAGTAGCGGGCGCGGGCGCGGCCGCGCCAGGCGCGTCGAGCTCCATGTCGGAGTCATCGTCGGAGTCGCAGTCGGACGGCGCGAACGGGTCGTCGCGGAAACAACGCGGGACTCCGAACTCACTTTTATACCCGTTACGCGCGTAAGTGCGTCGGAGCCTATCGAATTCCGAAACTAACAACGGATTTTGCTGACGCGCGAACATATGAAATCTAATGAGGTCCTCGAGTTGGACGGTATCATCTAGGGCCTTAGGGGCCTGAAGGGGCGGCGGGATCGCGGGGGTGGACATGACTAACCTCCCTGCCTGAGGGACAGGGGGGTGCGCCTAATTCGAATCTAACGGACAATCCGTGTCCGGGCCAAAGGGAGACGCGACGCGAAATCTTCTCTCTTCGTATCTGCACACGGCGCGGCGCGAAGAACGACGCTCTGCACGGCACACGACGCGCTGCACGACTCTCGAAGCGCAGCACGAAGCACGACGCGTAGCACGGCGAAACGACGCACTGCACAGTGTGTACGGCTTCGCACCGAAAAGTGCGGTTTATGTGGTACACTAAAGGAGGTGCACCGTCGCTCTGAAAAGAGCGTGTTGATTGACAATAGCCGAGTAAACACACTAAAGTGCGGCTTCGCAGCAGATATTTTCTTTCTTCGAATTTCACAAGCTCGAGTACAATAGCACCGGCGATGACTCACTCGGCAACAATGCGGGTCGGGCAGCGACGAAATCGTTGGAATGCCAACATCTGGTGCGCAGGTAGCGCAGGTAGGCGAGCGTGGCGAGCCGGAAATGACCGAAGATAGCCGAGCGCGGCGAACCGAACGGACGGTCAGAGCTGCGAGCGAGCGCACGTGTGCACTCGACCGCTGCTCGAACGAGACTCTCTCTAGAATTTTGTTAACGAATCTGATAAATAAATACAACCGCCGCGAACCTCATAAACATCAAATCAGTCGACGATCCGTGACTTCTAAAGTGAATGTCATAATTGCGTCCCTTTTTTTCTCATGAGTTTAGCTATCTGCTATATTTCTATCACACTTCCTCATATCTAAGATAGTTGAAAAAACATTTTAATTCAACAAATAAGCATATGATGTCTATGTGGATATATTGCCGCTGCAATTAAAAAGTAAAAACTACTTGTGAATGAGGCTTATTTGAGTTCAATTTATTTATACATTTAATTCTAAGTAGGTGTGTTAAATTACATATCTAAGACGTAGTGATGGCATACATTATATAAATAGAATTATGATGATGGCTCAGCTGGTAGTATAATCGGATACAGCGTCGAAGGACGTAGGTTCGAATCCTAGCAACTGAGTCGGAGCTTTCGGTGAAGGAAAACACCTTGATGAAGCCATAGCATGGTGGTAGGGCTTTTTCTAAGTCCACCTGGCTAACTACCACCCTCAAGTTGGAAATCTGTCATCAATTACCTATTAGTGTGTTCCGGCAGCTGCACTTGAGAGTCAGTCTCCCAGTTTTAGCATGACTACTATTTTAGACCATATCAATATTTAACATCAGATGAGATCGTGGTCAGACGCTAACCTATAAAGTACAAAAAAAATATAAATAAAGAAAAACAAAGCATGACAAAGTAAAAGACATAAACACATAACTACATCCAATAAACGTTAGACTGCTTCTGGACAGGCGAATAATAACAAAGGGAAGCTTATTTATCAATCGCTGTTTCATCGCACTTGCCTAATAATAGCACCGCAACAACCTCTTTGTGATAAGTATTTAAACATTAAGATACGGCTAAGCTTACTCAGATTCAAGAATACACGCTACAATTGCAGTAAAGTTCATATTAATTATCTTAGTATAAAATATTGAATTAAAAAAACAGACCCCATCGGAATGCGCTAAGCGCATAGTGTTCCGGGCGAACGGACCGGAAGTCCGCACACGGCACGCTTCCGGTACGTCACGCCCGGTGATCGGGTCCTGCGGTCGCCGGACCGTTGCTTGGAGCTTTTTTAACAAGGGTCGCTTTACTAGGGGTGAGCTCTTATTCTGTCGATAAAGTGCTTTCTAGTAAATAGATAATGTATGGAAATAATAACCACTGCATCATCATTTGTCATCAAATAAGATTGTGGTTAAACGTATAATATATTTAAAAATAAATGCACACATAAATATAAGTCGATGAGATACTTAATATGGTGCCCTACGAACGCGCACAAGTATTTCAGATCTGAACCGTTTTATCTAAGGATAACTAACCAAAATAGAAAAAAGGTCCTTTACAAAACCTAAGTACCCACCAATTATGTGTGTCTACGTGTGTGTGCACTTGTGTGTATGTGTGTGTGTATGTTGAATGCAGTGTAACAGTATTGCTCAAGCGGCATGCTCGAGGGCTCCACTCCGGAGAATCGGCTCTAATGTCTCGCGACTAATCGTTAGCAGTTATTAAAGTGTTCGGACAATAAGATATATCTAATAATAATCAAATATTTGTAGAATTAATTGTCCGGTACGAGCCAATAGTGGTATATTACGAATCGATTATAACAAGTCATTAGTAGCGGGCAATAGTAACTAGTAGGTAAATGATGACACGGGTATAATATCACTTCATTAAAACCGTCGAATATATGTATTGCTTAAAAAAATGTAATAAAACACTATGTTTAAATATTTTAATTACTTATTTAATTATACGTTTATAATTCATGTATTAACATATTCGACATATTAACACAAACATCCCTACTTGCGGAGAGATAGCGGGCGCCACCCATTTTATGCGAATGTTCCGATACGGGATTCGTATATTTGCCAAAGTCGGGACAAATTGAATGACGCAGCCTTTTATTTGGGTCCCGCAGTTTTCGGCCTCTGCTTAAACAGTAAGCACTTCTTTTCCAATATTAGATATATCGTCGTAGACCAGCATCTATGAGCGTATTATTTCGATGGCGTATAAATATATTACTCGGCTGTATTGTGAGTAACAATCCTGTTTACATATAGATTAAGCATATATTATGCTAGCTTTTGAGTGCATATTTGCTCGCTCGATTATCTTTCGGGAATAGTACTTTTTTTTAATTAAAGTTACTGTATATCCTTTTCCATACCCCTGACAATATATATGCAAGCGGATCGGTTGAATTGAAATTGAAGTATTTATAAAATTACAGAACTGCATATAAGGAAGACACATACACACTAAGGAATATCATAAATCAATTGTTTTTATTGAGCGATATATTCTTTAGTATTGATTAAAATTCATATTTTTTTAGGTGCTTCCTATTGTAGGCATATAAGCCTATATTACCAGGAATTTCTCCAAAATACAAACGTTAAACACCAAATACACCAAGGCTCAGAAAAATTATCATACAACTAATTGTCACAGGTAAAACCTATAGCACTCAACGAGACCTTCGTTAATCTACTACAACATATATACTTTATGAAATAGAAGCTTATGAAGTCCGTTTTAACAATCGCAATTTCAGAACTAGTAATTTAATCCAAGTAATACTCCATATAAACAAACTATATCATCATCATTACTATCACCACAATAGCCTGAAAAGAACTGTTGCAGGGTCATAGGCCTCTTCCCGAAGGAAAGTTTGGGCACAATTACCACGACAGTTCACGAGGTATCGCGATTTAGTTAGCAGTTCTATATTTTTCCACATACAAGAAGAACATTTCTCTGATTCAGGTTTCCTCACAATGTTTTCTTTCACTTTCAGCCGATAGTTTTACTAATTAAAATTAGTAAAAGTATACGAATTTCCAAAACTCGTTGGTACATGCCGGGGATAATAAAACCTGCGGACGCAGAATTGACATTCCTCCGTTAACCTATCCAACCACGATGACATTTTGTCAAGAAACAAACGTATTCACATTATAACAATATGAGATATTTCATATAAGAAAAAAAAAATGATTTATATGATTGACCTTCACTGATAATGTATGTTTGAATAGTGTCCGAGTTCAATTGATAAAACATTGTATTTGTTATTAGTAGGACAATGACTCGCTCCCATGACTCAAAAGACGGGGACATGCCGGACGCCGGTGACAACTCCCATAAATATTAATTCATTGATCTCGACTCGGTAATCGGTAGGTCGATACCTATTGTATCCTCGATAGTAGATCTTTCCAATTTATGTAATTATAAGTATGCATAAAATCAAAATTTATTTTACTTTTCTCAAATTATCTCCGCAACCGTTGAACCGATTTTAATGACAGTTTTACTGCGTGGTAGAGGATATTTCAGAGTATTATGCACATCGTTACACTTTCTCATAAGACTTAAGCGGCAGTGGTAAAATTAATAGACGTAACTTACAAATAAAACACATAGTTCCCATGAAACAATAAACAATTTCAATCATTCGAAGACGCATACGCCAATTAATGGATTTTAAAATGGCTTATAATTAAAGAATTCTTAAGTAAAACCTATGACTGAGACCTGTTGAAAATAGTTCAAGCATGAAAAAATTTATATATATATATATATATATTGTTTTTAAGGTATACTTCTTTTAGCGCGTTAGAGAAAAATGATGAGAGTAATTTTAACATTGCACGCGCAGACCGTTACGAAAAACCGACACACTGAAGTTAGCTATAGTCAACATTTTATTCAAAAAAAGTATGTATGTCTTAAATACCTTTTTTCTATTGTTAGTGTCGTTTTTTCTACAAACGTAGAATACAAATTTAGGAAAGATAAAAAATTTGAAAAGATTTTTTTTCTTGTTACGCCAAAAAAGTATAACTTCTAAAGCGTGTACATAAGTACACACACACACACTTGTTTTTTTTTTTCAAATACACAGTGACTGAAGTGTAGTGAATAATTTCTACTAGTGAATCGCTACTCTCATAAAAGATTCTGTTCGATTTAGTTGTAAGGCTTATGTGACATTTTTATTACAGTGTCGAAATAAATGAACTGTGTAATTTTTATTCACATAATACAAGTTGCTTATTCATAGTTACAAGGGTAATTAATTGAATTGAATATTTTATTTTTGACTAGATATATCGTCTATCGTTATGATCCACCCCGCACTATTACTTCATTTTCATTTAGTGTACTATTTGACCTGTATATTGCATTATAATCCATGACTCCTTAAGAATCACGGCAAGATGTTAGACAGTTATAACCTTCCTCAGTAAATCCTAACTATACTAATTGTCCGATGTAATATTGCATGCAATACATGGCGCTCGGATCGATTTAGATCGCGCTCACGGTAGGTAGCTTTACGATAGCTTGACTTAACTATAATTAGAAATGTAAATGAGAGTATGTTTGTCACACTTTCACGAATTAACTAGTCATTCGATCATTATGAAATTTTGCATACACTTTGTCAGAACAAAAAAAACATAGAGTACCTTTTAAATACAAGTAATGTACTGTGAATTAACACGAGCAAAACTGTGACTTAAACCTAGTATATTATAAAATGCCTAAAATACTTTTTCTAATATGACTGCAAGTTCCAAACATTAACACGTTTAAACAATCAAGCAAAAAAGTTATATTATACAAATATAGATTTATAAACTACTGTCATTCTCCCATGCATTTCTCATTCTATATGTTCAACTAAAATATTATGGTGTGTATATTTCGTCTTGAAATATTACTCACAATAATATTAAAAGCTATCGTTGTAATTATGGAAATAAGACACTGACATTGGCAAAAAATAGAACCGTGGTTTGCCAGAAAAAACAAAATAACATCAAATACACTATAATAATAAAACTTCACAGATTTGCTGTTTTCTGATGTTATATATTTATTATAAACTGTAATGATATTGGACATAATTAGTAAGCCGTTAAAATTAGCTATATTTAGTTAAAAGTTAATAGTATAAACGACAAAATTAAGCTTTATTATAAATTTATCGAATATTACGTATCCATAATTGATACTGTCGACTGTTATTCGAAAATTCTAGAAAAGCAATTTAACATTAATTCAAGGAGCGAATTTCTCGTAAATAAGTCGGGGTCCCTCGGGAAAACACTCTTTGCGTTCTCATAGTTAAAGTTGCATTAATTGTCGCTCGACTGTCGCGAAACGTCCGCGCCGTATCGTTGTACGCTAAGCGCTTTTATTATTTACAGTTTTAATAATTATCAAATACTAACTTCTGACGAGGCGCGTACATGTTGCATGCGTGACTCTTATCTATTCGTCCGAGGTTATCTCTTTGGGCCTCAGGTCACAGAGGAAGACCTCTTGTGAGGGAGCCACATCTTCCGGTTTGAACGGATGAAATGGGGAAGCAATCCACACTCCCCAGAAGAAACTCTCAAGAACTCACTCTCTCTTAGCGAACGGCAGATATTAAATGCAGGTGTCCCCAACGGAAAAAATATGAGCGCTACGAATATATTACGCGTTAATTAGATTCTTCTCAATATGACTCCCAGATTCATTTGAATATAAAAAACGAAATATTTAATCAGTTAGCTTATATGTCTACCATTTTAAGGATCATTGTATGTATTGTGTATTAGTGGATTTAAATCAAATTCATTGCGAACACATACTTGACCACTTTTAACGAAATTAGTTAAAATGCCATATCCGTTCTCAAAGTGGGAATAAGTCTGAGCATGTCTCTGACTTAAACTGTGCCGGCGAAATATGATGAAAATTGGAGCGTACGCGAAGCAACTTTTTCTACAGTCCTTTTGCGCACTGCTATCATTTTTCCAAGTAAGTGAATATCTATTTGTAAAACAATACTTGTCTTCAAGAATCCGGAGTTATGATGAATCGTTTAAGCGTTAAATATAAAACCGACAATTACGAACGTCCTTCGCATAATAAAATAAGATAATGCTAATCGTCATAAGGCTAAATATATCCAATCAGCGAGTGATATCGCCCGGAAGACGCTACCCGTAGACGTTCTTTAGCAAATAATTACCGTGATATATGGCTCGAAACGTTATCTAACATTTTTTTTTATCAGAATCGTGCAACCCATCTAATATTATGGCCACTTCTGTCTATAGTAACAACATGGAATTTAAATAGAACTCTAAGTTCTTATTATGTTCAGTCAACAATAGGTAGTCCATAGGTACAGAGTGTGTTGCCAATCTCCCTACAAATGGGAATGTAATAGCGTGAAATTTACTGGTTTGCAGTACAAAACTATTTAGATAAACTTCCAATTTTTTAATTCCAAATTACTGTAGACAATTACAGAAAATAAATATTAATTTAGTTTTTCTCTTTTCTGAATGAACGTCCTTAAATTGATTCAATTTAGAATTTGTCTCCGATTATTTGAAGTAATGAGATTTTTGAAGACTTCGTTAGACGTTTCCTAATGGAAGGCTAGCTGCCACACTCAAATTGATATTTTTTTAGTCAATCACCTGTAGATGTGTTCCGGCCGCTGCATTTAAGAGCTAGTTAACTCTTATCTTGGTATGTTATTATTTTAGGTCATACAGTAACTCAACATCAATTAGTATTGTGTGTAAACGCCAAATCCTATAAGTAATAATTACAAATGCGTTTGAGAGTTTGTTTACTTGTTTCTTACGCTTTCCTGCCTTAACTATTGATCCCATTATGACGAAATTCTGCATACACATTATCAGGAGTACAGAAAATGACAATGAATACCTTTTATCCAAAAAAAAAGTATTGTTTCCGAGGTATCGGTTAAATCTATCTAAAGGTGATCAAAACCGCGGGAAGAATCTAATAAGCAATAAAAATGTTGTCTAGAAAAGAGATCATAGAGAGTTCTAGAAAAATTAGCAAAATAATATAGCTGATTATATAAGTCATAATATTTTAAAGATTGATTGATCTAAGCAACAGTATGTACCATAAGTGATGAATTAGAATAAATTATCCAATAACTACACAATACAGCGAGTGCTTCCGATATGCTTCGCTTGCTACCGGACGCCAGTTGGCTCCGTCGGTTAGTTTCCAGCCCGGGTTCGAACTCCACACACGTTGGGGTCGCGGTTTTGGCTTCACAACTCCGCGCGGTTTTACAACAAACTTCAACGGTTGCGCGTTTAATGGATACGATTTCGAAATAAGAACCGTTTTTAAATGTGCCTTCGTGAAATATCGTTAAAGTTCGGCAATTACAATAAACTCCGCTAATTTCGTGTTTCGGAACTTTGTTGTTATTGGTGTTTTTTTTTTTCGTACGAAGTGACATTGTCGTTTTTCGTTTTGGATTGCGTATACATTTTGGATTCTTTACAAGGATGTGGTGGTTATTAAAACTGTCCATAGTACTGCAGTGTAAGTCAAATTATTTTACAATATATGTATTATTTATTTACTTCAACTATTTATTATATATTCTATGAATTTGTTTTGTCACTTTAGCGTACAACTACCAGTCTTTCGTGACAAATTCTGCCTTTGTATGTATATAAATGTATGTAATCTAAGTTATAAGATATAACTCTCTAATATTTTATCAAAAGTAAGTGGTTACTAATACCACCATTACAATAGTTTCAGCGTGAAAGAGTAACAATCCATCATCACAAACTTTCTCATTTCCTATTAATATTAATAATATCGATAGAAACAATGTTTTTGTACTAAAGTTATATTTTATATATATATATATATATATATATATAATGTACATGTATTAAATATATAATTTTTTTGGAAAATTTCCCTAAACGATAGTGAAACTGTAATTTAGAAGTAAGAGAACACACCGACATACGCGAATACCGACTTTGTCTTATAATATTTGAGTAGTTACATTTCAAAATTAATTATGCCCAATTTTAGAGATTCATAATATTTTTAGGTTTAAAAAAACTAAAATTTTTATGAACGGCATAATATGAACTTCGTTCACAGTGTACAAATTCTAAAATTTTTTAAAAATCATGCATCTTAAATGAACGATTAAACTTTGACTTGGTTAATTTTGAAATGTAACGGCTCATTTATAGATCCCGTTGTGCGTGTATTCATAATTTCCTTCTAAATGGCTTAATCGATTTTCAGTTTTTTTGTAAGTCCACCTTGATGGTTCTTAGTGCTAGTTAGACTCGGTAGATGACACTGTTTTTCTAGTTTCGAGTTTTATTTACAATTGAAGTCTTTTAAAATATTCTTCCGATTCCTCCCATAAAAAAAAATCAGAATGTAGCAGAAAAATGTCTGGTTGTCGGATCAGGTATATCTTTGTATAATAACGAAATTATTATCGACGTATAAAATGGATTCTAGAAAAAAAATAAAAAATATTTAAGTCATGTTCTTCGATTATATTTCTATTCACATTCTTCGTAGCAAATAATGATTATTTATCGACACTTAAAGGGTTAAGGGGCAACGTACGCTTGCAGCACGACGCCCATTGATATCAAATGAATATCTAATTCGATAATAGTCACATTTCCTATTGAATCGTCCATTTGAATATTAAATATTTTCCTAGCAATTATTACCGGCATTTTTTCTACAAGTATATCCCTAAGCGGTGTATTCATTCGTTAAAATATAAATTGTAGATTTATAAGCCTAAATAAAGGTTAGCAACTTTTTACTGGGATGATATAGCTTTGAAAATAGTAAGTATATTTCAAATACTCCTCGTCGTTATCATATCAACCTGTAAGAGACCCACTACAGGATTATAGATCTCTTCCAAAAGGAAGGTATGAGTATACCCACTACGGCAACTCACAGCGTATTGGCGATGTCAAGCACCGAGAAATACACAGTTCCATATTTTCCCATATACGGTGGTACTACAAGAGCTTTTCTCAGGTTCAGGTGTCCTCAGGATATTTTATTTCATCTTCAGCCGATAGTGTTACCAATGTAAATGAGTAAATGTACGCTAATTTAAAAGAATTCGTTGATATATGCCGGGGTTTGCAACGGGGCTTATTAAGGTTCAAACCTTAAGGTTCTCCTAAAGAGGCTCCCCTAAAGAGGCTCGCCACTGAGGCAACCTCCCAAGGTGAGAGGCTTTTGGCGGTGTCCTTGGACATCGCAAACGCCTTCAACAGCTTGCCGCATGGTGTGATTCGGGAGGTGCTCCGCTTTTTCGGCGTGCCCCCGTACCTGCGGCGGCTATCGAAGGCGTATCTGGAGGAGAGGGATGTCGCCTACATCGACAGTGGCGGGCAAATGGTCCTACGGAGGACAAAGTGTGGGGTTCCACTGGGGTTCGCTTTGGGCCCACTCCTGTGGAACCTGGGCTAAGACTGGGTGCTCCACGGCGTGCTCCCATCTGGAGCACGCCTCATCACCTATGCGGATGATACCCTAGTCGTATCCTAGGGGGGGAATGGATTGACCTGATGCGCCTGGCCATGGAGGTCGTGATTATCGTGGTCGGGCGCATCAAAAAGCTGGGTCTCGAAGTGGCTCTCGAAAAGACCGAGGCCCTATTATTTCATGGTCATCAGCGGGGGCCCACATTTACGTGGAGGGCGTCCGTGTCAGGGTGGGGGCCCAGATGAAATACTTGGGCCTCATCTTGGACGGACGCTGGCGGTTCGAGCCCCACTTTGAGGGGCTCGGACCGCGCATTGTTAAGGTGGCAGCGGCACTTGGACGACTCCTTCCCAATATGGGGGGAACGGGTGCTAGCTGCCGCCGACTCTATATTGGGGTCGTGAGATCCATGACCGTCTACGGGGCGCCGTTGTGGGTGGACGCCCTCAGCGCCACTAACGTACGTGCGCTGCGTAATGTGCGATAATAATGACAAATGATAATAATTTGCGATGTGCTTTAGTGAGAACTGAAAGAGTCATTGTTCTTTACACTTAAAATTTTAGGGTTTAACCACAATGTAGGCTGATATTCAATAATGATGTGGTCTAAGGTGGTAAACACGTTAAGCTTAGACAGAGACTGGTTGTCACATTCAGCTGTCAAAACACACCTATAAACACTTGCTAAGAATTTTCAGCTTAAAAGTGCTAAATACCTAGACGGTCTTAGGTTTCATCACGATGTTTTTCTTCACCGAAAGTTCCGACTCAGTTGCAAGGATTCGAAGCTACGTCCATCGACGTAGTGTTCGAACACGCTATCAACTATACTATCAATACTTCTTAATCTTATGAGATTTCATTTCCCTAAATGGATGCTATTTTTATAATAAACTAACTTTTTAAGTACTTTACAATTAAGAAAGTTTTATTTTTAAGTTAGAATAATGAAAGAATATCTATTGAGCAGTACTTCAAAAGAGCTACGAAGGTATAATATTGTGAAAGATGCGGAAATATGTCAGTATTAATGCTTCAATAACTTCAATAATATAGATAGTAAGACTCTAGTATGAAAGCTGTATATTACAAATTATGCGTGAATTAACGAATACTTTTTAAATTATTACAACGGATAAACTTAATAATGTCACAAGGCATTTCTTTTTTGAATTCGCGAAGTATATTGCAGAGAAAACATATTGTTATAGGAATTGAAAATATAAAAATGAGCTAACAGTAAAATATAACTTTAGTACAAAAACATTGTTTCTATCGATATTATTAATATTAATAGGAAATGAGAAAGTTTGTGATGATGGATTGTTACTCTTTCACGCTGAAACTATTGTAATGGTGGTATTAGTAACCACTTACTTTTGATAAAATATTAGAGAGTTATATCTTATAACTTAGATTACATACATTTATATACATACAAAGGCAGAATATATATATATATATATATATATATATATATATATATATATATATATATATATATACATATAAAGTAGAAAAATTACATTTATACAAAGTACAGAAAAGTCGATGTATTGTAATGTTCTCCTATGAAGAAGTTTTCGGTCGCATACAATTGTAATGTAGGTTTAACTTTATGAGAGATATATAAAAATAATGTACCAATGAAATGTACATCTAAATAATGCTTACGTAAAAATCTCTGATGGTATATATCTACGTCCTAAAAGGACCTCACATTAATCATTTTTATCTTTTGATTATAACTAAAGAAAATATTTGTTGTTTCCAATGCTATTTTGAACAATATAGACTTATTTATTTAAGTTACAAAGAGAGTGAACATCAATACATTATTATTAGAATAAAGTGTACAGTTCAACATTTCTGCTACATATAACCAATCCTATTTATAAGCGACGACGGCATATCTATCAAATATTATTACTATATAATGTAATTTAAATAATTAAGATGTTAAAAATTAAAATACGAAATAAACCATTCAAAAACGAACGCGTAAAATGTTGAGAAATTATATAATATTAAATACATAACCGTTTTCATTTTTCAATTGGTAAAAGCATATGATAGTTCCATTACGTTAGGTATTTAACGTAAACAAAAATTATCCTTTACAGCGTATTATTTCAATTTGTATCTTGGAAGATATCGCCGATTGAAATCTAGGTGCAACAAAATTAAAAATGTTAGCTTCTAGGGCTGCGACGAACTGGAAATATCAAAACACCAAAAAAATCGTTTAAATCGTCCAATCACTTATGTCGTCACATTGCACCCATACGATGTGAGGGTGAGTCGTTAATTTTTGTTTTTTTGAAAAATAAATGATTTTTATTTCGTGCAAGCTATAGTTTTCATTACGTTATTACATTCAATATATAATTGGGCGTAATGAAGTGACAGTTCGTAGATTACAGTATGGCCGGCATTGAAGAATATTACACGATAGGGTTGAACTAAACTGTATCATTTTAAAGTTTGAAAGTATCGAACAAGTGTGATTAGGCGTAAAATTGTCATAGACAGGGGGTGAAGTATTTTATGAGTTAGATTTTACTGCGAATTCATTTCAACTTACTAATAAATTATGGAATATTGTTCATGCTAAATATGCTAACTAATATTTTAATGCGAATGTGAGTTTGTTCGTATGTTACGACATTACAAAACGTACGAAATTATTTGTCTAATTATTTGTCTAAATGTACTTCTTACCTTTTTTGAACTATTTATTGGGGAAGGTTATTATAAACTATTTAACTTTACGCTAAAAACTTTAGTAACGAAGCAGTGCAATTACATACGAAGTTGCATGTCTGATAATACGCTAAGCTATAAAGTATTGTAAGGGCGGAGAGTGTGATGCGAAGCGGGCTATCGTGAAACAAGGATATGATGGATACTTGACGGGAACTGATCTTAGTCGAGAAGGCTGGAACTGTAAATGCCTACGTCAGGGACTTGACATGCCATGCGATTCGGTCGCGTAGACGAATCTCTACGCAACAGTCAGCCTCACTGTCTTGACATTTTATATGTATATGGATTAAAGACAAGTGAAAACACTAAGCACTGCTAGTTTTATCACAAAATAAATTATGAAAATACCAAAAAGTATGAATCCATTCAGTAAAACGACTTTCGAATAAATTGTCTATACAGTTGACCAAAAAAAAGTGATGAGAAGTAACAAGAAATATACAATAATTCTACGTTTCGTAACTCGTATATTTATTACTATATACTATATATATTCATACTACTTCCATAATTTTCCTTTAAAGTTATAAGCTAAAAAATTGCTTACTGAAAAATCGCCTGTCAATAGCCAACGTGACAGTTTAATGAAAGGAAAATTGTTGTTAACCACGTCTAATGACGGAGCATTATATTTACTTGTCTATGAGCTCTGTACTTATGAAAGAATAAACGATTTTCCGCCGTTATGGAAATATAATAACTGCAAACTAAGACTTTGTTATGAACACGCAAACGTAATATTTTACTACAAGTTTATTTATGCATGATCTTTCTTTTTTTTATAATTAGAATACAGTAACCGTCGATATTAACTGACAATTCGCTCTCAAAATTATGTATTTTAAATGTGTAAAGACGCCATCAGAAACTGTTAATACCGGCATCAAAATTAAAGATTCTTGTGTTGTACCAACCATAAAGGATATTAGATTAACATTTATTTTAAATAATAAGCAAGATTCTATACAAAACTCGGGAAATCAAACTTGCGAGCTATCGATCTTTTAAGCATTTGTACATAAATGACGGAGAGCTGTTCGGACTGATATATGCTGCTGAGGTTCATTACCGAACGACTCTTCCCACATTCTTCCCACGTACGTCGGCCCTCTGGAATGAACTCCCAGCGGCAGCGTTTCGAGACATAGGTCTGGAATTGTATAGCAATCCACAGACATACAAGAAACGAGCCAACTCCTTCCTCAAAGGCCGGCAACGCATCTGTGATGCCTCTCCTGTCTCAGGTGTCCATGTATGGCGGTGATTACTTACCAACAGGTTAACCAGCCTGTTCGTTCGCCTTCAATCGCATAATATATATATATACGAAAACGGCGGTTTATATTGTTTTATTTTTCTTATAAATACTACCTTATGGTTAATATAAAAAAAGATGCGTGTATTCATGAACGCACGTAAGAAGTTAT
The DNA here is from genome assembly GCA_035772565.1 of Antheraea assamensis. Lineage (NCBI taxonomy): Eukaryota > Metazoa > Arthropoda > Insecta > Lepidoptera > Saturniidae > Antheraea > Antheraea assamensis. The sequence goes on from JAQQSE010000310.1 coordinate 74,927, forward strand.
ACTTTGATCGCTAAACAAGAAAATTATCACGAATCGAATCAAAGGCTCGAACGACTAAATTAAATACTTTGAACAAACATTACAAAAAATTACACATATCAAATAATATTTATATTGAAAATAAATTGCCTATATAGTATTTCTAAAAAACTATTTAACAACCAACTTCATGGTGTGTTACGTCGTTCAATAACTTCCGTTTCAAGCTAAAGATTCTCCCCACGAATCTCCCAACAATATCTCATAACTCACTAAAATATGTATGGTTTAAAAATCGATGCCACTTATAACTGTTTGTAAATAATAAAAAAAAAAAACAATATACTAAGAAAGATAGTCACACGCAACAATTCATGAAAATAAAAAAAAAATGAAAAAACCAATTAGGGAGAAAGTCTGTACTTAAATAAAGTCCTACAGAAGACACACTAGTGCCAAATAAATCAATGTTGTCACTTAGGGAATTAGATTGTTTGCTCGCTCGGATTAGATTTACATTCGGTCTGTATATAGCTCTCACGAGTGGTACACATAAAATTTATGATTTTCTTAGAGTACCCGTATTAAACTTAGTTTTATCTACATGTCTGCATTTTAACGTTGGTTCTAGACAGTCTACAATATGTATGTAACTTAGATTTCGGCAATTTTACGCCCATCATAGATATGCAGAATCATATCATCAATCATAAATCTGTAATTTTTTTTTTTTTTTTTATATTATAGAGGGCAAACGAACAGGTGGGTCACCTGATGGTAAGTGATCACCGCCGTCCATAGACACTAGCAACACCAGGGGAGTCGCAAGTGCGTTGCCGGCCTTTTAAATATGTGGGCCTCCAGCACTCTCACTGACCGAACGAAACGCAACAGTGCAAGTACTGTTAATTCACGTCGGTTTTCTGTGAGAGGGTGGTACTACCTCGGGTGAGCCGACCCATTCATGCTGAAACCAGTAATAGCTTCAGCGTAGCTCTACCAAAAATTCTGTCTATTCGTATGTTTTTTTCCCCAAATTTGACTATAAATAGTCGCTATTATTAATGAATTTGAAATATTACATTAGTAGATACATAAATATGTCTAGATTTAACACAAAAACGATAAATAGATTTTTATAAGATTTTGGTATATGAGAAATATACGTCATTCTTCAATACATAAGTTCCACGAATTGTTAATACTACCGCTGTATGGGAAAGACGTAAGTACATCTAATTAAAACACATCCAAGAAAAGTCGAAAAGTATGAAGCGTACGCCTTTCGCGAAGTACGTCTGTCTCGATTTTTGATTAAATGTAATTTGAGAACAGTAATACAGCTAATATATGAACAAAAAAAAATTAGTCGCTGTTTTCTTTCTAATTCCGAATATATACATACTACATAAAATTTTGAAATAAAAAAGATGGTAAACGCGCTCCTCTGTCTTGGGCGGTAGAAACTGTAGCGTCAGAAATGGTTAGAAAATTAAAAAAATATTTTCGTACTTTTTTTAAACTGTTCTAATAGCAATTTCTACACAGTATACATAATTCCAAAATTTACAAAAAGGATCGTCAAAGTATTTTTAGGAACATTAAAAAAAGATAAAAAAAAATAGTACATAGGGAATACGTACCATTCTATGGTGAGATTATGAGAATAATTACTAAGGACCACTTAAAAAACGTGGAAATAATTAATAATTACATATTAATAAACCTGTATTTGGGCAGGTACCAAAAAATTCACGATATCCTTATCATTACTGTATCATGAATCTTTGAAAACATCTACTTACCAGTGTGTCCCATTCTTTTTATAACATCGGGTCCTTCAAACATAATGAAAAGAGATATTTATTTAACGACTTTGCTTTCTTCTACAAATTAATTAAATAGAACATATTTATTGTAATGAAAGAAAATTATATCATATATCTCTGTAACTAGAAATAAAGAATTACACTTATTTTTATTTTGTTTTAAATAGCTAACGTAACCAACAATTTAACTCTTTTTTCCTCATTAGGTTCTACAAAATAGAATAGCGATTTTTCCTAATTCGACTGGTTCAACAAAATAAACGAAAACAGAAATACCAGGCTCAGGGTGTTGATTTGCCGAAAAATTACCCGAAATCCGTGGAATACTCAGAATAATTGGATTTGAGATACCGCGCGCGTCTCCGTCACCCATCCGTAGCGTTCGCGTAATATATCCCCATAAATGATAAATTGTCGCGTAAGAATTCGTTTCAAATACATTTTTACATAACGTTCTTTATTGATGGGCCAAATATGTAGAATCATGGTTTTCTATAAGGGAACATACACAAATATATATACATCAAAATTGATGTCGATATATGTATATGAGAATTACGAGGTCGATAAACTTCACATCAGCACCGATCACTGTGAAAGTTAGCATACCTAAGTGTTTTTTTTCACATAAAACATTTTTATACTCTCTATTTTACTATAGTTCACCACTAGGTGGCGCTGCAGTACATCAATTTAAGGATATTTTTTTTTTATGTTATAGGGGGCAAACGAACAGGTGGGTCACCTGATGGTAAGTGGTCACCGCCGTCCATAGACACTAGCAACACCAGGGGAGTCGCAAGTACGTTGCCGGCCTTTTAAATATCTGAGCCTCCGGCGCTCTCTCTGACCGAACGAAACGCAACAGTGCAAGCACTGTTACTTCACGTCGGTTTTCTGTGAGAGGGTGGTACTACCCCGGGCGAGCCGACCCATTCATGCTGAAACTAGTAACAGCTTCAGCGTAGCTCTACCACCTACAAAATTGCAACCGGTCGTTCTAAAAATTAATATGTGTTGATATTTAAATACGGAGAATATTTACACAACATCAATATTACTATTACTTAACTCTATGTATTATGTATTACACTATAAAACAATTCATTATAGCCAGTAAAGATGAAATCCGCGTATTATATAATATCCGCTTTTACCCGCAGCTTCGCACGACTTAATGTACTTATCAATAACTTATCCTTCGGGAACAGTACATTTTTTCTGTACCTCTGATAACGAGTACGCAAAAATAATTTTACTACTTGTTAGGATTTATTTAAATGAAAATTTATTTGATTCCTTCTTAATATTTTTGGTACATTCAGAATATATAATAAATTTATAATGTGTATACATCAAAATACATTCGAGCTACACATTCACTCTCGAAGATCTATCAGAACGAGTCAATAGAAATATAAATTCAAAAATGTAAAACAGACGCTGGGGTTGAAACAATACAAGTTGACTTCGGATATGACCAACAACATAACTTAATACAGTAGGTACATAGGTGTACAGTTGAATATCGATGGAATAACTGGGATAATAATAATATTTTATAGTTAAATTTATATATAGAACAATTTTCATTCGACAACGGGCGTTCGGACAAACACAACATAACAACGAAATGTGAAACGTTCGATGCATGATCAAAACGGCTTTATAAAATCATGTTCATTAAAATTTGTCGAACTTGTATAAATTGGATTGGAGCATCGATGCGTGGAGTATTTTGCGTCCTTAATTTTTATGATAATAGTGGAGCATGTTTCAAAATTAAATTCTAAATTAAAACTAATATTAAAAACCTCAAAAGATTTTCATTCTATAATGTATTTGTCGAGAACAGTTAAAAACTTGTCATTGCGCCACGAGCCTATAAAACATAGGAGCGGAAGAATTATTAAAAAACATTATATATCATATTAAAAAACATTATCCAGAGTTTTTTAGTAATTGATTGTCCATACCTAACGATGATGTAATGAAACGAAGTAAACGGAATAATTTGTTAATGAATATCCCGATTACCAGGGGTATACGCATGATGGACCTTCTGTCTCGTGAGAATTATATATTTAATGGGAACTGACGAACTCAAAAAGAAAGCAAATATACAAATATATTTTATTAATTATACAGCAAGTAAATGTACCTACTTAGATACGATATTTCTTAGCTATAGCTGTTATTATTGTGTGTGGTCGAAAAAGAATAATAAAAAAAGAAAAGTACGCTAAGCGGGAATAAAGTAGGAGCTTGGGAGGACTTTAACAACAGACGATATGGATTCCACGTATAAATCAAAGCACATGATATCGCAGGGAAAAGCTTCTATAAATTATAATAGAAACAACTTCCAAGAAATCTATAATCTGAGAGCACATTTCTTCGTAAAGTGTAAAATTGTAGAATCAGGAAAAGCGTGGTACGACATCTCGCCTTCGTATTCATAGTATCACATGATTTATTAAAAACAAGCACCTTTAGACGCCCCTAGAGGAAGATAAAACTGGTATCAGCCGAGATTGAAGCCCGAAGACTCGGTCACGTGTTCCGCAAGCGAGGTTAACTTTCGGGAAGTCTTACGGTTTCAACACACTTTTGTAGGGTGACCATTATTTTAGTTTACAAATACGTATCATAGAAACAAGTTAATAAAGCAGCTGAAATGAGACTAATTCCGAATGAAACAAATTTAAAAAGTTATTACGTATTTGTTCCAAAAAGTTTTTACTAATTGTATCCTTAGTACTCAACTGTTGTATGCCCAAAGAAAATATACTAAGAAATAAATCCAGAGCCGCCATACAGATTAACATCAAAAATAACAAAAACAAAAATCTTCTTTCCCTTTTTCTTTATTATCATTCATTTATTATATTCTAATCTATTCTATCATTATTATGTGGGTAAATATTTCGTTTCACACAGTGTTTTGTGACGTCAATGTTCTATCAAAACAGTGTACATTTTTGTTAAAACTTTCGTTTTTCGTGTTATTATTTCCAAAAAAACACTTAACTCATGCACAATAACTGTGCTTTACAGTATTTTACGCAATATACAACTAATTACAATTACAAAAAAAATCTTTCTTGGCCATTTTAGTACATACACTAGTAACATTAATGCTACAAGGTATTTTCTTCCTGTTAATCAGCGGTACTAAGGAGATATAAAATATTACTGTAAGTTGTGGAAAAAAAAAATGTAATAAATATTTGTACTACCCACAATTATTTTGTAATATTAAAATGTAAAACATTGAAAGTGCTATAAAGTTGTATTTTAATCTTTTAATTTGGCAAAATAACTCATAATAAAACCAGCTGTTGCTCGCGGCTTCGTTTGCGTTGATATAAATTTGAGACAACCTTATGGCATAAACCATTATATCTGGATGAAAGGTGGTATGTCCTTTTTCGTATCTACAATTACGAGTATGTAAAATTTTATGTTAATCGGTTTAGTAGTTACGGCGTAAAAGCGTAACAAACGACCAAACCCACTTTCGCATTTATAATAATAGTCAGCATTAGTATCTAACCCTATGGATGAATAAAAGATAACGCCGACGCAATTCTCTTAAAACCGACTTTTTCTTAATGTCAGTTTTAAAATAAATGAACACGCTTTCTCAATTCAAATGAAAGCCGAAACATTCTGAAAGCGACTCGAGAACTTTCAAAAGTAAAAGTTTCATCGAGAGTGCTTTTGGAACATGGTTACCCCCGCGTATGGGAAAGTTTCAGTTCAAACGCGAGCGATTTTAAAAATTCATCGTTTTGAGTAACGCGGTGTGACTCCCTATTAACATGGAGTAACTTTCGAGATCTTTCTATTTGTTCGCTCCTTTCACTTTATCTCCTTCAAGTTTTTCTACTGCTATAACAATATAGATTATATTCCATTATTAACAAATATATGGTTTGACAGATATAAATATTTGTTTTTATATAAATATGCATGATGATAGAACAAGATTATAGATTATAGATCGCAACTACCATACACAAAGTATAATACCCACCATAGGGGCATGCTTAATTAAGCCATGTGGTAGGGTACCTACCAATAACCGACTACATTGGTACTGTCACGTGCGCGATGATATGGTCTATGGTATAAAGTAGGGGATTATAAATCACATTATTCTAAATAAATAAAACAAAAGTAATACAACATTTTTAAATAAATTCCCAAGCGTCCAGTATTGAGGTACGCTAAGTTTTCTTTCCAGATTTGTTCAGATTCTTTTACAGTCTGTAGCCTATTTATTAAAGAAGGTTACAAGCTATCTAAACTCACGCTGTAACGCTTAGGAGCGGGACATTTACCATATAAATTTAACGTTACAAAGTACAATAAACGATGATAGAATAATCGTGCGAGCGGGGCGTGTGATACAGCGAGAGGAATAGCCATTCCATCTATTATTATTCAATTTCATTAACACATAAGAATGTTTGAATAGATACATGTAGAATATCTTTACTTAACATTTACTATGAATTATGTACTATTTAACATAACACTTGAAACTTTTCTTCTATTCTTATTTGTAGAAAATCAAATAAATAACCTTAGCGCACGTACCGAACATGCACAAAAAAGGCACGTGCTCATACGAGCGGGCATCCTGTTTTTTTGTCGAGAACACCTTTGTGCTAGCATCTTGCGCATCGAAGCGTGTACAAGAATGAGTCGGTCGCGTGTCTTGTGGGGGCGATTAACAATCTTAATTAGAAGACAAAAAAAAAGAAAAAATATTATATTCTGTTCACAGATAAAATTTTTTGAGCATTATCATTTTTTTTTGTCTTTTCTTCATACAAAATGCATATAATCCCTAATTTTCAGCCCACCAGTGCCTATAAATATTTCTTTTAATTCATCACTTCTTAAAGTAGTAGAATGTCTGCATAAGAAGTCTGCTAGTTTATCAGTATAATTAAAATATTCAAGAAAGCTATTTGAGTATGCAAATAAGTAGAAACGATTGGGATAATTAAGAGAAAAGTATATAACAATATTTCATATTTATCTAGATTAAATGCACACCAAACACGTGTTTCTCGGTCGCGTGCCCACATTAAAATGGGAATTTAACGCGTGTAACCAGGTGCTTGGAGCAAAGAGCTATTTCAATTTTTTTTTAAACCACCGCCATTCCATCCAGTATAATATTCCAAATGTTTAATACTTTTTATTTTAAATTGTTATAAATGTATCAGGAACGAATGAATATTAAATACTAGTGGCCATCCGCGACTTGTATTTCCATGTATCAGTATAAAAGAAAAAAATATTGTGTTTTAACAGAACCATTTAATTTTAAGCTTCTTTCCTACAACCTGTACCATAACCATGCTTTTCGCAGACCCATTGCAGGGCCATAAGTTTCTTTCCGAAGGAAGGTAGAGGCATAACCATCACAATAGCCCAAGGCGTATTAGCGATTTCAAACTCCGAAAAATCTACAGTTCTATATCACATATGGTCCTACTATACTCGTATGTACCACTACAGGAGAATAATTTTATAATAAAGAATTTTGATCACAGACTTACAACAATACCATAAATAAATAAGGATATATAGTACAGCACATACATACACTACACCACTTATACCACATACATATACCTTTTCTAAGTGATAACTGACTTACTTTGCTGTTTCCACTAATTAAACTGAATAATAAGGTGAAGAGAACTCACATTTTTTTCTATCGAATGTTGTAGGTGGTAGAGCTACGCTCTGAAGCTATTACTGGTTTCAGCATGAATGGGTCTACTCGCCCGGGGTAGTACCACCCTCTCACAGAAAACCGACGTGAAGTAACAGTGCTTGCACTGTTGCGTTTCGTTCGGTCAGTGAGAGCGCCGGAGGCCCACATATTTAAAAGGCCGGCAACGCACTTGCGACTCCCCTGGTGTTGCTAGTGTCTATGGACGGCGGTGATCACTTACCATCAGGTGACCCACCTGTTCGTTTGCCCCCTATAATATAAAAAAAAAAAAAAAAAAAAAAAAAATACTTGTCTCCAATCAATAATTTGAAGCGCAATCTTTAATATCCGGGTTGATGCAGTGGACATCGGACCAGGTGGGCGAACTATAAATACTTTTTTCATGGAAACACTTCCCTCATTCTATGTAGATGACTCAGCCAGCGAAGATAACAAAAACATTCGTTACGATTCTTTTGCTTATTGTATCTATTTTATTAACAGTATATACTACTTTCCAATGCTAATTATAGTTTTATGAAGTCTGATAATAAGCTACCTATTTACTCGGCAAACAATAGAGCGAGTTATGTTTTATGTCTTACAATTTGCGCAAGTATCGCACAGGCCGTTGCTCCGGCCCGCGGCGCATCGCTTCGCTGCTCACCCCGTTACGCCATCTGCACATGTGCATTACGTTATCGTCTAGCACCTGGACTCTAATAATACACCTTGCATGCATACGAAAAGAATATCTCGAGTGACGCCACTGTAACAATCTTAATCTATGAATAGGTTATTTGTCCAAAGAATAGTTAGACCTCCCTTATCTTAAACGATTTTAATATTAATAGCCTTTATAATACAAGCCATTATTAATATGTAAGTTATAGATTGTTGAGTTTACTTTTGCACATTGATATTATGTCAATGTTTCCGACGTATATACCTTTTGCATCTGACGAATCAGACGATATCTCACATATCAAACTCCCTCGAGCAGTATATGCTAAGGAGCATGATAAAGAAATAACATTCGAAAAGCTCTGTGCAGTCTTTTGTTTCTTATCAGAGTACGGCAATCAAACTATAAATATAACAAATTCAACAAATAATATTTCTAATAGTACTCGTGCAATGAAGTACGTCGCTTCATGAACCGTCAAGCAAAAAATTAATTTCCCCGACGATTGTAAAAACGTATTTTTTTTTTACATTCGCTGAAAATAATCTGGCACAAAAATTGCGGGCGGTTCCGTGAGGACGCATTAGGTGACCGTTCAATCGGAAACATCATATTATCGACGGACGATTCCGTCGGAATATTGTTTCGTGGTTTTCTATCAATTCCGGAAGATTCCTCTGAGCATCATCTTCTTTTATGAAATATTTGAAGATAATTATTTGTATACATTTATATATTACTTTATATACACGGGCAGTAACAACATAACCTATTAAAAGTAAAACATCATTTTGGATAACGTCATTTTTATTATGTAACTTAGTTGAGTTTAAGCAGTAGACGACATAAAATACAAATCTGAATATCTGCAGATATACAAACGGTCGAACGTTTTAAAGGGTAATATGTCGTACCAAAACATCAACCACCATTTCAAGGCTTCCAGTTGATAGTAGATAGATTATATCAAATAAGTAACATTATTATCTCTATTCATCATGGTCGTCATTGCCACCGAAGTCGTGGTAGATGAGAGCTTTGACTGGTGGAAAATCAATTCAACGTACGCAGGTTTCGAACCCCGGCAGGTGCCAGTGCTTTCTTTAATTCGCTAACATTTACTAATTTCAATTGCTAACGCTACTGGCTGATAGTTAAAGAAAACATCGTTAAAAACTTAAGAAATATTCTTGTAGTACCAATGTATGTGAGTAAATATAGAACTTTGGATTTCTCGGAGCTTGAAATCGCCAATAAGTTATCGACTGGCGTAGTGATTATTCCTATACCTTCCTTCGAAAATAAGTCTATGACAGTGCAGTGGGTCGCCTACAAACTGATGTGATGATTAAGTGTATACACTATTGACTTCGTTTGCACTGGACTGTACATTTTATATTGATAAAGCAAACACAAGATATCCTTTCACTTTCATTTATTCGTGGTAAGTCATTTATGAAAGATTAAAATCTTCTAAATACTGTTGCCACAGACATCCACTAAAGTCTATAGACATTTAGTATTAGTCAATAGTAACAATCATGTTATTAGTACGTTAGCCTGGTCAATAACATGGTTTCAATAATCAGACTGACTTTTAATTTATGTTAGTTTAAGGCAATGCAATTTGAAACTCATACTAAAAATTAATATGTCTAACTCGTCTTTAGGGAATGGAAGCAAATATAAACAATTTTAATTACAACAGATATAAAACCGCTACTAAAAACAAATGAATAACGCAAACAAACTTGCAGATTAAAACTGTGTAAAATTTGAAGCTTGCGGCTATTTATAAAACCAATCTATCATAACAAACGACCGATGTTTTTGTTAGAATAACAACAGTGGCCTGTTGGGACGTTTCGCGGAGCGGCAAAAATTAAAACATCCGATGTGAATTGAACAGAATCAATAAGTTGGCGTGTGGCTTCGACAAAATTCTATGTAAATAATCAATAACAGTCAATAACCACGATTGCATTATTTATGAAAGAGTAATAGTGTTTATATACTAAAACCCGACCAGAGAATACATCTAAAGAATCATGTAAATTAGTTTAATGATCTATGAGTTAGGCACAATAACGAAAAAGCAAACAGAAATATGTTATCTTTTATAATACAAAACAATATTTAGAATATAATGGAAATGTAAGAGATTAGTTAAGTCGTAGAAATGATAATAATTATATTATATGATGATAGGCATATAGATTTGGTGAAAGTGTATGAATATAAAGTAACGATGTCTAAAGGGCAGTGAATTCGGACACTGCATCACGCAATGAAGGTTCGAATCTTGCGATAAAACAAAGCTTTTGGCATAGAAAACGTCGTGATGAAACCATAGCATGTTAATAATGGTTTCTTCAATGCCCGCCCAACTAGCTACCATCCTCAAGTTAAGAATTTATTAACGCATATATTATAGAAATATTCTCGCAATTGCATTATAGATCCAGTCCCTAGGTTTAACGTATTACCATATTAGGTAATATAACATAATAAAAGATTTTTGGTTACATTTTAAACCTTACAAAAATGACAGAAATAAATACCCTAATTCGAAATATATATCTACCGGAGTAATAAGACATATCGACAAACGAAATGGAAAAGTTTCGCGATGTTATAATAACGGCGAGTATTAATTAATAATTCTAGATAATTGCCTTGATGAATAAGAAGAATCAACATACCTATAGATACGAATTAATTAACAACTTTAACAAAGAAGAGTATGAGTTATTTTTTTATATTCGTTTTTTTTGTTGTATATAGGTAAATTTTCATACTTTTACGTATTTAAGAGTGATATATAGTTCTTGTGTATAAAAATGTATGAAAATCGGCTTAGAATAGCTTTTTTAGATGCTATTTCTAAAAAGTACTTAACAATTCTTGAACTATCGCAACTGAGGACAGACAAATAATGATAGAGACTTGCAGCCAACTAGGTCCTGACTAAGATGCTCATAGTGGTAATTTCGTTACAATCGTTTTTCTTTACTCTTTTTCTTTCATTTCTTTATCAGGACCGGCCTTACCGTAAGACAAATGGAGTGGTCGTTCCAGGCTCATGCTTTCATGAAAAATCTGAGTGTTAAGAAAAAGAAGAGATCTTTTCAATCACTTTTCTATATTTCGCTTGCTAGTATAGCTTGTATTTAAATAGCCTTATTCGGTGAATATAAGCGAGTGGTATTCCTGCTATGAAAACTGGTATTTATATATAAGAATATAAGGACGAAGTGGAAGACACCACAATCAGATATTCGATCGGATCAGTCCTTTATAACAAACTGGCAGGCCCGGCGAACGTTGTCCTGTCCTGATAATAAAAAATATATACTTATGTGCATCAAATGCTTAAGGTAACTAATGTATTCATCTTGATAAGGATTAATACTGTATCCGTCTAAATAACCTTCCAATTACCTCATTGTATGTGACCATGTTTTTTTAGAAGATGTTTTGTAGGTGGTAGGCTACGCTGAAGCTATTACTGGTTTCAACATGAATGGGTCGGCTCGGCCGGGGTAGTACCACCCTCTCACAGAAAACCGACGTGAAGTAACAGTGATTGCACTGTTGCGTTTCGTTCGGTTAGTGAGGGCGCCGGAGGCCCACATATTTAAAAGGCCGGCAACGCACTTGCGACTTCCCTGGTGTTGCTAATGTCTATGGACGGCGGTGATCACTTAACATCAGGTGACCCACCTGTTCGTTTGCCCCCTATAATATAAAAAAAAAGATAGATGGGTATAGCAAGCTATCCTTAAGAGATAGGTGGTATATGCCATTTTTTTTGTAGATCTATAAAAGAGGAATATCTCCCTATGCATTGTTTTGTTATATCTTAAAAGAATTAGGCAGCGTTTTCGATTAAAGCTCCTAAGCGGCGTAACTTTTTTCCAACACTTCCAATAATTATCGTTATATTTACACAAACCTTGATAAATTATATACTTAACTTAAACTTAAACTACTTAACCTTCCTCATATATTATACTATCTATTTGTGAAGACCGTATTACAATCCGTTCAGTCGTTTTTGAGTTTATCGCAAACATACAGACAGACAGACAAACGCGACGGACGACATTGTTTTATAATATGTAGTGATATCTATCCCAAAACTTGGAAATTAAGAAAATGGATGGACGTATGTGAAATGTATAAATATATTGATATTAGATATTTGAAGTTTAAAATACATTATTTCAGGTGTCAGCTCCGTCCGTATAATAAACATGAGGGTACCCGAAATCATACAATATGGCACCAAAGACAAGGTTACGCTAGACTGTGATTACATTACAAACAATGTAACCGGTTTAGTAGTTAAATGGTTTTACATGGACAAATCACAGCCCGTCTACCAATGGATACCACCGCAGAAGCCTCAAGCACTTGGAACGTTGAAGAATAAGGTAAAATCGACATCGCATTTTTGTGTTATCTGTTTTATTGGTACCTAGTTGTTACGTGTCCGCTTCGGTAGCACGTAAATTAACTTTAGTGGGTAATATATTACAGCATGTGTTGCTGTTACGTCGAACAGTTGGCGCTATATAATAAAGAGTAAATTTTAATAAAGTGGCTACAAAAACAGGGGCGTATTCGAACGCAACGTTGTTGTCAAAAATTACAAAGCAATCATTGAAGATTTTTTAGAAATCGAAGATTTTATGTAATCGAATGTATGCAAAATTATTTATATAAAATAATAACAGAGTTATAAATTAAATTATATAAGAAGATTAAATTAATGTAAAACTGTCACGTTTATTTAAATGTAGACGTCTATTCAATATATAATGTAACAAGATACACAGTATTGGACTAGAAGTGTATTAGTGTAACTCAGTATTCACCAGTAAACATCGAGTTAACGAAGGCCTTTATGCTCCACTAAAATGACAGTAAACAGTGAAAAAAATTAAAATAAAAATTACATCTCTCATCCATAATAGACACTAAAATATGTTAGAACATACACCAGTTTGTTAATTGATATCCATTTTTTTCATCAATTCTTTTTATTTACAGTTAGATTTGAACTACAGAGTTTCACATAATCCGTACACCCAGCACAGAGCGTTGCGGATAGTTCGGCCCGAACCTGAACTCACTGGAAACTATACCTGTGTGGTATCGACGTTCTTAGCTGAAGACGAGAGGACACGACCGATGACTATATTTGGTAAGCTCTTTTATAATTGAAATCCATCAGTTTAAACGTAAGCTGTAAAATTAAATAGTGGCTTTTTCTTATGAGTTTTTGGGGGCGTAGGACTTTTCCTCTTAGTGATAGGGCTTTTTTTGATATAGGTAAAATATTCCCTTATGATGGTGTAGTTTTTTCTAAACACCTTGTAAATTGAAAGTCGCCGAGCGTCTATAGGTATGTTCCATCAGCTACACTCGAGAATCAGGCCCTTTAGGTTTAGCATTTTTACCAACTTAGACCACATCGTCATTTCATTGTCATCATAGGATAACGTTATTGTCGAACGCTAAATCTATCAAGAATTAAAAAAGAGTACGAATATAAAGTGAATGTTGCAGTTTTGATTTCTATTGAAAAACTAAAAGAAAATAAAAATATACAGATTATGAGATTAGAGTAAGATAGTCACATGGATGGGGCGTAACGTTTTTTCCTTATGTGACTAAAATATACAAATATACAGAGTCTAAATCTCCTTATAGAATTACATTCGGAGTTGAAGAAAAACCGTAATAAACTTCATTCCTGACACTCCGTCCCTTAACCAGACACGTTAGTTATTTTTTTGTTTTATATCGGAGTATGACAAAGTAATTGCAACCTGTGTGACAGTAAGTAGAAAACAATCCTAAACAAAGGCATCTAGGTGTATATATATATATATATATATATATATATATATATATATATATATATATATATATATATATATACATCCCGGGAATGAATTTCCGTCCTTATATATGCTAACATACTGACGTCTGGCACTTCTACTTTAGGTAGAAGAAAAATCTCTGCGAATGTCGGTTAATTAATTAATTTAATCGTATGAAAACGACTTTTTATTCCAAAATATTATAACCTGTTAATATATAATTATACGTATATCACTGACGACATGGCAAACTCTCGGCACTCCCACCCGCACTTCAAATCCTATAGCGTCTGGATATACTAATTATTATCTTTTATTTAACGGATTCTGGTAACTCCTAAAACAATGCGATGTTGCCAAACTTCCTACGCAGAGCAGTGCGGTATATTATATTCGTACTCTTCACTCAATAAATCTAATTTCAAAGTAGACAAATTTGGTTTAGGCAATTTTATAGCCGGAATAATGATTTTTTTATAGTAATTTATCACTATTTTTACGCAATTCATTACAACTTATAGAAGTTGCTGTACATTACTTGTTGGCCGATATTATTTATTTTAAAACGATGATGACTTAATGGTAGACGTGCTTAGATACCGCGTTGCTCGGTGTAGATTCAAACTCCAGCAACATACCGGATTTTTTGTAGGATAAAAGTCAGGTATATTATAATGCCCATCTGATCATGCCTGGTCAACCTCGAATTAGAAATTTGCCATCAAAGACCTACAGATGTGTCCAGCAGCTGCAGTTGAGAGCCAATCCATTTCAACGTTTTTACTAGCTTACCATCTTAAGCCACGTCGTCACTTAATATTAGGTGAAATTATATTCAAATACTAGCATATTTAAAGCATATAACAAAAAAGTATTCAACTGAAGTTATGGCGGCGTACGAAAAAGCAAACAATATTTGATCACCTATAGGTATGAAAGGGACAGCACATCACGTTGCTCTCGCACAAGGTCACACACAGTAAGGACAATTAATGTCCCAAATTTACGATTATATCTCTTATGTCCACGTCATAAAGTACACTTTTATTTTACTATTGTCAATCGGGACCCTTTATTGGGGCCTTATTGATACGTCGTCTTATAATTTGTGATTTATATCGCTCCTAATAATAATGATTTTAAAATTTAATGCAATACTAGTAAATTGTACCAATAATGTCCAATTTTATTATGGTTTTAGAAGTTTTCTCATTCAATCAATATTCGTTTGTTTTTATTACGTTTTGTGACAATAAATATTACTAGTACAATAATTATCTGAAAAGCTTAGTGCGTATTCGAAATATTTCGATGGTTTTTTTTTTATTTTGATACATAAATATACTAGAATTTGTCCGTGGCTTGTCCGCTCGCTTTTTATATACTAATTATTTTTGTTTCTTTGTTTTATGTTACTAAAACATAGATCTATTTTATTGTTTTTAAACGTATTACTAGTCATTTTATCGTTGTTAATGTTGCAAAATAAACTTAAAATCGGGACATTGAACAAAATTTATTATTATATTTATATCGTAAGTCGATATCGTGATTTAATATTACACGCCACAAAAAAAAAAAAAATGTTGAAAGATATTAACACAGCTTCATTGAACTGTAAATATGAAAGTCTATATAATGAATCCAAATCCTTTAGATACTTGTGATGCACGCGTAGGTAGTTGTGACGGGGTGATAGTATGAATAAAATTAAAATGTTTATTGTTTGTTTGTTCTAACCTCATAAACTACTGAAGTGTTTTCGAATTGACTTAGAAAATATGTATTTTAAAAATTTTATATAAACTATTAATTATTACGTTTTTCCATAGGATCAAAGCAACCATAATAAAATTAAACAGAGGTAATTTGAAATAAGTAAACATGTTAAACACTAACTACAATTACGAAAAAAAATCGCTTTTAATAAAATTCAGACGCGTATTTTCCATAAATACAAAAAAAGAAAACAATTTCATTAGAAGGAAGTCGCGGGTAAGGCATACTATTTGAGTATTCATTTTATTCGGGTATTCGCCCATATTTACTATTCGAATAATGCTGGCCAAAGTATTCGAGATCTTCGAATAGTTGAGCAATCCTAATGTAAAAGAACTATACACCTACATAACCCTGAGGAACTTTGTCATTCAATATAGCTGGAGAGGACAAGAACGAACATTTTACTATCACCGGCACTCTTAACTTGTAACATAATAAATCACATGTGAGTCTCAAGTAAAACAATATACAACTTCCTAACATCAATCGCCCTTACAAAGAAAGATAATACAATAATTTTAGTCAATAAATATTGTATGTATCAATTTGTACTAATATCGACACAATATGTTTTTAAACTACGAAGCATGTGTTCTTATTAATAATTAAATTTGTAATTTTGTTATATGTCTTTGTAATGATTATTGCCTTCAAATTTGATTTATTTTCTAGTATGTCACGCCAAGGAAATCATTGATGAGAGTACTTATTAAATATTTAAAACTATGACTTCTGTGTTGTTCTTGCTGCAATACTCATTAATGTGCTTTATGTTTGAGCATAAAGCACAGGTTTAAGCTACAAATTTTAAAAGGAAATGCTAGTTGACTAACATGTATTTGGCAATTTTTACATGTTAGTTAATTTTTAGTCCGGTAAAGCTGTGAAGGCCTCTCATGCCAACAGCGTAAAGCCAGTTCTCAAAAAAAATTTTAGTCAATTATTATGTTGTCAATATGTATCTAGGTAATCGTGTTAAGGCAATTATAGGTATGATTGTTATGAAACAAGACTTACAGCATATTCATCGTTTTAGATATTCAATAATACAAAGGTATTCGAAAAACTCTTAAAAGTCTAATAGTACTGATAGTGGTATTCGTAAAACTCGAATAATATAATCAGATGAATATTGCATGCCCTAGTCGCGAGCGCACTAGCTAGTGTTTGAATAAATCTATTCACTGATTCTATACCAATTTAAACAATTTTTTTTATCAAAATGTAATATTTACTGCTACTCAGCCAGTAAAAAACAATTCATAATATACTAAAAGCTACATTTAGCCATGTTATATTAGCAGAAGACAATCTCTAAACGATGGTGAAAGCTGTATCTAAATTTGTTACGTAGTGTAGAAGAACTTCGAAAATACAGATAGCTGAGAAATAACTTTGTTCTGTAATATTTATAAATAGTAGCAGGCTTCAGAATATTATTACTTTAGTATCCACCTGCATACCCAAGTATCAATTAAATATCTTCCCGGGACCAATCGCCAATAGTTATAACATTTGCCAAACTGTTAAGTGTAGATATCTTTACAATGGAATACAAAGTTCTTTAAAAGGAGTAGTTTTCTATCACCGATGTCTATATATATTGAAAGAGATTTAATTATATAACGATTCGAAACATTCAAAATGTATCTCTATTATTTAAGCAATATAGACAAAATATAGGACCACATTGCATAATTACACCACATTATGATGTATTAGGCACGGCTAAATACAGTATTTTCAACGACCGTGCCTTTGAAGTAGGCGTCAAAATTCATGTCTAAACCCCGCGAAAATCGCCAAAAAGCATGTCAGTGTCGTTTTTGAGAAACGCGGGGGTAATCTTTGACGTTATTTCAATAAACTTTGATAGATTTGTTATTATAATATGAGTACACTTAATTTTTCCGAAAACTATTATTCATATAAGCCACGAATTTAAAATAAAATACTCTCTCTGTATACAATATGACAAACGTTAAGACACTTTTTTATATTTCTCTGATTCAGGAAAGTTTAGCCCCAGTATCTGTTTTATCTTCAAAATATTATCAAACAAAAACGGGTTATTTGCAACGGTATTTAGATCAATATAATAATTAATTGTTATTGAATAATCCAATTATTATCGGTGTAAGCATCACATAATTCAATGTTATGGTTATGTTGGGTATTTAATAATGATAATATTGTGCATCGCACAATTTTCTATGATTGTCTTATAAGATATGACAGGTTTAGTATTACACGATATAAAAAAAATGTTTGTGTAGATATACTTAACCTTTTTTTACTTTCCTGAACAGTAAAAGAGAAATATACAATAAATAATTTAAAAAACCGTTCACAATCTATCCAGAAACGAAGAAGATAACAGAGAGAAAGAAACATTTTCACGCAAAGCAATTCACGGATACTGGACAATATGTATATAAATCTATTTATTGATTTCATAATAGTCATAGCATACATTTCATTATATTTATTACCATTTCATACCAATTATTCGTAATATTCCCAGAGGTAATTAAGTACACATATATCTTAATAACATAAAGTAAAATGAGAAGAATTAATGTCTAGCGCATAACAACAAGGGACACCCAGTACAAGAACGTATTTTCTACTAACACATTATGCAATGTCCGTTGCCCTGCTCCCGAGCAATGCTCCCCCCCCCCCTCGGTCATTGCCGCCACCCGCAACACGAACGATGGTTATTTTTGGTTGGTATCGGCATTACATCAAAAGCGTTTAACATCAAATCAGCATCAGTACATCAAAGGCGAATGTTCAATGACCCTAACACATTCCGTTGTGTCTATGACATAACAATATGACCGAACTATGTACTACGTTTCCGCTGTCAGTTTATCAGTTACTTTAGAATAATTCAAAATATTTACATATACATGATATCAAATTACTTCATTTAATAAATTCTGAATTCCACTGTCACTCTTAATACTTGAAAGTTATGCAGGTGATAATAAAATAATTATATTTTGAGGCCCGCTGGAATCTATAAATACAATATATAAAACAAAGTAATTTTTCGTATCTTTGCTGTACCTTTATTTGTAAAGTAAGTAATGAATTTAATACACTTTTCATGGAGTTCCGATCCAGTAGCCATCACGTAAGGACGTGTCCGATGCGCACCAGATGTTGTTTCGTGAACTAATAAGTTGTCGTTTAGGTGAGCAGTACTATCGAGTGATTCATCGCTTAATACTATTGTGTTTTTGAACTTCAATTACTTCCGAGAAACGCACCTATTTAAAGTGTTTTGTGCGATTGTTTGTGTGATCGTAAACCGCACTTTTTAGTGCGACCCGCGTGTTAACATTAACTGTGACAACAAGTGCGTGGAGCGTTCCGAGAATTCGTTTTTGCGCACCCTCTTTTGTTTTGTCGTCGTTTTTTCCGTTAAACCACGGCATGGCGTCACTACAGGAACAGTTCGATAGGCTGCGATATCTTGTCGCTACTCGCGCCCCATCGTTATTCACGGAATTCGTTAACGTCATCGGATAATATTATGTGCGTTCCCCGTCTAGCAACCACGATTTCTTTCGCGTCATTAGCGCCACCTTTATTCCAGGAGATATCGGTAGATACAGGAGTATTTGAAGTTCCCATGTCGAGCTCTAGCCCTGATTCTGACATGGAGCTTGATACCAGCGTGACCCCCGCAATCACGAACGATGATTTTACAAACTTAAGCCGAAAGCGGCAACTGCCCGTTACCGTCACGTCACATGCCTCAGATTCAGAATCGGGTACGGAAGTCCCGATAACTATGATACTACTAGTAGAGGGCGTAATTGCATCCGTCTCATCTCACATGCGTGCTGGCTTAGGTAGCTTCCAAGCCCATGCTACGCGTTTTGTAGCTGAGGCTAAGAAGCCCCGCACCCCGCCCCCGTTACTATACAAGACAAGTCATCCACAATATCTACTTGGTTAAACGAAAAGAATATCCGGTACACATCCACCTTGAATACTCCCACAGGTATTCAAGTAAAAGTCTCGTCCACCACTGACCACCGTGTAAGTTACTTCTCTTCTCCCAGAGAGGAGCTCGCTTATTTCACTTTCGCGCTCGAGGAAGGGCGCCTCCTTTGCGCCGTAGTTAGACGTGTTCCGGTCGAGATATCGACCGATGACTTCTCAGGCTCCCTTAAGGAGCAAGACTTTCCTTTCCGAGAGGTACATAGGATACCTTATATCCTGGTCGTCCTTGACCGATCACAGGAGGGTAAGGCCATTTTCGGCCTCACCTCTGTCTGTGGTGTCACCGGCATCACCGTTGAAACCCCTTGCAAGTCCCATACTCCGTCGCAGTGCCATAACTGTCACAGTTATAGTCACTCAGTATGCAAACTACCATCTTTGTCCCAGGTGCGTTAAGTGCTTAGACCACCCTACGAAGGAGTGCGCACGCACTCCCGACACTCTCGAGCCTACGAGCCACGTCCTCTGAGGTAACGTGGGTCACCTTGCGACCTATGGCAAGTCCCCCACGCGCTGCGCACACAACGTCCCCACCAAGCGAGACAAGCCGAAGCTCTCAAATCCGTGGAGGCCTTCCCTGACTTGCCGGGTACCTCCTGTATCCCGGTAGCGCCGGTTCCCACGCCACGCGAGGCACCCTCTGTGCCGCTCGCCCTCCAGTCCTGGCGGGCCTCCGTAGCCCACTGGGCTTTAAGGCATAACCTCAGGTTCTCAAGCCTCAGACGCAGCCCCAGCCACAGAGAGCGATGCCTACCCTGGCTGTCCACGTTTTCTCAATCTCAGTCACGCATCGATTGGCTGACACAGGTCCTGCTTGAACACGATATTGAGGAGATCGTCGCGTTCAATAAAATAATTAATAGTAATATGGACATTGGCTTCCTTAACGTGCTCTCTTCATTCCCAGCATCGATTGGCTGACACAGGTCCTGCTTGAACACGATATTGAGGAGATCGTCGCGTTCAATAAAATAATTAATAGTAATAGGGACATTGGCTTCCTTAACGTGCTCTCTTCATTCCCAGGCGTTGTCGTGATGACACGACGCCTCGCCCGCGCCTCCGTAAATAGTAATAAATAAAGCTCGCTGCGTTAAATAAAATAAAACCACGCGGTCTTTGTATTTTGTTTCTTAACGCGAGAAGTCTCCATACACAACGCGACTTAGTAACCGATTTTTTACGCGATAGACAAATAGATATTTCTTTATAGTTTAGGAAACACTACCTACAAAACCGAAAATGGGCAATCCCCGGATCGCGAATTATATATAGTCAGAAACGATCGTATCACCCGCGGGGGCGGCACTTTATTTTATTATAAATGTTCGTTGTACTGTATGCCGATAGAGACGCCCGTTCTTTCTAATATGGAAGTGTCAGTGTGAAGGGTATCTATAGCATATCTTTCACCGAATAGAGAGCTTCTCAAGTCCCACTTAGAGGCGATGTTCGCGCGAGGAAACTCGGTCATCATAGTCGGGGACCTCAACAGTGGAAACGTTTTCTGGAACAGTCCGAGTACTTCTCGCAACGGGCAAATTCTCGACGAGCAAGGTAGCGATCTCGTTTTTTT